>CM018582.1:4000160-4600160 GCA_009078335.1 Salix brachista
TGCGGCGCACGCCCTGACAGACACCGAATTTTAAATTGGAAAAAGAGGGTCAATTACCATCTTGCCCCTGGACCCAAGTCAGTGTTTTTGTCTTATTAGGGGCTATAACCGTATTTAGCCATTTAAGAAAATATTAAAAAAATACAAAGTTGCGGCGGACCGGTCCGACCGCGCGCAATTACACCGGTGCCCCTCAGCCAAAACCCTTATTTTGTCTTATTATCGGGGATAGAATCGCCAATGCACTGTTCACGGCTGATTATTTTTTTTAAAAAAAGTACAGAAAAAGGAAAAACCGAAAATGGCCCCGTGTGACACCCTCGTTTTGCCGCGCGGCCGAATGCCAAAATCGCCTCCACACTGCTCGAATCCACAGTGATTTGTGAGGCAGTTCACAGTAAAAACACCACGCGGTTTATGTGTTTTGTAATATATATAAAACTTCTGTCATGAGGCAGCTTGCTCTGTTTGTAATTGGGCCTTAATGTCCCAATCGGCTTGAAGTTTTCTCATCTTTAAGAATTTGACCATGTTTTATGGGCTTTCATGCTCTTAAAAAACCTAGTGATATGATTTAGGTTAGACTATATTTTTTTCAGCTTTGCGTCATGGTATGTGTTTTTTTTTTTATATAATATAAAAAAAGATGTTATTATGATGACAACTTAAGTGGATCCGGTTTAACTAGAATAATCTGTAACTTGGGCTAAACTTAGATAAAGGAAAAGAAATTGTTTTTTGAAAGTTCAAGGCCTGTCAAAATTAATTTCAAATGATAAAACAAAAATCAATTTTTTTTATAAATAAAAGTAGTTTCACCTTCATCGAATATTATTTTGGTCATTGTACGACACCGTACATGCTATCCAAATGGTGTGAGCAGTGTTCATTGGCTAGCGTGTGCGACACATGTGCCAATATATTATTATTATTATTGAAAATGCTAACTCCCCCCTAACCCAAATAGAATATAATAGAAAAACCAAAAGAAAAACATTAAAATACCCTTTGACTCATCCTTTATTTATTTTACTTGAAGGACAATGAAATAATTGTACTATTTGTAAAAAAATAAAATTATACAAAAGCCCTGTTAACCATTCATTTTTTTCTTTTTCTTAAGGATACATGTAATTAAATTGAAAAAAAATATAAACTATTAAATTATCCAACACTAATTTGCAAATAATTTTTGAATCCCTAGAAAATACCATTATACCATGCTAGATAGAAAAAGACTGGTCCCACTAGATTTTTTTTAATATATAATTAAGATGCTCAATTGAAGTTTTATTAATTAATTAGGAACATGTGCTTAGGTATTCAACCCTATATGTAAGAATCTTCCCCTTTGCTTCATTAATTCTATCTTATATTGTATTTTATTTTCCCACCGGGACAAATGCTACAGCTTCATCCAATTGAAAAAGAACATATTTTAATTTTGATGTACCCATCTCAATTACGTGGAGTCCCCTTTTCTTTTTGACTAAAATCAATAAATTATAGAGTTGATTTGGATAGTTTTTGTAAGGTTCTCATTTAACTAGGGTTTTTGCTTGAAACGTGAGCTGCGGATGCTTTGCTTGCATGCTTGAGCTAGCCCCACCACTGGTCTATTTACAGCTAAGGTGATATATAGCTGTCTCTGGGCTGGCCTCAGTCGAACTTATAATACAAATTGATGTTGAGATTCTGAGAATTCTAGCGAAGGGGGAAAAACAATGGAAAATTATAGTTATAATTCAAGTTTACTAAAACAAACCTAAAGGGTTCACGTAATGATTTAGAACGAATATAAGAGGTAATTAGATCCAAAAATAAAACTTAATTATGAATTTGATGATGGAAGGAAAAACTCTCAATGACGCGGTCCAAATCAGTTAGAACAACATATTAATGATGTCTCTAAAGAGCATGACGTGATGACCGAAAGTTTACGATCTGCATAACAAGTTTTATATTCGAGTTAGAACATGCACTAATTTTAAGAGTTTTGACAACCAAAGTTTTACTCGCTCACCTGAGTTCCCAAAATTTATATTTCAAGAGTAGAGTTTTCTCGTATCCAAAAATCATATCAATGATATTAATAAATCGACAGCTTTGGACCGCCTGGTCTTCACTTTGAAAAGACAAAGCGATATTATTTGTATTGTTGATAAAATATCCCTCTTTAATTTTCTCCACCATTTCACGTGCAATAATAGAGTGAATGAGACCTCTCGCATCTCTTCAGCCATGGGCATCCATTGATAGTGTTGATAGAACTCTATCTTGAGTCAAAAACAATGGGGTCATTCTGCGATTTCGCTCAAGACAAGAATGTGTGTGTGTGTGTGTAAAGTGAGTAAATAATTAGTGACTATTAGGAAAAAAAATACTAGGTATCGATAAATGGGGTCCAATAACAAAGTAAAACTATGATTTAAGTGTCTTTATAGCACTTTTAATAGATTTGTTATTGCTAGTTGATGGTGATTGAATATTGTAATAATCTATAAATTGAGGATTAGGCTTGTTTTTTTTCTTTTCATGATTAAAGTATTTTTGGATTAGTTTTTGTTCATGGAAAGTAAATGCCAACCAAGATTGTTAAAATCGTTTTTTTTACATGACATGAAAAATATAATGTAATATCGGTCGTAAAATTGCAAGTATTTTTTTTGACTATATATTGATAATTTCAGTCAATAAATTAAATTATATTAAAATCTGATAAAGAAAATCAACAATATTGTAATGAATTAGTGATCTAAATAAAAAAAAATTAGTATAAATCAAGAAATCAATGACATAAAAAAACTCAAAATAGAAATTTTTAATATTGACAAATTACTAAATGATAGTAAGTACACAAGAACCCCATGACAACTTGGTTGTTCTCATTATAACAAATCACAATGAATATTTTTTAAGTTGCAAGCTAATGAGTCTAAATTAGTAATTAATTAGCATAAGTCTAATAATTAAAATAAACTATTAAACAATGTTTAATGCACTAGAAAAAAAATTAAATTTGATATATTTTTTTAACATTAAATTAATAAATAAAATATGATAATAAAAACAAAGTCTTCATTCTAAAAGTCTTCCAAGTAGTCTAAATCTTTAATTTTCACAAATTAATGGTAGATTCAATCATGATTTCAAACATATAGTTTTTATTCGTATGACTAAATTATTGAGTTTATCATATATATTTGAAAATATTCAGATATCTAATTTATATCCTATCTAGAATCGCAATAAAATTTTATTTGTAACTCCAGATGTGTCCAAAACAATATATGAATGTTTAGTTTGATAAATTTGACAAGATTCATCTAGTAACTTTGACTCTTTGAAATAATATATTTCTGAACTTTGTTTAATCTAATAATTTATAAAATATATTTTCATGTATCTAATATTTCCCTATAAATTTCAACTAGATCCAATATATAGTTTGAAAGATATGTTTGATCTCACAAAATTATTAACAAATATTATAAGGCCAAATTCAAAACTAACTTGGTTGTTCATATCATATATTTAGTAAACTCGTAAAATCAGACCGATTTTATTGATTTTACAAATTTTGCACGAGTCAAGTCCGGATTTACTAGTTTTTTAGTATAGTCCGATTTAGTATGTAAATACACGTTGACTCATAAAATCATAAGATTTTAAGAGTCAACTCGCAATTTTAACAACCTTGATCCTAACTTAAAAATGAATTTAGAGGACAACAAATATATTTACAGATAAATGATGAGATAAGTGATGATATCACCGGCGCATGAAAAGAACAAAATTTTCATAAATTTTGATTATATCCCATCTGTATTAAGGGGATAATCTTTCCAAGAAAAAAAATAAATTCCAATTATGTAACCTTCAATATTAATACTAATTAAAGAAAATCTTACACATAAATATTTTTGACTGCTCATTAAATGTGTATTTATATAATAACAATTTGGATTAACTCTCCTTTATTTATACTTCAATTATGTAACCTTTGATTTTCATACTAATTGAAGAAAAACATACACATAAATACTTTGAATTGCTCATTCAAGATGTATGATCTATAGTCCTCATGAGGTATGAGATAATAATAGAGGGCTTGAGATCTGTATAACAAGTATCGAGTTCGAGTCAGAACGTGTATTCCTTGTAAAAGTTCAGAATAACCAGAGTCTTAGTTGATTACCTGCATCCACATAGTGTATTTTCTAGGAATGAAGTCTCTCACATCCAAAAAAAAAGTACAATCTAATCATAGTAATTTTGATTAACTCTCATTCATATTTAAAGGATAATATTTTCATGGAGAAATTATATTTCATTTATATAATCACCAATTTCGATACTAATTGACTCGGTGTACGAAGAGGGACCGTGACAACCCAGCACACGAGCTAATATTAATATAAAACTTAACCATTAAAAAACAATTAACAAAGCTAAATTGAAGAGACGATCCATGTAATTGTTCACAAAAAAGAATCACCACAATTCAATCAATGATACCTTCACTCAAATCCAATCTCATATCAAATGACTTTTACCAAATTTGGATTCCCATTATTTGTGGGGTCGTCCCTTGTGAAGTCAGCCAGAATTACTCCTTGCTCCGAACTCACTTCTGCATGTGCAAAGCTTCATCATCTCTGGCTGTCACTTCTTCCATGATCCTGTCCAGTTCATCTTCACCCAAGCATATTCTTGCATGACTGAATATTATTCCAAGATTTCATTCAAAGAAAGCAACCTCTCTACCCTCATACCTCTCTTTTGATCCAAGAACAATAGACCATGCATTATGTTTGAGTCCTTTTGACTTCTTTCTTTGATTCTCATATGGTCACGATGAACTCTTCAACTCTTCTTGACTATGCTCTCTTCCAACTCACTCCAACTCGGACAAGGTACGACATCAACATCACTGTTACTTTCACTCTCAACTCTCAATTCACTTCAAAGTTTTTGTCTTTGAGGCTGAAGATCTCTTCTATTTTTGTTCGAATGTTGTTGTTTTTCTGTGTGCAGGTGTGATCTGGTTCTCTTCTATGGAGGCAAGAAAGAGAAGCTGGCTTCTGGGTTATTTGAACCATTCATTTCACACCTTAAATTTATTGAAGATCAGAATTCCAAAGGAGGGTATTCCATCAAACTTTGCCCACCAACCAAAAATGCTCCTTGGTTCACCAAAGGTACTTTCGAGAGGTAATGAATCTAGCGTTTTTTACTCTGTTTTTTGTTACTCTGTTTTTTCTCACTGGGAAATTTAGATATTGAGCTTTAATTCTATTAGGCAATTTTATGGAATTTCTGGATATCGTGGATTTGTTTTTGAATTTTAACAAGGGGTGAAGTTTGTTCATTGTTGCATATTATTGTTTCTACCTCTGTCAATAGTGTGAAAGGTTGTGGATTCTTCGTTGAATGAATGGAACTGTAATTTATTATCTACACAAATAGAGAATTACTCTTGAATTGTGCTCAAAGTTTTTAAATTTACTATCGGTTCTGATTCCATAAGAATTCCCAAATCCTAATCTCTTGTTGATTTTCTGAAAAAATAAATTGCTTCTCCAGGGATTTGGTATGGTCTTTGCCATTTGTTGGCCATGTTCAAAGTTCAAACAAACTGGAATTTGATTTTGTCTCTGGATTTAGCTTATGTGATTCTGTGTAAGCTATGTAAAGTTTGTGTAAATTTGGGACTTTACCAGCACTAAATCCAGGATATTATCAGAGAACCTTGGAGTTCAATTGCTATTTTGTTTTTCTGTTTTGTGGTGGCGCACTGCAAGACGATTTATCTTTTCCTTTGTCTAGATTTGTTCGTTTTGTTAGCACACCAGCAGTGCTCGAGAGATTTGTCAGTCTAGAGAGAGAGATTTTGCAGATTGAGGAGAGTTCCGTTCAAGCCAATGAATTGTCAAACACAAATGTAGCCGGACAACCGGAGGAAGGTATCATCACCAGGATCTAAATCATTATTGGCTATAGTTTCGATCTGTGATGGGATTGATTTATTTTAATCATTTGTATAATATGTGCCGCTTTTCAACTCTGAACTCAGGGAGTGGACCAGCTGCCAATTCTATCACACGGAAGTCAAGTGACTCCTCTAAGGTATATCACTTTTTCCATGAAATTTGTTGATGAGTTTCGATTCTTAGCCGGAAATCACACCAGTTCTTTAATTATCTTCACCGGTAATTGTTCCCAGCTGAAAGATGAACTTGGGAAAAGTGACCATGCTGTACCGGAAGAAAACTCCAAGTAATCCTTCTTCTTCTGTTTTTTTAGCAAACTTTGTGTTGTCTTTCTGGCAGTGTCACTCATTGATCGTTTCTTTTGATATCCAGGATTCAATTTCATCGGCTTTTGGAAGCCCGGAAAACGTTGCTTCGCAAAGAACAAGCAATGGCTTATGCCCGTGGTCTTGTTGCTGGATTTGAAGTGGACAACATAAATGATCTCATCTCCTTTGCAGATGTTTTCGGAGCTTCGCGGTTAAGGTATCACCCGGGACAAATCATAACTGTTATTCATTGTTTTGAGAACAAATTTCTGACCAGGATTTAAGGAAAATAATGCCAAAATCCTTTAGTCTCTCTGTATTTTTATTAATACACAGAGACTAAAGGTTTATCTACATTCCACCAGTGTAATAAATTCCATTGCAGATTTATCTGAGGTAGATCCTGCAGCCTTGAAATCTAGTGGTGTTTGTATGCAGGGAAGCATGCAACAATTTCAAGGAGTTACGTAAAAAGAAGCATGGGGATGGTCTGTGGATGGAAGAATTAGCAGCAATGGAGGCATGCCCTCCATCAGAACTGTCATTTCTGGGAACTTCAGGAATTGTACTTGCGAATGAAAATAGTGCCCTTAATCAGAATGTTATGCTAAATTTTGCAAACAATGGGGTATCCACTGGTGATTTTGTGCCCAATGGATCTTCAGATGCGTCAAGATCTGATTCAACAGCTGACAGCAAAAAGGGTATTTTATATTCTTTCCTGCCTCATTCCTCTCTTCATTATGCATTGTATCGAAGGATCAGCCATTTTGGTTTATTTATGGTAGATTACTGGATTAGATCTAGGGACACATTCAATTCATCACACACATCAGTGTTGTTTTCAATTCTGTTGCCAAGCTCCTGTTACTTGCAGAGTAAATCTTCTTTGAAACTGAGGTCCTGCACCGTTTTTTTAGCAAAAATGTAAAGCGTTTTATGTTTATATGATGATGTTTCAAAATGAATATAGTTTTTGGTGGTGTGATTATGGGTTATATAATTGTTGATTCAATTGATTTCACTTCATAGTAATGGAAGATAATCTTCTGATATAAAAATCCTAGTGTTTGCTAGGTCATTCTGCTGACAAATTAACATGATTGGATTCTTGCTTGTGCAATGAACAAAATTCTGTTTTCTGATGTCAAAAACATTAATTTGCAGATGGTAGCATGGCAACATCTGACCAGATACCATCAGCTACTGCCAACGTTCAAGTTCCAATGCAGTGGCCATACATGTACAATTTCCAAGGCCCTATTCCTCAATATCCTCCCTATCAAGGATATCATTTCCCTGCCATGCAGCCTATTCCTCCTCATTATCCAAGAAATATGCAGTGGCCTTCTAATGTGAAAGAATTTAGTCCAGGAAAAAAGGATAAATCCATGAACAAAAAGGGATATGAATATTCAGGAGAAGAAATACAAACAGAGTCCAGTGACTCTGATATGAGTGATTCGGATTCCCATACCGATCAGGAAAAAAAACACTCTAGTACAGATGTTCATCACAAGAAAAAACACAGGAAGAAGCAATCTAAGACTCTGGTCATCCGCAACATTAACTACATCACCCCCAAGAGGAGAAATGGAGGAAGTGGTAGTTTTTCTGATGAAACTTCTTCAGATGATGAAGATACCATCAAGCAAAAGGTAGATGATGCAGTTGGATCATTGGAGAAATTGCACAAGTCAAATTCCAGTACACATAGAAGAAGAGGTTCGAACAAGAGTAACCACAAGTCAAATCAATCAAGTGATTCTCCCATCCAGGATTTTGATGGTGGCCTTGTTTCAAATACATCCAAGGGAGGAAGAGCAAATGAGAATTGGGATACTTTCCAGAGCCTTCTGATGAAAGATGATCGCACAGTTAACGGAGTAGAAAAGCTGCAGCCAGTGGATGTTCGGGGAGAGCATTTCATAATCAGAAGTGCTGGAGATGAAACTTCGTTAGGGATCAATCCTGCTATGGAATTGGGACCAGCGAAAGTACTGAACAAAAGGATGGCTTCAGGTGATTCATTTGTTGCGACTGAGAGGGGTGGGGAGCATGAGGATAGAGTTAGGCTGGAAGATATTGAAAATACAGAGGGTTTTCGATCAATCATGAAGAGAAGGGATTCGACAAATGAAGATTTCCTAATTTCACGAAGATTAGAAGAATCAAGTGGGCTTGGGGGTATCTTATCTCGTGATCGTGAGACATCCATAATCATGCCTGGAAAAGGAGATGACTGGTTTGTTATCAATCACTCAGGGAAACCAGAAAACCAGGATGCAGCCATTTCCATGCTGCCACTAGAGGGTGATTCTGCAAATGCCAAGTCAAGTAGAAAAGACGTACTTGTTGATGATTCTTTCATGGTTCACGCTCGATCAACTGCAGATGATCCATATGATTCTCAGTGGAAAACTGACATAAGAATGGCTGCGGATCTAACTTTATCTTCCCAGCCAGAAAATGGAACTGCAGATCATAATCATGAAGTTCGAGATGCCTATGAACCGAATGACCCTTGTGTGGTCCTTGAAAGGCACTCTGGATTTGAATCTAGAAGAGAATCCTGGGATACAGACCGGGGAATTGACATATCATTCATGGAAGCTCAAAGAAGCCCGAACGTTGAATCCGGAAATCAAATTGAGAAGAAGCTTCCTTCAAACAGTGACAAGACCGCCATCAAGAAAAATGGAATTATTGGGAGGAAAGTTCCCGAAGTGGGTTCTAAAATTTTGCGAGGATCCCTCGGTAAGAGCAAAACTGAGATGATGTCTATAGGCAAGAAATCACCACTTGCCAGCAGGCCCGCAGTTCAGAAGAGCAAGAAGGTATTGATTAGGTTGCATATTCAAGCTGTTCTTTAATATGTTTCACAAACTTTTCAACTTCTTACAAAACATGATTGTGAACAGGAAGAGGAGATTAGGAAGAAGATGGAAGAGATAATGATTCAACGCCAAAAAAGGATTGCTGAAAGAACTGCAGCAGCTGCCGGTGCTCCGGCAGCAACCAAGAGAGCATCATTGGAGAGCAAACCAGTGAAAGGTTCACCCAATTCTGACAAAAAAATCATTCCTAGACCCAAGAGACAAACAAAATAGGTTACCATCAAAATAGTTTCTGAATTCAATGCTTCACTTGGTCTTGAGTTCGATGGGGTTAACATTATGCAAGATAAGTTACTATCTACAAGAAATGATCCCGACAAAATGTGCCAAAAAGTGACGCAATCTCACTTAATCAGATACTATGCCATGTTCTCCAAATTTTCCTTTCCAAGCAATATCTGCACAGGTTGTTCGTATAGTTTTAAGATTCATATAATGAGCGATGATGTATAGTCCTCATGTGCTATTCTTGAGACTTCGCCTATTTAAATTCTTTCACATTATTGTGCATGGAAATAATTTCCAGCTTGTTTCTTCGACGTCACAGGTGTGTAATTTGTATCTTGCAATGTAAGACTTCATTATTATTGTCAAATGGGTTTCATGGTTGCTTCTGTAGCTATTATTCTATTTTCTGCAACACTTACGTTTGATTTGTAGCAGATTGTTTCTGGTCTCATTCAATCCAAGCTCGATCAAGGCTTCCAGCGTTGTGGGAGTCCTAAGAAATAACGCGAGAAAAAAAAAATCTCATCCTAAAAGTGACAGGCAAAATGAAAGGAATGAGCCCATATTTATAACTGACATAATTAACGTTGAATCCAGAAATCAAATAACGTGAAATATGGAGTTGGAAATTCCATAAACATGCTATTGCATGACCCCCCCAGTCCTTCCACCTCCGCCTCCATTTCCACCTTATTTCAATCCCTCCGTTGTCCTCAACATCTCCAGTTCCACCACCACCTCCACCTCCACCTCCACCTCTACCACCACTTATATCACCCCTGTCTTTTATTATCATTCTGTCCATAATTACTGTCATCAACCATCTCTGCATTTTCTGAACCGACCACCACCAACATGTGTGCATGGTTACAAGAACCACTTCGGTCTACACCAATGTTGTCAATTCTGTTTTGGTTGGTGCTTTGTTTTTTTAATTGGAACTGAATGTTTCAGTTTCAAAGCGTTTCGGAGTTCCGTTTCGGGGTTGTATTGTTTATGTGAATGCATATATATATATATATATATATATATATATATATATATATATATATATATATATATATATATATATATATATTCATTTTTTTTAGTTTAAATCCAAAAATAAAATTATTTTGAATTGTGCAATTGAAATTTCAAACATAAATAAAAAAATGAGAGTTGAACTAATATAACTAGACTGACTTGATGAGTTCAAAGATAAAATGAAAAATTGATAAAAATATAGTTTAATTAAAAAAAAATCAAGTTGACATCTTAAAAAAAATATTGAAACTACGATATATTGAATCAACTCGGGTCAACCTAGGTTAACCTTTCAAATGTGTGACCTCCATTATAAGACCATGATAACCTTAAATAAAGCAAATTAAGTCAAATCAAATTATATTCAATTCATAATAAACTCGTTGTTGAATAATGAAATTGAGAAAAAATTAATCTAAAAAAAACACAGTAAAATGATTTTTCTGAACAAAATTATGAACATGTATAATATTACGAGAATGTCATCATCAATCTCGCAAGGTCATTACATTCTCTAACTGCTCTGAAATTTTAATATAATATATATAAATATGTTAGGAGACTCCTCGTAAAATTTCATCTCAATCTAACGGTTGAATTAAGATATATGATTGATATTGTAAAATTATTCATTATTTAAAAAATACTATTTGGCCGAAATGGAACAGGAGGAACGAAATCGGAACATTTCAGATGGAATTTGGACGGAATTTCCGGAATGGTCCGAAATTTTAAGCGAGATAAAAATTGCACCGTTTTATCTTGCTTTTTTATCTAGCACGAAATGTTTCGACAGAAACGGAATGAGATTAAAAACACTAGTCCACAAGGCCCAATTTGTTTTTCTAGTTATATCTCCACATACAATTTTCATATTAACAATTAAAAATTGAATTCAGAATCTGTCATAAACAATACCTCATTAAATTTATGAAACATGATCCATCATGTCTTAAGAATATAAAAGATCTCCGTCCCAAATTCTAACCACTTATGCTATCCGGTCTAACGCTACAAGTAACTGATTTATTGATAAAATCCGCAAAGCTAAATTACATATGATGGAGGTCCTGAACCGCATCACGTAGCATTACAATGAATAAAAAAGATAAGATTTGGATTTGGATTTGAATTTTTCACTTGGATTGAGATGACTGGTCTTGCCCTTGTCCTTGGATTTCCCAAAGAAAGACAAGTTCCATGTTAGAAAAGTCCATTTCCAAATATAAATGAAGTTTTTTTCTTTAATTTGATTCATGGGACTCTACAGGATCAAGCTAGTAAATATAAAATGGGTGAAATATATATAAAAAAAAGTGCATGGAACAAGAGAGTGTGTGTGTGTTGGATAGGTGAGTAATGCAAGTCAAGTGAACTTGAGTCTTCCTCCTCTTTCCCGTTAAAGAGGAAAAAATGTGAGGAATATTTGCTTTTTCTTGAAAGTTGAGTTATTGATGGGTAAGTTGGTTCTTGAGATTGGTGAAAATCATTGGTGAAAATGGTAGTCAAGGCAAGGATGACTAATGATGGAAAAAAAGTAATGTTAAGACAATTGAAGAGAGGTTGTATTTTAACGACAGAGGTTTGTGGTTGCGTGCTTTTAAAAAAATGTTTTTGATTTTTTTTTTAAATTAAAAATTTTTAGTATTTTTAAAATTAGTATTAAAAAATAAAAAATATATTATTTTGATATATATCTAAATAAAAATCAATTTAAAAAACATCTACCATCACTCTCTGTGTTTTAAAGAAGTGTTTGTCAATTTCTAGATATGTGTGTGAGATCTTACATATAATAATAACAATAATTATTAATTTGTTTTGCTTTAAAATTCTATAAATTAATCCAACCACTTGCTAATATGGGAATTATTCAAAATTAATTAAAACTAGGTCAACAACCTCCAATGGAACAATATTAAGCTTGGCACACGGGTTTGATTTTCGACTGCTAAGTGGGAAAAATCAGAAATATTAAATTAGTAATGCCATATAAAAATAAATAAATTATAATATTATACGGGGTAATGTAAAATGTAAGAACCCCCGTGGGCATAGAAGAAATACCAGGTTGGAGAGCATAACTTTATAAAATCAAGTATGATTTTTTCTTACATCTTATAATAAAATGTAAGGAAAAACACACACAAGAGATGCCCTATAGTTTATTATCATATGACTTCTATAGTTAGACAACAAGTATATAGAATGCCCACAAGGCAGATTAATTAGAGTTTTTTTATTTTATTTTATTTCCCCCCCTCTCTATTTCCAGTAAACACTATTAAAACAGTCTAAGTTTGGAAAGAAAAACAAAATCATTATTAATTGCGAAATTAGAGATGAACACAAATCACAAAATTATACAATCTTAGTTGGCAAAATCCAGAATTAGGCCTATCCTAGTTAGTCATAGTAACTGCCCCCATTATCCTCAAACCTGATCAGACAGTAACCTAAAAGAGTGGCACATAGAATTTAGGAGGGGGAGGGTGGCTAATAATATAAAGCTCACCTACACGTTCCATTTCTCCCTGGCTTTCTCTCTGAGAATAGTTCCAAAGCAAAATTATTTCTCATTTTTCTCATTTTCCCCCTTTTTTTCTCCCCCCCTACGATCTTACCCTTATGGGCTGCACGTTAATGTTTCATGTTTGAACTCCCCCTGTGCTTTGAATGTTTCTGCTGTTCTTCACAACAGAAACTTCAGATATTTCCCCTGTCAATTTCTTTTTTGAACAAATATTTATGGTTTACCATCATTATCATTCTTCACACGTTTCTTTTTGTTAATTCTGGTGCTAGCTTACAAGTTATGTCAACAGGTATCTTCTGTGGTTTAAAGCCTTTGCTTTTTGGAGGCAAGACTTCTAGATTTGAGGTACATGAATTTTCCTCTTCTCTTTTTTGTTCTATTTAATGTTTTTCACTTGTTATCTTAATTCATGTTGTCGGGAGGCACAAGCTGATACAATGAATTCTCTGCTAAATCTATGTTCATCCTGTTAATACTATACTGCTGTGGGCAGTTATATGTTTTCATGGCAGAGAGATTCATGTTCTTGTGAAAAGCCATTCCATGGCACTGCATTATGTTTTCTTTTTCTTCAAATTCATCTAATTTCCTGCCACATTTTTTTCTGAGACTGCTTGATTGTAATAAATTAATGGGATGAAAGAAATCTCTGTGATTAAATTAACTTGCCTTATGGGTCTTAATTATGGAGGCTGCATTTTCTGTTTGCATCTTGGTAATAGGAACTTAAAAGCAGACACAAAATTCCAGGACTTTTCCAATCAATAAATTTGTTCCTCAAAACTTGATTCATTTTCCATTTATGGAATGTACCATTACAATTAACCAATTAAAAAGTGCATATATATATATATATATAGAAATATAATCAAATAATTATGAAAATAAATCCTTAATTTGATGTGGTACTTGATTTTCTCGGTGAAAATATATTTTGTAAACATGCAACCTCAAACATGTGAATATTTAAAATATAACATGAAGTTATACTCCATAACAAGAGAAATAATATAAAAGGAATATTAAAAAAAATTATCTTCGAATTGTGATTATAAGACAACAAAAAAACAAGACTACGATTAGAGTTTAAAACATTTAATTAAATATAGGTTAGTAATAATATGATTTTCTTGTAAGGGATGTATGGTGATGATGGAAAAAAATGAAAAATAAATAACAAAAAAAGGTAAATAAAGATTTGAAGAAACTAATGGTAGGCAGCAGCAATGGACAATAACGATGCCTGCTAGTAAGTCGAAAATTGTTAGCAATTAACCAGTCAATTAAAAGGTATATACAAGAATACAATCAAACAATTATATTTGAAATTCTCTGATATGGTAGTTGATTTCCTTCGTAATCAATGATTATATATATTAAATGGATTTCAATTCTGCTGTCTACTGTGCAGTTCTTGAACATATTGCTCATGTCAACTTCTTGATTTTAATGAATTCTCATGAGATAAGAAAGGCTGCAATATAACGCATACATACAAATATATATATATATATATATATATATATATATATATATATATATATATATAATGAACATCTGGAAACAGCATTGGCTTAGCAATACTGACATAAAAATGATTGCTGTTGCAGGTAGTGAAAAGCGCTCACCTAGTCAAGGGTCAGAAGAAGGAATCACAAGAACCAAAGATGGAGCGTTCACGTTCTCGTGGATCTCCAGGAAACTTCATTTTGATGATGGAGCTCAGGAAGAAAATAATTACCTTCAGAGACATCATTGACCTACCACCTTTTGATGGTTCTCTGAACTTAAACGAGGTATCTCTCATATTTAATGCAGGATCATCTGTTGAAAGCAGTTAGATTATGAGAAACATGTCTTCAATCTCAAATCATTTGTCTTGTTGCAGCTGGTGGTGGGAACAATGAAAGATCTGCACAAGTTTTACCCTGAAATCATACCCAGAAGTCAACTATCAGAAGTTAAAGGAGCTTCTATCGATAAGGTTTACTACTTAGTTTCATCATGGCTAGGCCTAGACAGTTCTTTTCTTTTAAGATTCCAAAGCTGATCATCCAAATGTATGCTCAAACAGGTTCTGATTTATTTTTGTGAGGCTTTGAAATCAATTGGGGATTCATGGATGATGGATCAAGAATGGATTGACAAAGCTACATACAACATGTACTATAACAATGATCACAGGATCAATTCAGAACAAATAGGTATGTCACACAGCTCTTCCAGAATTTAGTCAGAACTCTTGTGCGTTGTTATCCATGTTTTTGGACCTTGTAAGAAAAAATGGAACAGAAACTAGACTGAAGGAATTTTAGAAAGAGCCAGTGTGAGAAGCTTGATTATTTCCATTTAATTTCTCTTGTACAACTAATCTGAAGTTCCATGATTGAAGGTGATGACTTCTGTTCAATTTTTTCCTGATTTAACAGTTGAAATTGCTTTGGCAACACTCACCTGCCTGATCAAGATACCAAGAGAAGTGTTTGATGTGATGGATGAATATGAGTCAAATAAAGATTGTTCAAAATCCAATGCATTCAGCAAAATCTTGACGGGGTCTTATTCAGACAGCAACAGCCCATTTTGTGCTTCTCCAGAGACTCCTACATCAGTTCTTCCTCAGTTTATGGGTTCTCCTGCTTCTGTAGAATTTGCAAATTTTTATTGCTCTTCTCCTCGTCTCCGGTCTCTGAGAGCTCAAGCACTTGGGAAATTGAACCCCATGGACATAAAACGTCTCTCGTTCCACATGCCTTCAAACCTGGAAACTCAAGATGGCAACAGTTTGAACAGGAAAGACTGTGTGGATGATGAAACAATGGCAGAAATGGAAGCAAAGAGCAAACCTTTGTGCCAAACCAGCTATTCATATGAGGAATTGATGTTTGAAATGGAAACAAGCAGCAATTCTGAAGTCAATAAAGCTGCTGACATTGAGGATCCCAGAGATTACAGCTCCAAAAGACGAGTGCCACAGATGGCAGCATCTGAGATTACTCCAGTGACAGCTAAAGCCACAGAATTGTTAAAGCCACCAGCGGCGTTGTCACAAAATGCATCCCCAGTTCCACCAGCTCAGCCACCCGTATCCTTACCGATGATGGTAGACGTGGTAGCAGCAGCACCACCACCATCTACTCCACAACCAATGAAGTTGCAACCAGATGTAGTAATCCCACAGTCACCACCTCCACCGACACTGCCACCAATTGTGCTGCAGCCAAAGACTGTTGCAGTGGCAAGTATACCACTTCCGCCGCCGCCTCCACTTACCATGTCAAAAACTATCACAGCAGCAGGAGCACCTCCACCACCACCACCACCACCCATGGCATTTGGAACCGCAACAGTGGCACTTTCAACCCCACGCCCACCACAACCTTTGTTGCCAGGAAGTGGAACAGTAGCACCAACGCCGCCGCCGCCACCTCCTCCTCAAACATCAACTTCTAGAACAGCACCACCTCCTCCCCCACCACCCATGATGTCTTCAAAAGGATCCATGCCATTGCCGCCGCCCCCACCGATGCCACTCGGAAATGGAGCTGCTCCACCACCTCCTCCACCTGGTGCAGCAAGATCCTTACGTCCCAAGAAAACACAGACTAAACTGAAGAGATCAAGTCAGATGGGTAATCTGTATCGGGTTCTTAAGGGGAAAGTGGAAGGAGGAAATCAAGTTACTAAATCACCTAATGGAAGAAAGGGTTCAGCTTCAAGCAGTGCTGGTGGAAAGCAGGGAATGGCTGATGCACTAGCAGAGATTACAAAGAGGTAGGCTTTACGAAGAACTTAACATTGAAAAACAATCTGTTTGGTTGAACTTTATTTGAAGACCAAGGAAGAAGTCATAAAGAGAACCAAATGCGTTTCTTTCTCTGTTTATCAGATCAGCATACTTCCAACAAATTGAAGAGGATGTTCAAAAGCATGCGAAGGCAATCACAGAGCTGAAGGCTACCATCAGTAGCTTCAAAACAAAGGACTTGTCAGAGTTGATCAAGTTCCACAAGCATGTTGAATCCATTCTTGAGAATTTAACTGATGAAACACAGGTAAACAGAGCAGAATTTTTTTTTTTTTCACTATTCTTCAATGTCCGCATATCCTGTCCTCTCTATTTCTATTTTTGAGAGTAATATAAATTATATAATGGGTATTATCTTAACAGCTTGAGATTTTAGGTGTGATGAGAGATGACTCTTTAACATAGTATCAGAAACTTGTTGACCCTGTGTAAGACCTCTCCTAATAGCTCAAGTTTTTAGGTGAACTGGTTCCTTGACATGGTATTAGAACCTTGTTTACCTAGTGGTCACGAGTTCGAATCTTACTATCCCTGTTCTATTTGATAAAAATCAAGCACAAGATAGTATGAGCTTATGCAAGTTTCAAGTCCAAAGAACTTTCATTTGAAGGGGGGTGTTAGAAAATAATATAAATCATATTCTAGGACCTTACCTAAAAGCTTAAGCTTGTAGGTGAGATGATTCTTTAACAGACCCAGCGGTCACGAGTTTGAATCTCACCACCATCATTTTATTTGATAAAAATCAAGCACAAGGTAATATGGGTATGTGCAAGTTTTAAACCCAAAATACTTTTACTTGAGAAAGTATGTTAGAGAATAATATAAACAATATTATGGAACCTCATCTAATAACTTGAGTTTTTAGATAAGATAATTTCTTAACAATGAACTGTATTTCTTCGCGTCGCAGGTGCTTGCAAGATTCGAAGGCTTCCCTCAGAAGAAACTGGAAGCATTAAGGACTGCAGCTGCCCTAGGCTCGAAGTTGAATAGAGTAGTCTCTGAACTGCAAAATTGGAAGATACAGCCTCCACTAGGCCAACTTCTTGACAAGACCGAAAGCTACTTCAACAAGGTAACTTCGCCAGCTTCCTGAACCTCATTAATGTAAAACTACCTTCTCCATTGTAATATTTTTGTAAACAGCTAAAAGAATTGATAACATACAGATCAAAGGAGACCTCGATGCCTTGGAGAGGACCAAAGATGAAGAATCCAAGAAATTTCAAAGTCACAACATCGAATTCGACTTCTATATCCTTGTACAGATCAAAGAGTTACTGGTGGATGTTTCTTCAAACTGCATGGAATCGGCACTCAAGGTAGATTCACTTATGGATCAACATCTTGATGCAAAACTAGATTCTAAATTTAAACAATTTGATGATCGTCTCAGAAGGTGATTCCACTTTAAAAGAAGCTTTTCTTATAATTTTCTTCTGCTTCAGGAGACGAGGCAAGCAAAGGCAGCAGGGACAGCACTAACTGGAACCAAAACTGAACCTAAAAAGGCCAGTGCTAAAATGCTTTGGAGGGCTTTCCAATTTGCATTCCGGGTTTATAGCTTTGCTGGTGGACATGATGATCGTGCTGACAAGCTGACAAGAGAATTGGCCCATGAAATAGAGACTGATTCTCATGATCAATGAGTAATTAAAAATCACTTAAGGAGAAAAAAAAATAGAAAAAGAAGAAAACCCCCACTAAATAGCTATGCTACTCCCATTTGTAACAAGTAATTTTGGAGTTGATCCTACTCTTATGCGATTGATTCCTTCTTTTTTTCTTAAAATAAATCAATTGATGATTGAAACCAATTAAGTCTAGTCTTTTACGAATAGAAATTCACATTTTTTTGAAATAGGACATTTGAAATAGGACCATTCCTCCTTTCATCTTTATATTTGCGTCATATTGTTCTTCTCGTGAAATGGTGGCTCTACTTTTCTAATGGTAATGCCCTAAGATCATGGCTGTCCTGAACAAAACCTATTTGTTTTAAAATGATATCCTTTGTCATTTATTTAATTTAAGATAGGAATCTATTCTAAAAAAATATGAAGTAAAGTAACTCACTGAATCTTTCATAGACATAAAGAGAAAAGTAGTTTTTAGTAAATATAGATTTTACTATATACGATGGTCGAAGAGAATAGTAATGGTCCTAAATTAAATAGATCAAAAAATAAATAATGATGATAACATTATTTTTTATATGATGTTAATCTGATATGTAAATATCAAAATTATTATTTTATTATACACCATCAAGGTGCACGGAACATATTTTTTCTGTTTTATTCTTTGAAAGCATACAAGATTTTGAATGCTTTACAACATGGATGATGACACACAGCAACATGCCACACAAAAAAATAGAGCAAACATGTTTTTGTTTTACAAATCAGTATCATAACTATATGTTATTTCAAGTAGGTCCCAAAATAAAATAAAAAATAATTGGACAATTTAATGTCATTGTTTGACGCAGCGGTTGAAAACCATCATCTTGTCAAATTTTAAAGAAAAAAGATTCTGCTTCAAATTAATTATTTATTATGTTTTCTTACCGTTTTAATATGTTGATATTAAAAAAAAAAAAAGAGTTGATCGTAACTCTAACTTCATGAAAGAAGATGGATGACGAGCTGCAGGTTGCAGGGTTACGAGCCCAGATCAATAATACCATCATCTTCCCTGGGCTCGGCTGTTTTTTAAAATATTTTGTAGTTTAAATTTGATTTTTTTATATAATTAAAAATATATTTTAAATTAGTTTGATAAGTTAATAAAAAAATATAATTTTAAATTAATATATATATATATTATTGTAATTTATTTTTAAATAAAAAATACTTTAAAAACAAATTCAGCTGCCCACTAAATAATTAATTATAAAAGCACAGTCTACTCCAAAAAATGACTTAAGTCCGTTTTCATAATTGATGAGAGAGAAATACACGTTTAGCTTAAAAATATAGCAGTCACCTTCTTCTTTCCTGCGCATGCGCCCATGCGGTCGGCCAATACAGTTTTCCACCGACGATCACTTTTGACCATCACCTTCTTCTTTTCCACCATATATTCTAGTCAGGGCAACCCATCCCTTTCCTTTTCAACCCGGAGACACCCATCTCTTCTAACCAGCAAATCTCTCTCTTTTACTAACATAAACCTCCCTCTCAAACAACCTTTTCAATGCCTAAGACCCAACTCTCCTTCCATGATTGAACTCCACAGTAGTAAATATTGATCGAGAACTAGCTGATGCAACCTCCCTCATCATAACCTCTTCAACAACAGCTTCCCAGCTTCATAACCTCTGCTTTTAGTTATCCTTGTTGGGATAAACTCAAAGCAAAACCAGCAACCACCGCCTCCCAAAACAGCAACTGCAAAACCACCGGCCACCGACTACGGCCACCCACTAAAGCCACTGACAGCCACCGACTACGGCCACCGACTGCCGCCGCCAGCTGCATTCACACCATAAAGTCAATTTTATCAAGCTTTCATTTTGTGTATAAATAGGAAGCTTAGTTAAGGTGAATTGTAGTGGGAGACATTAGAGAGAAACACTAGAGAGAAGAAGAGAGAGCTTTGACAGATTTTAAAGCCTCTGTGTAATTTTTGTTTTTGAAATAAAACAGTGTGTTTTATCCTCTTTGAGTGTTTCAAAGCCGCCACCAGTGGCCTCTCCCACCAACAATTGGTATCAGAGCCTCGTTCGTCAAAAACAGAGAAGTTTTTGGGGGTACATCCGAATTTTCAAGTTTGTCGAAAACAAATTTTGATCATTTCAGAGTATAGAGCTCTTCCATACGAACTCGTCGGTGCAAAAATCAACTCAATCGGAGCTAGGGGTGAGCCACACTCTCCCTCTGAAAATCGGACACTATTCACCACTCTTAGTCCACGCGCCCCGAGGAAGAAGACGACTGATCTTCACGCGCGCCATATTTGAGCCGTTAAGCCGAGCCAAGCCGATAAGCTGAGCCGCTACCAAAAAGCCGAGCCGCTACGCCGAGCCGCCACGCCGAGCCGCCATTGCTCAAGCCGAGCCGTAAAGAATATTCTCTAGAATATTCCCGGTTCAATCACAGCGAACCGACCAGCGTCTAGAAGTGATTGTTGGACCGGTTCACCAGTTGTTGACCTCATTTCGAACCAAGTCAGACCAATTCCCTACTATTTGGACCATTCTGGATCCATCCGTGGTGTCTGTTTTGTGAAAAGAGAAGGAAAAGAGGGTGATATAGTCATTTTCAAATACAATGACTACAGAAAATGCTCATACACTCATTCCAAAGCTGACCAGAGATAATTTTGACAATTGGTGCATCCGAATGAAGGCATTTCTTGGCTCACAAGAATGCATAGAGATTGTGGATTATGGTTATGATGAGCTAGAGTCCCGAGAAGCAGAGGAAGCTCTACAAGAAGCGCAGAAGCAAGTTCTCAGAAATAACAGAAAGAAGGACAACAAAGCCAAGACCATCATTTATCAAGGTCTTGATGAAGCCACGTTTGAGATTATCTCTTCTGCAGAAAATTCGAAGGATATATGGGAAGCTCTCCTTTACTAAATTCGAAGGTTTTGTGCCTTTGTATTTTTGTTGGAGAGCTTCCCATATATCCTTCGAATTTTCTGCAGAAGAGATAATCTCAAACGTGGCTTCATCAAGACCTTGATAAATGATGGTCTTGGCTTTGTTGTCCTTCTTTCTGTTGTTTCTAAGAACTTGCTTCTGCGCTTCTTGTAGAGCTTCCTCTGCTTCTCTGGACTCTGGCTCATCATAACCATAATCCACAATCTCTATGCATTCTTGTGAGCCAAGAAATGCCTTCATTCGGATGCCCCAATTATCAAAATTATCTCTGGTCAGCTTCAGAATGAGTGTCTGAGCATTTTCTGTAGTCATTGTATTTGAAAATAACTATATCACCCTATTTGCCTTCTCTTTTCACAAAACGGACACCACAGATGGATCCGGAATGGTCCAAATAGTAGGGAACCGGTCTGACTTGGTTCGAAATGAGGTCAAAAACGGGTGAACCGGTCCACCAATCACTTCTGGACGCTGGTCGGTTCGCTGTGATTGAACCGGGAATATTCTAGGGAATATTCTTTACGGCTCGGCTTGAGCAATGGCGACTTGGCATAGCGGCTCGGCTCGGATGAACGGCTTGGCTTATCGGCTTGGCTCGGCTTAACGGCTCAAATATGGCGCGCGTGAAGATCAGTCGTCTTCTTCCTCGGGGCGCGTGGATTGAGAGTGGTGAATAGTGTCTGATTTTCAGAGGGAGAGTGTGGCTCACCCCAAGCTCCGATTGAGTTGATTTTTGCACCGACGAGTTCGTATGGAAGAGCTCTGTACTCTGAAATGATCAAAATTTGTTTTTGACAAACTTGAAAATTCGGATGTACCCCCAAAAACTTCTCTGTTTTTGACGAACGAGGCTCTGATACCAATTGTTGGTGGGAGAGGCCACTGGTGGCGGCTTTGAAACACTCAAAGAGGATAAAACACACTGTTTTATTTCAAAAACAAAAATTACACAGAGGCTTTAAAATCTGTCAAAGCTCTCTCTTCTTCTCTCTAGTGTTTCTCTCTAATGTCTCCCACTACAATTCACCTTAACTAAGCTTCCTATTTATACACAAAATGAAAGCTTGATAAAATTGACTTTATGGTGTGAATGCAGCTGGCGGCTGCAGTCGGTGGCTGTCGGTGGCTTTAGTGGGCGGCCGTAGTCGGTGGCCGGTGGTTTTGCTGTTGCTGTTTTGGGAGGCGGTGGCTGCTGGTTTTCCTTTGAGTTTATCCCAACACCTTTAGCTTTAAAGGCACTCGGGAACCTAATGCGACTAAAAGATAGTGAAGATCAGTGGATAACTGTCAAAGAAAGTGAGATTTGGGTCTAAGAGAAGAAGCAAGCGAGATTTTACTTGCTTTGAGGTTGAGTTACACTAATCTATCACCACATTTGAAGCAATGTTTTGCATTTTGCTCTATATTTCCAAAAGATCACGTGATGCAGAGGGAGGAGCTGGTTGCTTTGTGGATGGCAAATGGCTTTTTTTTGTTGCAGAAGAGAAATGGATTTGCACGTCATGGGTATTGAGATATTCAACGAACTGGTGGGAAGGTCATTTCTGCACGAGGTCCAGGATGATGGGTTGGGCAACATAAGATGTAAAATGCACGATCTTATGCATGTTCTTGCACAGTCCATTATGAGTAGAGAATGTTTTTTTTATTGAGGGCAATACAAAGTTCCAAATTTCTAAAACAGTTTGTCATGTGGGTGCTTACGGGACATTATCCTATGCTCTAGAAGACAAGGATATCAAATCTCAGTCTCTGCGATCAATTTTGCTTTCTAGAACTACTGGTTTCCGAAGCCATGTGAGTGATGATGCTCTTCTTCTCTGTTTCACTCAACAAAAACATTTAAGAGCCTTGTATATGTTTGGTCTAAGCACAACTAATACATTGCTAAAATCAATTTGTGATTTGAAACATCTAAGGTTTCTACATGTCTCTAGTTTCTCCATCAAAAAATTGCCCGAATCAATCACCTCTCTCCAAAAGCTCCAGACACTAGATCTGAGATGTTGCTTCTACCTCATCCAATTACCAAAAGGTATGAAGAATATGAAACGTCTCATCTATCTTGACATCACGGGTTGCAACTCACTTCAATTCATGCCTCATGGAATGGGGCAATTGATGTGCCTGCGGAAACTTAGCCACTTTATTGTGGGTAAGGAGGAGGGTCATCACATAGGGGAGCTGGAAAGGCTGAATAATCTCTCTGGTGAATTGAGAATAATGGATCTTGTGAATGTTAAGAATTTAACAGATGCCAGAAGTGCCGATTTGAAGTCGAAGACAACTCTTCTATCACTTACTTTATCTTGGTATAGGAATGGATAGGACTGGACTCCCTGCATACATTCACTACCAAATAATGAGGTGGAGGAGGTACTTGGTGCGCTTTAACCTCATTCAAATCTAAAGAAGTTGACGTTAAGTGGATATTATGGTTCAAAATTTCCAAGTAATTGGATGATGAACTTGAACTTGATGCTACCAAATCTAGTGGAGATGGAGATAACAGAATGTCCCAACTGTGAACAACTTCTACCGTTTGGGAAGCTGCAGTTCCTCAAGAGTCTTGTATTACAAGGAATGGCTGGTGTGAAGTGTATTGACAGCCACGTGTATGGAGATGGCCAAAATTCATTCCCATTCTTGGAGAAGTTGTCTATTCGTGGAATGGAGAGATTAGAGCAATGGGATGCGTGTCGTTTTCCTCGCCTTCAAAAACTATATATAGCTCGGTGCCCTGTGCTGAATGAAATACCAATTATACCCTCCATCAAGAAAGCAGGCATCCAGGAAGTGAATGTTTCTTTACTGATGTCAGTTAGTAATTTCACTTCCATCACCTCCCTTTGTATTGAATATGTTGCCACTGTGAGGGTGCTTCCCGAAGGGTTTTTGCAAAATCATACGCGCCTTGAACGCTTAGAAATTTTTTGGATGAGAGATTTGCAGTCGTTGTCAAATAAGGTATTTGATAACCTTTCTGCTCTTAAACGCTTGTGGATAGATGGTTGTGGTGCACTTGAAAGCTTGCCAGAGGAAGGTCTTCGGAACCTCACTTCTTTGGAGGGTTTAAATTTATCTCATTGTGGAAGATTAAATTCTCTGCCAGTGAATGGGCTCTGTGGCTTATCTTCTCTTCGTCGCTTATCTATTTACGGTTGTGATAATCTTGCATCTTTAACGGAGGGAGTGCGACAGCTGACGGCACTTGAAGATTTAGACCTCAATAGATGTCCAGAGCTGAATTCATTGCCAGAGAGTATCCAACATCTCACTTCTCTCCAATCTCTAAGGATATGTCATTGCAACGGACTAGCTTCTTTGCCAAATCAGACTGGTTATCTAACGTCCCTTTCACGCTTGGAGATTCAGGATTGCCTTAATTTGGTGGCATTGCCAGATGGGTTACAAAGTCTCAGTAACCTCAGCCAGTTGATAATCAACGATTGTCCAGAATTGGAGAAGAGGTGCAAGAAAGAGAAAGGAGAGGACTGGCCCAAGATATCTGGCATCCCTCACATTACGATCAACAATCTGGCAATCCAATGATACTTTTGAAAGTATGCTTCTTACCCATATACTTTCTCAGATCTAACTCGCCTTATTTTTTAAATATTTGGTTTCCCTCTAAAATCTTAATTATTTTTTCGTTTTATAATTTTATCAGTGAATATCTTGTTATGTGATTCTCGATTTGAGTATACGATGTAATTCCAATCTATTGTACACTTAAAAGAAATGATCAGTAGATTGTATGAATTTTGCTTCCCTGCTAATCATCTGACTTCTTCTTCGGTGTAACATGAATACTTCCTACTTGTGCAGTAAATTCATCCCTTCAAAAATCTTCTTGTGTGTTCTTGACAGTAAGTCATCTTGTCCATCAGCTGCCTCAATGCTCTTATGTATTTTGAACTTAGTGCTATGATGGATATAATGTCTAAGAACATCTCCTTTTATCGGTCGATAAGCTCTTTTTGGATAAATCCTTAGAATTAGAATATAAATTGTTTTTTTGTACCAAGAAAGTAATCTAAGCTTTCGTTTAATTCTCGAATAGCATTGTCAGGGTGATGCTAATCATAGGGCTTTCATTCTTGTTGGCCATGACAGGGAGAGCGAAGGAAAAGAGTAGTTCGAGGACAGAAGGGTTGCTTCAAACATGGATCCACATGTTGTGATTTTCATGATTGCAGAGACCACCATGCCCTGTAAGCCATGAGAACCCCAACTATTGGCTGAAGTATCAGTTTATCACTTCATGGTACCTACAGAAGATACACCGATTGTTGCAGATCACGTGGGACATGCAGCAGATTGCTTAAGAGATTACATGCCATATTTATGCAGTAGATATGCTTGAAGATTATTTGGAGATGCTGACAGATATGCTTGGCATATTTTGCAGATGTAACATGTTCTTCCTATAATTACGAGATTTGAATGTATAATTGCAGACCTACTACCTTAATTGTAGTTCAAGAACAATCCTATATATATGATCTTCCTATAATTACGTGTACTAGAGATATTGATATAATAATAATCACTCTCAATTCTTATCTTCACTGACCACCACCACGTATGAAATATCATTGGTAGTAGTCTCTCCAATGAACCACAGAAAGATTTATTTGTGTGAGTAGGATGGATATCGAAACGAAAAGTGTAACCATGTTTGATCACTTCTTTCTTGCGTTTCATCCAACTAATGAATCCCCTACCACCATTGGTCAAGATCTGGCAGAACAAACTTTTAGCCACCTTGATTTGAAGATAGGAGTTGAATCAAACGTGTTTTGTTCCAATAAACAACATCAATGGCACCTGGGTCACTCCAACAAGAGGTTACCAGCTGCATCGGCTTGATTGCCGATCCACACAAAAATAAATAAATATAGAGCTAAATATATAAAAAAAGTCTGAACCTAATTCATTCAAATCCAACTTCCAATTTGTTACTCTTTTTATTAAAATAACATTATTTTAGTTTTTTTTTAAAATAAAAAAAATGTCTCAAATCAATTTCAGATTTTACAACTCATAATTGCAAACGCGTATCCGTTCATGGCAAATCCCTTAAGAATTGGCATCCTACAAGAGAAAGTGCCTTTCATTTTTTCAAACATAATACGATGAAGTCGTCATCTCAAATATTGGCCGGTGCAAATTAGCTGTTATAGTCTCGGGAAAGAGGTGATTAAGCATCATCGGGGTAATTTCAAGGATTGGTCCAATGGTCAACGAGCAGGTCTTCAACCACCCTTTCAACTGCTTCCTGGAAGGAAGCCTCGTCCCAGTCATTCACCTATAATCAACAAATCACCACATATCAGCTATATATATCACTCTTAACTATAATTTTTCTATAGGAAAATGATATTATAAAAATCAACAAATCATGTCTATGGCGCAATTGCAGGTTCGCCTGTGAACAGATAATCTCCTTAACATATGTTTTCATCGCCTCTACTTCGTCATGGACGATCCACCCTTTCAAATCTATTAAAACATGGATCTTATACTCCGATCGGCCATCATCAAGAGTGGCATTTATCGTTCCTTGGAAGCACTGAAATCGAACCCTGTTTTGCAAAACAATTTGCCAATGCATCGTCAAGTTTGATCATAGTTTTCATGTTTGCAAACGTGTATCCGTTCATGGCAAATCCAACCACGCAAGTTAACTGCGAAGGAGAGGGTTCCAAATTTAGTACACGCTAGAGGAGAAGAACTTCGAGGAAAAATTGATGAATTATTTATGATTAGCTTACTTGTTAATCAAAATTAAACCTTTTTTTTTATGATTTTAATAGCACTTCCCGACATCAAAATCAAAATGCTCTCCGTTCCCTATAAGAAAAAATAAATAAATTATTATTATAAAATTGAAATTAAGTGGTGTTTATATTATATAGATTATTAAATAAGTTACTATTTGATATCTGGTTTTTTAATGAAATAATCCGTTAGTTTTAAAAAATATAATATTCAGTGCTATTTTTTATATATTTATTGTAATTTGATTCTTTTTCTGTTTTTTCATCATATTTAAATTGCTTTCTTTTACCTAAACATCCTTAATTTGAAATAAAAAGAACATTTATAGCTACCCCCGTCACACCCTCCGCGAGAGCGGGACGTCGCGGCAACCCTCCCCGGGAGCAGGGGATTCATGTCAGGGCTTTTTGTCTTGTGAAAAAAGGAGTCACCACCTAGTATTATGGTTACTAGGAAACCTAACCGATCTTTTAGAGATTTTAAGGAAAAAGACTGGTTGAGTAAAGGAAAGGTTTTAACACCCCTAGTACGCCCTACCTACCGTAAGTTGCTTGGTATTTTTATTTGTCTTATGATTGTTGTGGTGTTGGTGTTATCTAATCAATTTTTTTAGGATAGGTTCGCAAGGAAAATGAGCAAAAATTAGATACGATAAATTTACAACTTATGAATTAAGAGACAACTAGAATAGAAATCTAAAAAGATTCAATGTGCTTAAAAGCTTATGTTTCCCTTTAGTATTTCAAGTGTTCGTGATTCGTCAATCGCAAGAAAAGAGAACAAAAATTTGAAAATCTAAGGAAATTCAAAGCGTTTTAAAAAGTTATTTTTGCCTTAATGCTTCATACTTTTACGGCTCTTGTACCGTGTAATTAAAAATTGGAATGTCCTCAATTATAATCAAGGCTTCTTTCAAAGATGTGTTGATTAAATAATAATGACTTATTATTTATAGAAAAATATTTTGGATATTTACTACTTAGGGTTTCTTTATCCAAATAATAACAGTGAATAATATATGAATCTCCAAAACAGAAGATTTTTATATTTTTTTGGACTATTGGGCAATACCCTTTAGAATTTACAAATATGTTGTAAAATCCAAAAATGCAAGAAAACAATTTTTGTGTTTACGAAATCCATGCTAAAACACACTTTGTTTTAAACTCTGAATATTTGTTTTTTTTTTAAGAAAGAATGTTCAATAAATGTTAGCCTATTAGTCGTATGCATGAAATATATTTGTTTTTGGTATATATGTATATTTTTCGCATCGCGTTGAAAACCGGGTATTTTTAAAACGAGATTTATATTTTTAAAATATAAAGTAAATACAAACCTTAGAATGAATGTGCCAAAAAATCATAAATTCCATCCTCTTATTTTATATATTTTTTAGAAGAAAAAGAAGAAGAAAGAGTCGGGCCTCTTGCTCAAACCAGTGACCCGACTGGGTAAACAAGAGCTCACGCATGCCTCTTTAGTTACTGTTCAAGTGAATTATAATTCACTTGAACAGTAAAACAAAGGCATGTACAGGGTATGATTAAGTTGCTAAGTGAAGAGGAATGCATGGAATACTAACCTGACAACTGACGGGTAGAGGCAATGTTGTTGGAACTCCTACGCAACCTATGATCACTGCTTCTAGGGACAATGGCAGACACTTTCAAAGCTGGTGATGACCGACAGGAGGAAGTCTGATCGGGGGGTGTTACTAGCAGTTGTTGGGTCTCTTGATTCCTCATGTTTTCTTCTTTCCTCTCTTTAGGTCAGCAAGGGAGGGTTATATTTAGCCTAAACATAGCCCTTATTTAGGGAAGATTTAATGTATTTAATTTAGGATGCAAAATTATGTTTTTTCTATAATTAGATAAACAAAATAGGGAAAGAAATATTATGGTTGATATACTATGATTTTGAGGCAGAAAAAACATGATTTGCAGCTTGAAGATCAAGTGAGAAAATCATGGAAACTTAACGGGAAGTTGCAGACAAAAAGAAAGAAGTTGCAGGCGGGGGCTGTTTCAAAGTGATGATGAACAATAACTATCATGACATGTTTTTCTGCTTTTATATTGAACATTAAAACAAGGATATTTTGCGATTCTGATATCCCAATCAGGCAATTCAAAACCCTAAAATCATTTACACGTGCATGACTATAACTTTTATGAAGAGCTCAAAGTGAGAAAAAATCTTTTTGATGGACAAAATTTATTTGCAATCTGCTTGTTCAAAACTGTTTTTGAAGAAGGATTTTTGCGCCAGTTGCAAAATCATTTTTTTAGTACAAATTCTCAAGGATTTATCCAACTTTAAGCCTATAAAATAATTATAAAAAAACATTGTTAGTTCTACAAAAAGAAACAAAATATAATCATGCATGACAATCGAGCAAAAAAAATTGGCTTAAAATACTTTCAACAAGACTAATTAACTTTACCTAATTTTGAAATTCTCGCTTAACAATCAAATACATGGCCGAGATATATACAGAATAATCGGTAGCCAAAATTTTACCCAAAAATAGTCTCACTGGCTCTAGAAATGCCTTGATAGGGCTGGGCCTGAAATTGAAGACCTGAAAAGGGTCGCCTAGCTATGCAGATTTGATGGGGTTGAATGGTAAGCTCAAGCTCTTGTTGGGAAATCCTGTTTTCAGCAGTTTCAATCTCCTTGTCTTTTGATTTGATGTGGTGGAGGTGCTGCCGAAGCTTTGGATGGAAAATATCAATGTCGCTTTCTTGTTTATTCATGAGGTTTGGACTGCCACTTTCTTTTTTTCTTTTTTTTCTTTTTTTATGAATCCTAAAATCAATACTCGAACCAAAACCACAGAAAGAGTGGGGACTCCCCAGCTCAGCTCTAACTCTCTTACTCTGACGGCAACGAAATTCATATACTATGTCAAAATTAATTTTTAAAAAATAAAAAAAATATTATTTTAATATATTTTTAAATAAAAAATACTTTCTAAAACATCCTTACTTACGAACTCTTATTCTTGAAATTGTGGGAGTTCGATGAGCATCAGCCCGTGTTTGATACGAGGCATCACAAATGTTCTACATAAAAGATGACAGATTCAAAGTCATAAAGCTTCTTTGCGCATGCAGGATTGAAATGAATTTGCACCAAAAAAAGATGGAAAGAAGATTAAAAGAACTCATTTCCTTCAAAATATGTTGAGATCTTGAAGACAGCATTTCTTAGCTAAACATAAGATTACCACGCGCAAAAATGAAATTAAAGTACAAGAACCTCACCTCTTCCTCAAGAAGACAAAAAACAAGAAATTAAAAGCATAGCATATACACACACACAAACAGCAGACATTCTCAATCTTGATGATGATCTATCTTTTACGTATTCAATTTTGACGCCACCGAAATTGGATTAATCTAATTTTTATTATACAATTGGATTAATCTATTTTTTTGCTACGAAATTTTATAATCCTTCTTTCTGAAAGAATGGATGCAAAATGGCTTGATCAGCTTAATTAGTCTGTCAGCCTTCCATTGATTTTATAGATAGTATTACAACGGGAAAATATTATAACGTTACAATGGAATCAATAATTGCAGCTAATACTACTCTGTATTAACACCTAAATATACTCTGCATTTATGTCCAATATTCTCGGCATTGACTCTGTGTATCTTTGGCATCATGGAGGGATTGTTTCCCTTTCTGTCTCTTGCACTTGATCTGCTCTTGATTGTGTTGACTGCTTAACATCCCCCCGCAAACGAATAGGGAGATCACGAACTTGGAGTTTGTCTCGTAGAAGCTGAAACCGGGAAGATGTCAACCCTTTCGTAAAAATATCTGCAATTTGGTTGAAGGTAGAGATATAGTGAATTTGGACATCTTTATTCTGTATCTTCTCTCGAATAAAATGGAAATCAATTTCGATATGTTTGGTCCTAGCATGATAAACTGGATTTGCCGCAAGAGCAATTGCACTTTGATTATCGCACCAAACTGTAGGAGGGGAAAGGAGAGGTATACAGAGATCTTTTAGTAGCATTCGTATCCAATATAACTCAGCAACCACCATAGCTAAGGCTCTATATTCGGCCTCTGTGCTTGATCGAGAGACAACCTTCTGTTTCTTTGCACACCAAGAAACCAGACATGGACCCAGAAAAATGCCATAGCCTGTAGTGGACCTACGATCAATGGGATCTCCTGCCCAATCCGAGTCACAGTAAGCTTGAAGCTTGAGTGACCCTTTTGTGAAATATAGTCCATGATCCACTGTCCCTTTAAGATAACGAAGAATGCGTTTTGCAGCCTTCCAGTGAGCTGCAGTAGGCGAGTGGAGATGTTGGCAGAGATGATTCACCGAATAAGAGATTTCTGGTCTTGTTAAAGTGCAATATTGAAGGGCTCCAACAATTTGTCGATAGGCTGTGACATCTTCGATGGGTTCCTTATTCTCTGTGGCGAATTTGCCTGAAACACAAGGTGCTGAATAAGGTTTTGCACCCACCATGCGTGCTCTATGAAGAACATCAGTTATGTACTTGCTTTGTCGAAGGTGCAGACCCTGAGCATCCCGTGATGCTTCAATGCCCAGAAAGTAACCGAGAGCACCAAGGTCCTTTAAGGCAAACTCCTTCTTGAGCTGGTTGGTAAGTGCTGCAAGAAATCTAGGACAAGAACCTGTTATAAGAAGGTCATCCACGTAGATGAGAATAAAAATATGAGTTGTGCCACTGTGATATGTAAACAATGAGGTATCCACCGATGAACCCACAAAACCAAGATCAAGCAAGGAATTTGACAGTCGAAGAAACCAGGCACGTGGTGCCTGTTTGAGGCCGTAAAGAGCCTTCTTCAGGCGACATACATGCTTAGGATAGGCAGGGTCTATAAACCCACGTGGTTGCTCAATGAACACTTCTTCTTCAAGTGTTCCATGCAGAAATGCATTGGAGACATCAAATTGAAAAACTTGCCAGTTGAAGAACACAGAGAGTGCCAAGACAACACGAACTGTGGCAGGTTTTATAACGGGGCTGAATGTCTCAGCAAAATCCACGCCACTGACTTGTTGACACCCCAATGCCACTAGCCTCGCCTTATAGCGATCTATACTTCCATCTGCCTTTTGTTTCAGTTTGTACACCCATTTTGTACGAATCACGTGTTGACTGGGTTGTCTTGCTACAAGCTCCCATGTTTTATTGACCATAAGAGCATTGAATTCTTCCTGCATTGCTTCCTGCCAATTCTGTGATAAAATAGCTTGAGAGAAATTGGTTGGTTCAACACATGTAAGCATACTAGAAAATGCATGTAATGGATGTTTGGAAGCATAGAAAAGTTGGAAATCTGGAAATTCTTTTGATTTAAGACTGCCAGTTTGTGATCTTGTCACCATGTTGTGCACAGACGAAGGATTTGCAATAACAGGGATGGGTATGACTGGCGGACTATCAGATGGCTGCAAAGGACTGGAAAGTGACTCAATTTGTGACTGCTGAGGTGGATCGCGTGGGTGATTCTGAAGATTTTGGCTTGATGAATTTTGTGGTTCTTGAACTGGATCAGGAGATTCTGGATTTATAATGTCAGTATCTGCTACAGTGGAAACATGATCTGTCGTAAATTGTGAACAAAAGGAAGGTAAATTAAACTTCATACCTGATTTCGGGACTTTCGCAGTAACAGGTGACGTGGAAATGGACCATTCCCTTGCTGGAAAATTCAGCTCATCAAATGCCACATTACGAGAGATATAGATTTTTTTAGATACAGGATCTAGGCAACGGTATCCATGATGTTGAGAGGAATACCCGAGAAAGACACATTGTTTGCTACGAAATTCTAGTTTGTGTTTTGTATAAGGTCGTAAAAGAGGATAACAAGCACAACCGAAAGATCGTAGAAAAAAATAATTTGGTGTTTCGGAAAACAATTTAAAATATGGAGACTTGTAATCCAGAGCGGAAGAAGGAGTTCGGTTTATCAAATAAATAGCAGTCATAAATGCTTCAACCCAAAACTTGTTAGACAAATGAGATTGAGCCAACAGTGAGAGTCCAACCTCCATGATATGCCTATGTTTTCGCTCAGCTAAACCATTTTGCTGAGAAGTATATGGGCATGAGAGGCGTTGATGAATCCCATGTTGACTTAAAAATTTTTGGAATTGTCGAGAAAGATATTCTCCACCATTATCACATTGGAATTGTTTAATAGTTGTAGAGAAATAATTTTCCGCTAAGGATTTAAAATGCACGAAACAAGAAAAGACATCAGATTTATTTCGAATAGGATACACCCATGTATATCGAGAATAGTCATCAATGAATAGAACATAATATTTGTGACCATCATTCGATACAATAGGTGAAACCCATACATCGGAATGAATAAGACCCAATGGTGAAAGCACAACACGCATGGAATCACCAAACGGCAGTTGTTTGGATTTTCCCATTAAACAAAATTGACAAACTGAATTTGAAGCAAATGAACCAGACATAGGTAAATTAAAGGTTTTGATGATACGATTTGTAATTTGAGAAGAAGGATGACCGAGCCTTGCATGCCAAATTTCGGGAGTTGTACGAACCCCCATAAAACCTATTTTCTTATGAGGATTTTTGAAAGTCTGCAGATCAACGTGAATGGGATAGAGTCCACCTTCACTCTTGCCTGTTAACAGCGTTCGTCCCGATAGATTGTCCTTCACAAAGAAATTCGAACCAGTGAGTATAAAGTAGCAACTGTTATCTAGACAAAATCTATTAATGGATAACAAATTTGCTGCTGCTTGTGGACAGTGAAGAACATGTTTCATTTTAAGAGCAGAATCAGGTGTATGCAATGCAAGGGTACCGGTATGCTTAATTTGTAAACCATTACCATTACCCACAGCCACTTTATCATCTCCTGTGTATGGTTCAACCAAGGTAAGATTGGCAACATCGGCAGCAATATGTTGATTAGCACCACTGTCAGCATACCAGGTGTTATCATCATGAATTGAGTTCGATTGAGCTACCATGGCTGCCAATTGTTGTGGTGGGTGACGCCCTTGGTAATTGTAGTCATACCTGTGAAAACAGTCAAGTGCCATGTGATTTCGTTTGCCACAGATTTGGCAAACATAGGGATCAAAAGTGGAATCACTCGCCCATGCAGGAATACGTCCAGTGCTTGTAACGCCATGTTCATTGTTGAAGGGTCCAGTGTTACCACCTTTATTTCCTGAGAACTGTTTCTGCAGTGGTGGAGATGAAGAGTAGCGTGGTTGTTGCCAATTTGTAGGTGCATGTCCAGTGTTTGCAGAGATCATATTGCCATTGCTTGGACTGAATTTTCGAGTTGAAATACCAGGTGTGAAACGCTGTTGCTGCCAGTTTCTATTTGGTTTCTTCTGACTTCTTGCGCCTCCCAGTTTTTGTGCCATCATTGCAAAGCTATTATGTTCAGCTTGCATGGTTCGTTGTTGGCTTTCAAGGAGTGATTCAAAGGCAAATAACTCAGACTGGAAATCAAACAAAGACAATGATTTCTCACGTTGTGCAAAGTAGCAGTTGGATACAAATGGAGTATAGACAGTGTTAAGTCCCCCCAAGATAAGAGAGATTAAATCTGCTTCATCCACAGGTTTTCCCACTGCTGCCAATTGATCAGCAAGAGACTTTGCATGTTCAATAAAATCTGAGCAGTTCAATCCTCCTTGCTGCAAACCTTGCAGCTGCCGTTTCAGCTGATTAACATTAGAAATGGAAGGAGAGGCAAAACGTTGTGCTAGAGCAACCCATGCTTGCCTTGCTGTTTTCAAACCATAAATCATAGACAATACCTTTTCAGAAATAGTTGATTTCATCCAAACCAGTACAAAACGGTTCTTGCGATTCCATAAGGTGAAATCGGGATTCAATTCACGAGTTCCCTCTTCAGCAGCAGGTGAAAACTCATTTGGACATGATTCTGTACCATCTATATAGGACAGAAGATCATGGATGCTTAGTGCATCCTCAACTTGAGAAGACCAATTCAAATAAGATGAAGGCCCTTCAAGTTTTACAGAAACAAACTGTAGAAGATTGTTTGGAGGAATGTAAGTAGCAGCGGAAGAAGACATGATTCTTTGGATCTAGCGTGAGCTTAATGTTGCTCTGATACCATGAAAGAATGGATGCAAAATGGCTTGATCAGCTTAATTAGTCTGTCAGCCTTCCATTGATTTTATAGATAGTATTACAACGGGAAAATATTATAACGTTACAATGGAATCAATAATTGCAGCTAATACTACTCTGTATTAACACCTAAATATACTCTGCATTTATGTCCAATATTCTCGGCATTGACTCTGTGTATCTTTGGCATCATGGAGGGATTGTTTCCCTTTCTGTCTCTTGCACTTGATCTGCTCTTGATTGTGTTGACTGCTTAACACTTTCTTACAGGAATAAATTTGTTTAGCCATACGAGGTTAATGAGGCCTTCAAATTAGACCAACATATTACAGTTCAAGGTTGGTCACATTGAGATTATCTGAAGAGAGAATCTTGACTTGGGGTTAGAAAATGAGGTGGCCTATTGTTTAGAATAAATATGATATTGAAAATAAAAATATTTATTTTTTCAGTTCATTTTTGGAGTGGAATTAGCATCAATAATTTGATAAGGAAAACATTCAAGATTTCATTAACTTTAGAGTTGCATTTGCATGTGTAATTTAGAATAAGAAAGGCTTGGGTTGGCCAACTAGAAAGCACATTGTCTTTTATGTTGCATATGACTTGAAGTATTTATTTGAACAACTTGCTAGGAGGTATGAGATTTCTAAAGAAATGGTTAAGTATGTAGAGGTGTGGAAACTTTTGATTCATCCACAAAATCAAGTTAAGAGTAATCAAGCTCGAAGTCAAGTTCTTTCCAAGCTAGAAGAGACTGATACGGGAGATTTTGCTCAAATATATTTTTTTACATTAACAAATACATCTTTTAATCTGATCATTAGATCTAAATAAAATCTTTTTAAAGAGTTTAAAAGTCTTTTTTCCCAATAAAGTTCATGCTCATTGTCATCTAAGGTGAGGAGGGCCTTTAAATAAGACTCATAAGTCGTTGTTCAGGATTATTATATTTTCTTGGTTAATTTAGAATCTTTTTTCTATTTAGTTCAGAATTCTTTTATTGTTTTGTGGATTTATTGAGCATATTTTTTCTAGCATACAAACATCTTGTAAGATGTGATTTTCAATTTTGATTATTAAAACTAATTGAAAACAAAATATTTAGTAATAAAATTGTAAATTAGAGTTTTTGTGTGGTAATCATGTTTAACAAAATCCTATATTATTTTATACTTCATTTTTTGTCATGTTTATTTCATTTGTATCGCAACCTTGTTTCAAAACACACCTCACCCACAACTATTCTTATCTTTTCAAAAAAAAATTAATCATAGAAAACTGGAATAATTACCCTTAAACCTAAAAAAAAAAAAGGAGTTAAACTATTGTCTAGGGGCATATTTGTATCCTCATTCCAAATTTTTGGTTTTAATAAATTAGGGACAATTAGGTATTTTAATAAATATAGAATATGATTTAAGAAAAAACATGCACGTGGAAAGATCATGTGATCTCATTGGTATTTGGTGGTCAAATGGTAGCATCTAGGCAATATTCGGATCATTTTATTTTCTTTAAAATATGTTAACAGTGCCTGTGCCAAGACCCTGCTGGCCCTGTGCTTCATTTTTAAAGAAGAAAAAAAATAAGTATAGCTAACGGCTAACTGGACCAACAATCTAGTAATTTGTAATTGTATGTACCAATTAATAATTTATTTAACTATGAATTCCTGCTTGAAATTTAAACAGCCACAAAAACTACACTTCTATTACCTGGGGAAGCATGCGATCTCTCTCTCTCTCTCTTCTCACTTAGTGCATAGTTAATATGGTAATTTCGATTGTTTTTTAAAGTATTTTTTATTTAAAAATATATTAAAATAATTATTTTATTTTTTAAAAATATTTCTTAATATAACATATAAAAAATATTTCTTAATATAACATATAAAAATAGTTTAAAAATATCAATAAATCTAACCGTAAAATAAAAAATAATTTTTTTTATATAGATGGCTAATCTTTTAATTAATATATATCATTTGGCCAAAAGATTGCATACCAAGCGAGCGATCTAGACAGTAGAGGTATTGGTTAATTGTTACAAAATTATGTCTTTATTTTTATTTTTTTATATGAAAAACAAGTTTATACTCAAAATTTCTTGAAGGGTAACGCTAACGTTCAGTCAAAGTTTTATTTTCCTGTCATTATTTCTAGGGTTTGAAAAGTGTGGAGATCCGGACGAAAATCAATTTAGATAGGGTTTAACTATATATATATATATATATATATATACGTTCAGTCAAAGGGTATTTTTTTGTATATAATTTAACACAATTAAATCTACAACGATTAATTTATATGATATAAGTAAATAAAAATTATAGATTAAAAGATAAAATGTTTAAAATTTTGAGCTGAGTTTAAGCATAGATTACATCTTTTAGAATATAGACATTGCGTTATAAACGATCACAAAAGAGCGCGCACTAACATTAGAAAAAAGAGCAAAATATTTGAATAAGAAAAAAAAACTTACTGAAATGATTATTGTGCAGATAATAAAATTATTAAAATTAATTAATAGAAAGAGCAAATAAAAAAAACAACAGGGAAAAGGAAGCAATATTCATTTAAAATATTATAACAATAGCAACATCGGAGTCTTAACATCTAAACTTATTATTGCCCCTAGAATTAAAACAACAAAAATTATTAAATTATACCGAGGGAAAAAAATAAAAAGCATGAACAAAACAGCAAGCAAGAAAAACCAATTAAAAATTATTATTATTATTATTTTTATTATGAAAGAATAAATAATCACTATTATTATAATAATAGAATACATAAGCACTATTCTTATAATATTAATAATAATCACTATTATTATTATTCTTATTATAATTATTATTATTATGTTAATAATGAAAGAAACAAAAATAAATGAAAGATTAAAAATATTCTAGAAACTTTAACAAAAGATAAAAACAAAATTACCATGGCTATTACTGGCAAAAAAAAAAAATTTATCAAATTATCGGGAGGGAAAAAAAATAACAAAAGAGTAAGAATGAAAAATAATTAAATTATTATTATTATTATTATTATTATTATTATTATTATTATTATTATTATTATTATTATTATTATTATTATTATTATTATTATTATTATTGTGTTAAATACACTTATATATACATGGACAAAATTAGGGATTAAAAAAAAATAAAGTGTAAGGGCTGAAATGAAAATCAAATATCAAGGGCTGAAATTAAAAAATTAAAAGTCAAAAGGCTGAAATGCAACTTACATTTATTGTCAATTGAAATCAGAGGACGAAATTGCAAAAATCGGAACTTTTGTACCGAATTGATTGAGTTATATACAGCCAACCCGAAAATTGAAAGTAGAAGGACCGAAGTGAAACTTTGCCATTCCGGAGAGAGAGAAACGTGGTCGGCGGCTTTAACCGGCCTCCGTCGCGTCCACGGACATTTGGTGGTTACACGCACCACCGCGGGAGGAAGACCACGCGGTGGCGCATCGTTCTGGCCTCCGGGAGACAATTTCAGGCCACCGTAGGCGGCCGCACAAGCCGCCTAAACAGGGCGTGAGGCGGACAACCGACTGGCGCGTGCGTCTCACGCCCTGACAGACGCCGATTTAAAAATTCAAAAAATAGGGCCAATTACCGTTTCACCCCTGCACCCAATTCAGTGTTTTTGTCTTATTAGGGGCTAAAACCGTATTTAGCCATTTAAGAAAATATTAAAAAAATGAAAAGTTGCGGCGGACCGGGCCGGTCCGGCCTTGCGCAATTACGCCGGTGCCCCTCAGCCCGATGCCGTATTTTGTCTTATTACCGAGGACGAAATCGTCAATACACTGTTCATAACTGATTATTTTAAGAAAAAAAAGAAAATTAAAAGGAAAAACCGAAATTAGCCCCGGTCAAACCCCTCCTCTTGCCGCGCGGACGAAGGCCAATTTCAGGCGTGCACTGCCGCAATCCACAGTGGATTGTGAGGGCAGCTACAGTGCAAAATCCCACGGCTTTTAGTTGTTTTGTAATATATATATATATATATATATATATATATATATATATATATATATATATATTATCGAATTAATGAACGCTGCCCTCATCGATGAAGGCTAAAGTCTTTGGACAATCCATTCACATGATACCGATTATAAATGGCTTTGAGATAAATGGTTTTCATTAACAAATGCCAGCCGAGTTTTAAATTGTTTTTGAATGTGTTTTAAAAATATGTTTGGTTTGGAAAAAAATGTTAAATTAATATTTTCTTAATATTTGTTTTTTTGTGTTGATATAAAAAATAAAAAACAAATTTGAGAAAACCTATTTTAAAATTAAAAATACTATTCGCTGTAATATCAAACACACGGTTTCAAAGTTGAGGTAAAAAAAATTCAACAAACCAATAAAAAAAAACTAAATTAAACAAAACCAAACCAAACCACACCAAACCTCACTATGTCAATTTATAAAATCGAGTAAAGTCAAACTTATCGATTCAATTTTACTCAATTCAAAGTTTTAATAGTAAAAAAAAGCAATTTTAATTAGATTTTTTTAGTCAAATCTGAACCACCGATATTCAATCCTAGCCGAGCTGTCAAGTCCAGCCAAACAAATTATTTTTATATAATTTCTTAACCGAGATAATATTTTTATTATAAAAAAATTAAAAATTTTGTTTGAGTGATGTGTGATTAATGGATCCTTCCAATTCCAGGGCTAGAGGTGTAATTAAAATAATATAGAAGTTCACAGGTCATCATTTGCGTAACTCTAAGCTCGATTATTTTATGAGCACATGTCCAAATTTTACCGTTTTTTGTAATTCAATAATTTGAATTACATGATATAAATAAATTAATATTTATATTTGTTTAATTTTATTCTTATCATATATTGAATTAGAACTATTCAATTTAAATTCAATTATTTACATTTAATTGATATAATTATAATCTCTTCTCTTGATTAATATATAACATTTTGTGTAGCATTCTTTATATATAAAACCTAAGGAAACACAACAGTTGTTGCTGTAGGGACAGGAAAAGAAAGCATATATGAGCATCAGTGAAATCGATTTTGCTTTATTTGCTGCAAATAACACGCGAACAAAAATGTCCTTATTGCCAAATGGTCACATATGATAGCAAAATGATTATTTTTTTAAAATAAAATAAAATAAGAGTCACATAATGCTAACCCACTTGCTCCACGCACTAAGCTCCAGGCATGTTCTTGTTGACTATCAATTAATCTCGGTCAAACTCAATCTTGATACCACCAATTTTTGCAAGACCTTCGCCATACCTGGGCACCAAAGTTACAACCACAGAATCATCATCTTCAGCTTCCAAATCCTCCAAGAGATCTGTAAGAGCCAGCTTGAAACATGTACTCATTTTCTTCCCATGTTTGTGCTTGTGGGGCACATTCACAAAACTACCAGCAAACTCTGTCTTGTCGGGTGCACTGAGTGAGTCATCCTCGTCATTAATGTACACATCGAATTTCAAAGCTTTAGTTTTGTCAAACTCGATCCCTTTAATCACCAAAAGCTCCTCCTCCTCTTCTTTCTGCTTTTTGCTTCTCGATTTCTTTGGCCTTGCAACCTTAACACTAATCACTCTGTTTAACACCAGAGGGAAAGCAGTGATTGGTGTCAACGCGTTCTTTTTTTTTTCAGCTGCAGCCGCTTCCTTGTCATGGCTAAAAATTTGGCTAGCCACTTTCTTGGCTGACCTTCTCGGTGTTGGCCTGGATTGTAGCCAAGGAATTTCAACATCTTGATAAACATATCCTAGGTTTCTTGAATCCAGGCAATCTTTAACCTTGACACGAACAGGATTGGCATTTTCATCGTAGAAAAAGAATGAGGCATTAAGCCAATCCGGGTCAGTCAGGTCAGTTCGCCGCCCTCCTAATGTCTTCCACACAGACCACATTCGGTCAACGTTCGAGTGATGAGAGAAAAAGATTGGATCTCTAGCAGCTGAGTAGAAATTGCCCATGTCTTCGAAGTTTGGCTGAGTGTTGTCACCTGTCCAGATATGAATTGGACCGTGTGGGATATTCTCGATTGGACCAGGTTCAGGGCCTGGTTCATCACCAGCTCGGTATGAACCACCGAAAAACAGCCTAGGTGTCTTGCCATTAGACACCATTTGCCTGTACATAATGGTGAGGTTGCTAGATATCTGCTCTTGGTCCGAAGTGGGGGTGTCTGTGCCACCCCAATCAAGATCAAGCAATGTTGGTGGCTGATGATTCTTGTTGCGGAGAGTATTATAGAGTGGCGATTTAGGATCGGCAAACATGGCTGGCAATTGCATGCCACCTGGAGAATCCCAGTTCCAGAAAGGCAAAGCAAAAGTTGGATCATCAATCAATTTGCCTAAGATTTTCTCGTAGAAGTAAAGATAGTATCTATGGAAAGGAAAGAAGAGCCAAGAGTTGTGAACTTGAATGTCTAAATTAGGAAATCCAACTTGGTCATAGGCACCATTACAGTAAGCACAATGAACATCGGCTTGCTGCATGAAGCTACGTGGATCATCAGCAGGGAGAGCTTTCATGAGCTCAATGGCTTTTTTATATTTAGCTATGTAGTCTTTATCAGCTAAATGAGCTGCTGGTCTAACACGTAATGGAGCATTTGAAGAAGGTCGCTTGAAGTCTAGGATCTTGGTGGATGGTACCGGCGGGCAACAGTTTGTTTCATTCGCACCGGTGGGCAAGTCTGCTCTGCCACATTTGGTGACATCAGGAGCAGAGACTGGCGCAGCGAAGGCAAATGGATCGGCGAGACTTGTTGCACCATACAGGCCTCCTAGACCAATAAGTATATCTCTTCTACTGGTATTAGGGTTTTGCGAACCATCATTTGTGGCTCTGCATGAAACTCTAGAGGTATGAGAATGGTTTCTCTTCTTCAACAAGGAAAGTTGGGATGTTTTAGGGAATGAAGGGAAGAAAGTGGAGGTGGAGGTGGTGGCTGGGGTGGAGGTGGAGGTGGAAGGAGAGAAAGAAGCCATGGTTTGATTTTCGAGTATGTTAATGATACAAATCGAAACACCACCTGCCATGTTTTATAATGAAATGGGCCGACTTTTCTTTTCTTGATTCGACAAAAAAAACCGAAGACTTTTCTTTTCTTGATTCGACAAAAAAAACCGAAGACTTTTCTCATCAAAAATAGGAAAAGAAAAGTTCCAACTTGACAACGTAATATTTATCAAAACATGGCCACTAGCCTCGTCGGGAAGTGAGGCATTCAGGCGGCCAAAGGTGTCGTGTTAAGACCAGATTCCGAGGAAATTATCTAATTTTCATATATTCACATGTTACAAACCTGTAAGTTTCAACCTTGCTAGCGGTGCTCAAGATTTTCAAAGAAGAAAATGATTTTCGAAGGTAGAGCGCATGTGTATAAGATGTTAAACGGGTAGGTTTACCAAATCAATTAATTACACAATTAATGAAGATTGTTGTTTGAATTTTGTGACAGTATGATAGAGATTGTTATTTAAAATATTTTTTGTTCAGAAATATATTAAAGTAATATTGTTTTTAAATATTATTTTTGACATCCGTACATTAAAATAATTTGAAAATATCAAAAAAATAATTTAAAACAAAAAACAAAATATTTTCAATCTTTTTTCTAAACCATTTTTAAAATACATTATCAAACCTACACGTTATCAGGAATAGGGAGGTTAGGCGAATGAGTTGCCTGACTGCTAAAAGTAAAAAAACAAATTCGTTTGATATTTTTAAATTAGTTTTTCTTACAATATTATCTTTGGGTAAAGTATTCCACTAAACAATATTATCCTTTTTTTTAAAATAATAACAATCATTCGGTAATTTTAAATTATTTTTTTATACTCCAAAATATTGTATAGTTCTCTTACTCAAATTATAAAAATAAGTCATCAATTTTTTTTATATATATGAAAATTTGATTTTCATATGAAGTTATGAACACCCCCCCCCCCCACACTTCCCTAATGGTGGAGCAGATCCACCACATGCTCTGACGAGCATGCTCGTCCAGGGATTTGGTCAAGGGATTTGGAGTGCATAGCCTGTAAACTACCGGAATACAATATTTTTTTAGCAAGTAGCATGCAATATACAAATCACTACACATATTTAATTTAAACCAGTAATTAGGTGTACGCTGCAAATTTAATAAAACGAAAATCCTCGATTACAACTCCTCGGATAATTTTCTTCTTTTTTTAATTGTGAGATGCACTATTCTATCCACCGTGCGTTGGTCAACAAAATACTTTGTTATTAATTACGACTTTTGTATTGAACTTGTGGATAACTTCGAGGCTCGAGCCACATCACTAGCTAGGCACGACGTTGACAAGAGAGATTTGAGAGATATATCCACTCTTGACATCCCTAGAGCAGGCTTTCTAGATGTTTTTTTTTTTTTTGTTTGGGGGGGGGATAGCTTGGAAACCTTTGCAAGAAACATGTTAATTTGTCTAAAACTCTTAGGGATTGAATAAAATATTAACTTGTCTAGAAATAAAATAAAATAAAATATCCGTTTCATTTTACGATATTTATTAGGACAAGTACAAAATATTACACGTGACGGCCAGTGGGAGATTTGAATGATTCTGAATTGAAATTGACGTTCATCTTGTTGAATTTAGGGTTAGCGTAATGGCTATCGGTCCAAAATATATGAGAAGTTTAGGTTCTTACTCCAGCTCCATGTGTTAATTAATGCCACCGCCATTACATCAATGGTCAATGATCCGTGCATGACTGGCTGTCAATAATAATAATAATAATAAAAAAGTAGACCAACATAGAGTTTTCTTAATTAATCAACCGACTTCTTAGGTTATGGGGAGAAATAAAAGCAACAGGCTTGCACATTGTCGACATACGGTAAAAATCATCTTCTATAAATTATTATAGTAATTTCAGGTTTGTTAATTCCGTTCCGTTCCGGCTGGAATGATCAGAATGTTCCGTGTCATTACAAAAACCGAGACGAAACGGCATCGTTTTCGTCTCGGTTTTATTTCCGGCCTGTTCTGGAAATTCTGGCCTGAACGTCTCGGTACCGTTCCGGCTCATAATCATAATATTTCTTTTATTTTAGAACATTTTACTATCATAATATTTTAGAATTTTAGAGATGTTTCTAATTTTGAGATTATATTTGTTTGACTTTGTGTTTGTATTGTATAATTTAAAGTTAATTTATCTTGAATTTAAATTATACTTGTTAAATTAATATTTTAATTTTTTCATATATAATATAATTAATTATATATGAATAGTACAACCCCGAAACGGCACGCCGAAACAGAATTTTATTAATTAATCAACCGACTTCTTAAGTTTTGGGGAGAAATAAAAACAACAGGCTGCACATTGAGGAGAAAATGATATTTTATTTATTTTTAAAAAATATTTTTGAAATTAGTATATGAAAATGATCTAAAAAATAAAAGTAATTTTTTTTAAAATTTTTACAAAAATACTTTTGAAATACAGTATTAAACAGAGAGGATAAAAATCATGTATGAACCTCTGGCCTTTCATTAAAGAAACTAGATAGAACAGCTCAAGTGGGGTTTGATATTGCGTTTCAAAAACGTGTTTAAAAAAATGAAATATTTTTATTTTATTTTTATTTTAAATTAATTTTTTAGTGTTTTTAGATTATTTTGATGTGCTGATATCAAAAATATATTTTTAAATAAAAAATATTAAAAAGCCCCTAAAGCAAATGTTTAAATAATTAAATTCAAGGTTAAACGAATAATTATACTGTGCAAAAATTGAAAAATCTCATTACAACCCTAAGCATCTGACCTTTCTTCGTTTTTTTTTTTCTTAACTCAAGGGAAATGTTTTATAGCTTTTTAACCTTCATGGGTTCATTTGGCTTCATAGAACTATCATACTAATTATTTTCTTATTAGCAATTTAAATACTTATTTTATCTTTTTTATAATTAGAAAATATGCACGGTGTCAAATTAATTTTTCTCGTAAGATTGGTCGAAATGAGACAGCTTTTCAGAGGGTATTTATACCTTTCCAACTAATTTCTTGACTTTTCTTTTTTGTTCAAATTATAAAATGTTCGTGTTTGACTAGCAAATCAATGCTCGTGTTTGACTAGCAAATTACTACTCGATGAAATAGTAACAATCTTAATTGGGACCCAACTAATTATTCATAATTTCTCCCATTAAACTTATTTAATCTAAATTAATACCTTTAATTATTATCAATTACATACAAAATCCCTTTCTCCAATTTTAAACTTAACCGTAAAATAAATTAAAAAAAATGCTGTGACATGTATGAAAAAACAACATATTCTTAGAATACGTCAAAATTAAATAAAGAGTTGAGAGGAATCTTATAAAACTGACAGTTTAACTTATGTGAAGAACATTCCTAACTTGGACACCTTCAATCTTTAATTTAATTGAAAAAAATAAGGATTTACGCGTCTAGAGCCTGCTATTCAAAATTTCAACAATGATGGTTCAGGCTGCCTTCTTCTGTCTCTCTCTCTCTCTATCTCTCTTGTAATCGTCGGCCACCACCTTGAAAAGACGCTAAAATTTGGCTTTTTATACCTAGTCAACTGTATAACCTAAAATGCTTTAAGTCTTTGTCCTCTCTTTTTTTCCTTAGATTATATGGGTTATGGTCCGAATGAGGAGTAACCAAACCCAGCAGAAGTCTGGAAACCTTGTCAATTATGACGTCGGCAATTGTCAAAATTTAAGCCAACTTTTCTTCTTCGATTATTCCTATGTGGAATTTTATCCCTTCGAGCTTTGTTTTCAGTGCTGTTACTCTTAATAAGCATTATATTTATGTCACGGATTACAGATAAACTCTGTATAAGGTTCATCAATGATGGTGGCTGGTAAAGTTGCTATAAAAAAATACTGCTGAATGTATAGAAAGATGAGATTTGCCTGGTGAGACTATACAGAAAACTGTATTTGGAGCATATTGATTTCAAGTCAGCAAATGCTTGTTATAGACTTGTAGGTTCACGAGTCTGAGGTTCTGTAACTGATGGATTGCCAAGGATCTGCCCAGATAGCTAAATCCCTTCTTGATTGAGTACATGATTTAGTAATTTGATCCTTTCCTTTCACGATTCACCACAGAAAATGGTCAATTGCAGACAATTTCTGATGGGCCAATTTCAAATTGCCCTTCTCTTCTTTAACAGTCAACAACTGAAAAAAGAGGAAATGATAACCATCGTCGCTATGATTCACACATTGCAAATGGCTTACGAGTCGGCGCACTTCTGCTCCTTATGGCTAGTCAAACTGCTTAGAGGGTGTTTGTTTTTGTGGTGCAACTGAAGGTTGTAAAAAAATTGAGAAATTGAGTGTTTGGTTAAGGTTAAGAAGCAAAATTTTTGACATGGGACTCACCTATTTTACTGCTGAATCAGAGTTTCACAGAAAGCAACAATCTGCTGCTTTCCGTGCGTTGTGATGGGGTGGGGTGGGGGGCGGGAAAATATAAAAAATATTTTATATATGAAAATATAAAAAATATATTTTATATATTTTAAAATATAAAAATATATTTATAATATTAAAAAAACATAAAAATTAATTACAATAAGTAAATATATTAGAAAGAGATCACAATATAATTTTTATCTTGCAATCCTAATTTTATTTCAAATGATATTTTACTATATGTTGTTCCAGGACTTCAGAGGCCTTCACGTATGGATTTATAGTTCGTGATGAAATTACAAGTAATTTGATGAGAGAATAAAAATAAATGTCTAATTTAATTGAATTATTAATTTATTGTTATTATTATTATTAAATATTTAAAAAACAATACACACACACACACACACACTTTAAAATAATTTCATAAGTTGAAAGCAATATGAAAAGTTTGGTAACCAAACACTTGAAACTGTTTTTCATTAACCTCAAACTCAACAACAGTTTTAACCAAACGCTTTAAGAATTATTTTGAAACGCAAATAAAGTGTTTTTCATGAAACTGTTTTTTTTTAAAACTCAACCACAAAAGCAAAAATAATACCAAACACACTCTAATACTTGTGGGTTGGTCGATGCTTGTGTTGTGGAAAGGCTATGAGACCTAGTGGGTCTAGAACAATGTTGTTAATCTCGTTTTGTTTTGGGCAAAACGTTTCATACCAATTAAAAAATGAGATAAAACAACGTAGTTTTTACCTCGTTTAAAATTTTGGTCCATTCCAGAAATTCCGCCTAAATTTTGACCGGAACATTCCTGTTTCGTTCCGGCCATTATATTTCGGCCAAATAGTATTTTTTTTGAAATAATGAATAATTTTATAATATTAGTCATATCTCTTAATCCGACCATTAAATGGTGATGAAATTTTAGGCAGAGTCTCTTGAAATATTTATATATTAGCCATGGCACCTGCGCCTCATTGCGGCCAGAACCATATTTTTTTCAACGCAAAAAAATATTAATTATGTGTGTATAATATAAATTTGGACAAAATAATAAATCTTTGCAGAAATCTTGTGAAGTGCAAGTTTTCTATAAAATATATGAATTTTAAATGGATATAAATTTATTTGTTTAGTAGGTTTCAATGAAATAACCAGTATAAAATTATCGTTATCATTAAAAAAAGCAAAAAGATTCGAATATCTGAATTATTCAATACATTGTATTAATATTAGTTCATTTTATAATTCAATTTAAATTAAACACAACAAACAAAATATAAATTGTGAAAGAACTTGCATTAATCAAATAACAAAAATAAGTAGTTAATTTTTTATCTCCAAAAGAAGAAATATAAATTGAAAATTCATCCTCACATTACTGTCATTATCATTACTATAACAGTTAAAATTATTATCAACATTACTGCTTAAACAGTGGAAATCATTAAATTGACGCAAAGAATTAAAAAAAATATATATTTTGTAAAAAAAAAAACAATCACTAAAATTATCATTATTATTGTGCAAACAATAAAATCATAAAATCATCTGATCCGAAAATCAGATAAAAATAATAGAAAAAAAAGAGAAAAATGGAGCAATATTAATTTTAAAATTATCACCAACATAAATTAAAATTTTACAATTGTATTGAATAAAAATAAAACACCAATAAAAAATAAAATGACAAACATTCAAAACAAAAACCAAAAGTATAAATGAATGAATATGGACAAAAAATAAACACTATCCAAGAGAGATCGAAAAAAGAAAGTAATCAATATTAAATAAAAAATTAAAAGAATAAGTGACAAAATGAAAAACAATATATATAATTAATTCTAATTGAATGACAAAACTGCAACAAATCAAAACCTTGGGACCGAAAAACAATAAAGGAATTTTTAAAAATAAAATACAGTGTAACCAACATAAATTAAAATTTCAGAACGGAACGTAATAAAAATAAAACCCCAAAAAAAAATGACAAAATCTAAAAGCACAAATGCATAAATATGAACAAAAAATAAACATTGTCCAAGAAGGACCAAACAACCAAAGGAATTAATACAATTTTTTTTTTTAAAGAATAAGTGCCAAAATGAAAAACAAAATATATAATTAATTCCAATTGAAGGATAAAAATGAAACAAATAAAAACTTTGGGACCAAAAAACAATAAAGGGATTTTAAAAAAAATCAATAAAGTGCAATTGTTGAATAAATTAAAAGAATAAAGACCGAAATTAAAACTAACATATATGACAAATTTCAATTTGGAGATAAAATTAGAACAAATTCAAACTTGCATACCCAAATTATTAAAGGAACACCAACAAACCAAAAATAAAAAGTTCAAGGACCGAAATGAAACTTACCGTATATAATCAATTTCAATTGAAGAGCATAATTGAAAATAATCGAAATTTTCATTGAAAAATCAGTAATAAAGATGAAATCAAAAGATCAGGGACTTACATTAAATTTATACAAATATGAGGGATTGTACTGTACTTTCTGACAGTAGGAGAGTAAAAGGGAGGAAAGAAAAACCATCCACGGGTGATTACATGGTCACATTTGAAGCACATGCGCCGCGTATGGAGTCATAGGATAGGGTGGCGAACCATATGACACGGCGGATGCCCAGTTTTAACCGATAGAGGCCACCGCACGCACCGCCTTAAAGGCGCGTGCAGGCAGAACACTGCTGGCGCGTCTGTACGACGCGCCTGCAATATTTCGGAAAAAAAATAAAAAAATGGTCAATTACCCATAAACCCCTGGAGCCAGCGATATTTACGAAAAAACCAGGGGTGAAAGTACTGCACTGTCCCCGACTTCAGTCAGCAGTTTTTGTCGTTTAGGGGGGCTAATCTTGTCGTTTTACTGTGCAACAAATTCGGAAATACCATCCATGTCCCGTGAAAATTTCTAAACTACCCTCGATCTAGTTTACCTTATTTTGTCATTTAGGAGGGCTATTTTAGTAGTTTTACTGTGAAACAAACCCAGAAATGTCATTCATGTCCCCTGGAAAATTCAAAAATGCCCCCCGTCCCGAGGGTTAAAATTTCAATCCCGGGGGTAAAATGATAATTTTATTGTCACAATGAATGGTAATTTGAGTCTATGTTAACAGTGAAAAATGCTACAGGAAATGTGCCTCAAGTTTTATATTACAGTTAATATTATATTAAAATTTCAAAGCAATAAGAGAATGTAATAAGTTTGCGAGATTGATGATGATATTCTCATAATATTATATATATTCATAATTTTGTTCAGAAAAATCATTTTATTGTGTCTTTTTTTAGATTCAATTGCACAATTCTAAATAATTTTATTTTTGGATTTGAACTAAAATTTTTCTGAATATATATATATATATATATATATATATATATATATAAACAGTATAACCCCGAAACGGCACGCCGAAACGCTCCGAAATCAAAACATTCTATTCCAATTGAAAAATCAAAGCAACACCCGAAAGAGAATTGACAACCTTTGTCTAGAGCATGAGCGATTGTCCTATTTATCACCTTCTGGTTTGTGCTATAGCAAACCTTTTCTTTTCCTTAATACTGCTTTCAAAACCTTGTCCGAGAAAAGAAAAGGAGAGGTGATGTTTTCTATTTTCGCCAATTTGATCACGCATTCATGAACCAGGGAGTTCTTTATTGCTGAGGTCTGCTTGCTGGCATTCTCTGTTCGTATGCCTACCACACCAAGTACTTGTCAGATCATTCTCACTCTTGCCGGAAGGTGAGAAAGGCAGCTTCTGTTCATAATGCATTGTATCTGAGCTTTACTGTGTTAGTTATTCCAAGGCTAATGTGTTAAGGAACCACCTCGTCTAAAAGCTTAAGTTGTTAGGTGAGACTTTATAATATGATTTATATTATTCTCCAATAAACTCCCTCAAGTGAAAGCCCTTTGGGCTTGAAATTTGTATAGATCCACATCACCTTATACTTGATTTTTATCAAATAGAATGGAAGTGGTGAGATTCGAACTCGTAACTGCTGAGTCAACAAGGTTCTGATACCATATTAAAAAACCATCTCACTTGAAAACTTATGCCAGAATATAATTTATATTATTTTTCTAAGTTGGACAGCTTTCTTATAGCAGAGACACTGGTACAAGGACGGGGAATCCATAACCTGGGCTGATTTGGAACTTAGTTGACCTGCATGCTGTGATCATGGACAATTAAGATTTATCATACGTATGTTAGTTATGCCAGATTGAGTTTGATGAAGTACAAATTAACTATGTGGTCTGGTTTTATATTTCATTGATTTCGTGTTCGTCTGTTGCTTCGTTAAAGCTGCTCTTGTTCATCATCTTTTAGTCTTTTTGATACACTACGATTAAACTCTCTCAGAGAATGAGCAGTATGGTTATGAAAAATAGTGAGATCATTTCTACTCTCTTCATTACCAGATACCTGCTGATCATATACCAGAAATCAGCAGTTCTGTTCTCTTTCTTCAGATAAAGACATCAATTTTATTTTTTCTCAGGTGAAGACATACATCATTTTCGGATAATATTGACTAATAAAATGGGTCCTAAATATTCGAACTTTATTTTGTCCAAAACAAGGCTTTCCGGGAAGCCAAATGCTTCGCAAGCTTCTAGCCTCCATGTCAATTCTTTCATTCAAATTTTGGTAGCTGATATTCCAGATCAGGCTCTACCCCCATGTTATTTGGTCTCTAGCTTTGTAATGGACCCGAAAAATTGGACATAAAGTATGCAGAACATATGCGCCAGCCAATAAACAAACTTGACCATTAAACAATAACCTGTCGTTGAGACTTCACTTCTGTTTCTAACCATGGAAAGTGCTTGGGATAATTTCCCAGAAAGATCAAGTTTGTGACTGAGCAAATAATTAGATGCACTTGTCGACTTGCCCAAGAACCCTCTTCCAGAACCAGAATATATGAAGGATTTTCATAAGATGAATAATCCATCATTAAATGAAACTACATTTTATTTGAACTTGTTTTCAAAGATCATAAAATAAAAGATCCATTCTATTTTAGTACTTGGAGAAGGATTGCTGCTAGGGTCTCCAATTAGAGGTGTAAGTGGGAGCCATGGTATTCTCAAAGTTCCAAAATGATCTCCGAAGTTTAATATTTATTTCATATAGTTTTTCTATCAATAATTACTATATACATTTTCTTATTTGTAGAATATTTTTGTATCTCAATATGTTTTCCTGTTCTTTCAATCTAAATTCCCCCCCAAGCTGCCAAGAGAATTTCAATGTTCAAGGGGCATGCATACTAGTTAACAGAAATTTTCAAGCTGATGCGGAACAATAAATAATATGAATTTAAAGCAAGAAAAAATACAAGTTTAGAGAAATAAAGAAGCTTAAAAAAGAGAGAAAAGGGGATTGGATAATTGCAAAGACTGTTTATTATTCATCAAAAGCTGTCTCTCAACATGATAGAGGAACATATAAATAGTAAACCTTAAACATTTCGCTAGCTTGACCCATCAAATCCAAATTTTAGCACAAATAATTTCAAATAAATAAAATAACAATGATATGGGCTCAAATGGGCTTGGTCTTCCACCAAATCATGACAGCTGGATCATCCTATGTTGTCTTTCTCCGTATACTCGTATAGTTTGCGGTGTAGGTGTGGCATAGGCTTTCTGTTCATCAATTCTGACCTTTGTTTTAGCAGTTCAGTACTGACATGATCCATAATCAACAACAATGGTATTGAAAGAGAAAAGAGAACAAGCCTTTGGGCTACATATAGCCTCAACTTGCACAGATTCTGCCCGACTACAGTGCTCAGGGAATAAGAACAAACATTCTGGACAATTAATAATAACAGCAATCTAGTGCCCAGATATGTTCAAGGATTTAAGAGAATCAAGCATAACTCGTCATGAGAATTCTAAAATGCTCGAAAGATATTGCGAAAACTACTTTACATTAGGAATATCTGTCAGGAATAAAAAAGGAGAAAGATTCTGAACAAGTGGTGAGAAAGAAAAAAAAACCACATATCCAGCCAGAGAAATATACATATCCAAAGAATCTTCCGTCACATCTACTTGTCAGCCTAGCCTATAGCTGGAGAAGACCCCATCACTCATCTCTCAGATTAGATACCCTTCTCTATCACAATGTGAACCCTAACCCCTTACCCTACTTCAAATGGAAATTTTTCCGTCAGAATTGAAACATATGGAGGTGGAGGTAAGATAAGGAGAGAAAACGACAGCACAAATGGACACCTTATACTATAGCCTCAAGCTGGAACTAACTAAAATTGTTAACTCATTAATATAGAATTGTGATATTACATATGAGACTGACCCTTCACATAAAAACCTCAAGTACTTGGAAAAAAAAACAGAGAAAGGAGGGTTTTATAAACACTTCTAATAAGGTTAATAAAGACCTTTGCTATGGTTTGATTTCAGAATCATCCCATGGTACATTGAGATCAGCAGAGACGAAATTCTCAATATCATCCCAATTCCAGTAATTTGTCATATCCATTCCACTGCTTGTATTTGGCACTTGCAATGACTGAGTGATGGAGCTACTTGTGGAAGGCATGATGGTTGTGATGGTTGAGTCCTCCATAGATTCTCCTGTTTGGTTATAAACATTTGAGGGCTGGAAGGAGGTGCAAATTGAAGATGGAAGCGTGTCAAAATAACTTGAATATGGAAACAGTAAGCCTTGATTTTGAGGTATAGACACAGATGAACCCGAAAGGACGCCATTGTTGTTGATGTTAAAACTTTTGGTGTCCAAGTTGTCGCAGCTGATTGAATTCTGCTGCAAAACTGAAGATGGTGGATTGATCATTGCTTGATACAGAGTTTCAGAGAAATTCCTTTGACCACCATGTACAAGATCAGGATGATTCAGCTTTTGCTGCTGAGCTGGAATTGCCAACTGGGGATTAACCCTATTGATCATATTGTTATTGTTGCATGGAGCAGCGGTGCTTACAGTGCTTGAAGAGTTGGTGGTGTTGGAACTAGTTTTCGATGTTTTCTGCTTCTTGTTTTTGCGGCCACCACCGACAGGAACATTTCGGAGAGTGCCGCCTTTTGTCCAGTGTCTCTTGCAAGTCTTGCAAAAATGCCTAGGCTGTGACTTATTATAGTTATTGTAATAACAGAACTTTGTGTTTGTTGACTCACACCTTGGACACTTCAAGAGCTCGAATTGCAGCTGGTTCTGTTCCTGCTGCCTCCTTATTACAGGAGGTCTAGGCAGCTCCAAAGTATGAGCCTGCAAAAGGGTCTGGCTCCAATCTAGCCCATCGCCAGTAACCTGCTTAGAACTCAACCCCATCTCTTAAAACACCACAAAAATTCAAAAAAAAAACACCAACCAAGAGATTGAAGAGGAAGTAAACTTTCCCTATTCTCAGACCAAAAAAATGAACAAATTCTAGCCAGCTAGCCCTTGGACCTTGGAGCAAGAAGAGAAATCAATATGAAGAACAACAAGAGGATGAGGTTGATCCTTGTGAGGCGAACAGTGAGGTATTGCTCAAGTGAAATCGATGATATGATTGTGTGAAATGTTGCTAGGAAATGGGTAGGAAGGTGATGAGAAGTGAGCATGTCTATTCGAGTCTCTATCTATCTTCTTCGTCTAGTCTCCTCCCTAAATATCTGACTGATAAACTGAAATAATGATGGTAACAAGAACTTAAGAAGATCAAGACTACTCCAGCTACCTTGCTTCTTTGTGTTCCAAGAAATTTTTGAGTGATTTATGTAGTGGGGGCTTGCAATTTTCGTAACAGATGTTCTCTTCCCTTCTCTCTCCACACAATTATATATATATATACATACATACATACATATATATATATATATATTGCTATTTACTTAGTCCTTAAGGTGGTGGCGGGTTGCTGACACGTGGGTGATTACGGGCCCTTGATAGTGCCTCGATGCATGAGTTGTAAAGAGGACGTAGATGTTTCTTGCTACTACATTCTATGACTAGGAATAGCTTGGATTTTATTTATTATTATTGATCAATTAAATTTTTTAAATATTTCTACATTATTTATTAAGTTTTTGGTATTTATTATTTATTAATTAATATATATATATATATATATATTAGGTTAATATTAAGATATGTATATATTATATTGTATTAAAAATCAAAATATTTTATAAATATATGTATATTGTACAAATACATATTTCGAGTTAAGTTAGGATGAATTTCAAGTTAAATTTAATAATATTTATATTTTATATATTATTCATCAGGTATAAAAAAATTATATTTATTCAATCAAAATCTATGAAATTTGATTAAATTGTTATCTACCATTCTAACGCACGCACAAGAATATAGTTGGAAATTGTTATGAAATGAAACTACACTACTATTGTGCGGTCTTCTCATGTCTCTTTCTCAAAGAATTGTTTTTCTTCTTCATCTTCTTTTCTCTTTTGTAATCAAGATATTTAGGTACAAATTTCTCATCTGCTAATCAACTTAATATGAGATTAATTAATCAAATTATCATTCTCTGAATTACTTTTTTTATATATAAAATAAATTAACCCAGTGCACGGGCTTTCTATCCAGTAAATGATGATGTGATGATGATGAATATATTGAAAACTTGTGTGATAACCTCTATTTTTAAATGTATTTGTTTTGGAAAAAATTAAATTGATATTTTTTAATATTTTTCAACGATTCTAATATGTTGATGTCAAAAAAAAATATAAAAAAATATAAAAAACAAATTATCTTGGTATATTGTCAATTAAAAAATAATATACTTCACAAAACAAAACACACACGAAATACAAAATAAAACCAATGTTATTTATGCAGTCCGGTCTAGTAGGTGAAGATAAATTAAGTGAACATCAGGTTTCTTAACTAGATTAGGCTACACCGCCATGAATATATCCCTACATGTGGGACCATAACTTGATGAATTAGGAGGGTAAAAACCAAAACAATTGGCATCAATCACGTTATAATATATAAACCTTTTGAAAAAAGAAAAAAAAAACAATTAATAGGATAAAAATTTATTTTTTTTCAAAAATATTTTTGAAAAAGAGGGAGGGAGAAATATACTAATTCATATTAATATAATGATGTCAAAAAAAAAATCATTTTAATGCATTTCAAAATAAAAAATATTTTCAACCACATTCTCAATCAGACAATGTATAATCATCGTGCTATGTATATTTCATGCCCAGCAGCATAGATTAATATGATCAAGATATTCTATATAATGGGAAAAAAAAAACTATATATTGATGAGCTTCTAATTTATCGATAGTTTATCAATAGAATAGTTAATTCTGGTAGTGATATATATTGGGCGTCACATACAATTAGGGCCACGAGAGGCACATGTATATGATTAAGCCACGAACAAGGCATAAATTATTAGCAAGTTGAAGCTTATCTAAACAAAATCAAACCTTTACCGAGTGTGTTTTTTTATATATATATATTTTTTTTTATAACCGGGGTGTCCGGGCCAGCTTGCGCGCTCCACAACTAAATCCCCGGGCCCACTGAACATCCTGCAAACCCAATGAGCATGTAAGGCACCCCGGGGGTGACAAGCGTACCTAACAAGGCTTGAACCTGAGGTGAGAAGAAGGGGGAAGCTATTCTTGACCATCAAACCAAGACTCCAATGGCTATTTTTTTTATATTTTTTTGGTAAGGGAATGTGAATATATAGAAATAAAAAATGGTCGGTTGGTTAGGTGAAGTGACTTTGTATGGCCACATTATCAAAAGGGACAAAAAAGAATGTCAGTCGAACAATTTAGAAAGCGACAAGCCATCGCTAGCTTAGCTTAAGAATGAATCATGCTCGACATGAACTAGTCTAATCCGTCCAGCTGAAACCCTAATCAAACACATTTCTTGACTGTGTACACTGTTTGATTAGTAATTAATTAATTAGTTAATACTAGCTAACGAGCTCGCTCATTTTGACTCATCATATCAAGAGCTTGTTATGAACAGCCAGCTCCTGGGTGGCTCTGCGTGGATATAATTAGTTTACTGATATGCTATCATTCGAAATTAGAGTCTTAATGATAAAGATTTCTTCTTCTTTTTTCCCATAGTAATTGCAGGTGGTTAAATTCGTCAAGGAATCATCTCATTTAAAAATTTAAGCGGCTAGGTGAGGCTCAACATATAATTTATATTATTTTTTAACACATCTCTTTAAGTGAGAGCCATTTGGACTTGAAACTTGTACAGACACACACTACCATTTGGGGATGGTAAGATTTGAACTCATTACTGTTGGATCAACAAACCTCTAGTATCATGTTAAGGAATCATCTCATCTAAAAACTTAAAGTATTAGATGAGACCTTAAGATATAATTTATATTATTCTTTAACGTAATTAACTAGGGACATGATGAAGACAGCATTGAGAGGGCCAATCCGGTTGGACCACTCGTGCAATTCCAGGGTGGATCATGGATTCTCAAGGTTGGTGTGCTTGAATGTTTAATTCACTTGCGTTCATTTTTTGAATTTATAAACCCTAGCTGTTACATCATGGTTTATGACCTATACAAAGGATCGTCGCAACATGACAATCGCCCGCCCACCCACAGACTACAGAATATGTGTTTATATATATATATATATATGCATGCATTAAACTATGTGCTTGTGCAGGTATGCATGAAATTGTTTTGATGGCTTCCATGAAAGAACCGAGAACTGAGCAGTTGCTGATAACAGCTATATCAGAATATCTCTATGGAACTGTTCTGTGAAGCTTTGTTCTTTTCAAATTGGAGACTCGGAGCATGATGGTGATAATCCACAGCATTTTTTAGTGGGGATATCTGGCTGGACTCAGGCTTTGATTCAGAAATTAAGCAGAAGTTGCTGAGAAAACAACTCATGTAGGGAGAATATGAATGACTTTATGAAGAATATCTGATTATTCTGAATTATTTGTGATAGAAACCTAACCAAGCTATAGCGACAGCAGCAGTCTATATATTTATATAGCACTCCTTGGATATACACTCAAAAGTCAATGTTTGAAGTCCCACATCACGATTAAAAATAAAATAGCTATTTGATATGAAATTAAAAAATTTAATAACTAAATAATTACAAGATTAAATCTTATAATTTTTATTTAAAAAGTGTGGTAGAAAATAATATAAAAACTATAGATTTTATCAGGCCATGATGGGAAATTTCTTAATCTCTTTCTCAACCCGTATGAATATCATCATATCCAGAAGCTGGCTTGAAAACTTGAATTAATTAAAGGAATATTCACCGCAGCATTCATTTGGAACAATATACTCATCATCATCAATGGTGAATCTTATCAAGTTGACTAAGACCCGATCGAAAGAAGACAGCCCAAGTCCATCAAACTTGTGAAGAAGGATGCTTCAAATCAAGGTCACCGCACAAATCTCGCACAAAATGACCAATTTTAGTGGGAAGCAAATGAGGACCCCATTGTCCTCTACACGGCCAGACATAGAGAATCAGACTAGCTACGTAATGGAGGTGTATGGTTTTTGTTCGTGAAATTATTATGATCATGATCCACTCATCACATCCGTCCAAACGGGGGCTGGCCGGGAATTGCAGTGGAGGAGGTGATGGTGGGTCCAAGATATGTAGCCAATGGGGAGAAGGCAAGGGATGGAAGAAGCAAGGAATATGATTAAAGTGTAGTGAGGAGTCATGCTGCATGCACTTGTAGATAAAAGATTAGATTTTTGTGTGTCAACAATAGGTTAAAGTACCAAAATATTAGATTCTTTGTTCACAGAGAAAACTTAGTGCTGAAGAAGGAGGGTCTCATTCATGGATTGCCGTCTACTGTTTTTTTTTTTCTGTATCAGGTGTCATATATTAGGCATGGCCACACGGGTGGCACCATTGTTTTACTATTATTTGCACCTTCGTCTTTATCTGAATCATGGATCTTATGACATTTCATTTTCGTCGCCCCCACCTTTTTTCTCTTCTCTTTCTGGTACATGGGATTAACTCACAAGTCAAGTGCTGGCTGAGGCAGAAACCAAAACATACACATCTACGTGGGTTTCGTTTTGGGATGAAATGGCATCAATTAAGACATTATATATATGTGTGTGTGTGTGTGTGTGTGTGAACGACTTAGAACCAGAAAGGCATTTGAATTCCATGATTTAATATTAGTTGCTTCTTCTCTTAATCGCATGATATATAAGCGCGCACGTTGATACTTTTCATGCTGCGTTCTCGTTGCTTCATATATAGGGAAGCAGGTAGCTTTTAATGCTATGAGCTATCATGAAGGATCCTGCCTGTTTTAAACCAAATTATAAATTCAATTATATATATATTTTTATACTTGGAATAAAATACTAAAGTATTCAATTATACTGTTTGGAATTTTAACATTTCCCCCCTTGAAAACATTTCATTTTGTTCAAAAATATAATCTTTTGCTACAAGAGCCTTTATGTTTACCACTTCTTTAATTACTATCCTTGCGATGTTTTTTAAGAACTATTTTGGTTAAATTGAAGTTCATAAATTCTAACAAGTCGCGATGCTTATTGTTAAATAAATAAAAAAAGATTGGGTTGTGGGGCTGTGTCATTCTCTTTATGCTGAGAAGCAGAAACCAAACTTCTCTTCTTTCTTTTTTTTTGTTTCAAAGCGTGTAAACATTGCTCTCTCTGAATCCCTTTTAAATAATCTGAAATGGATAAACTTTCATATACAAACAAAGCTTACAGAAGCTTGATAGCAAAGGAGAATGTTTGGGACAGTAGTATGGAAACAATCCTTTCACTGATCAAAATATAGCGTCTCCTGGTTTTTAGCCATAGAAGCTTCCATTGTCAAGGATTCAACGGAAAATATCCATTTGATTCTTAAAGTAATAGAAATCCAATTACACACGTGGAGTTTTCTACTTCTCTTCTTCCATACTGTGATTCTAACCATATCTCTCTATGTAATCAAAGCTAACGCAACACTCCAGGGCCCAGGCAGGCATAAGAACTGCATACTACAATACAAGGTTGAAATTGATTGCATGGCGAGATGAGTGCCATTGCTGGGCACTTCATCTTTCTATCACAACCATTCAACAAAGCTATATGGTACTGCTGAGAATTCATGAAATCATCTCATGCAAGTGTGTTGGTGCAGGAATTACCAGAATATGCTGTAATTATTTCTCTCAGCACTGTTGACCTCCATTTCTAATAGCCTGCACGTAACCACCTTAGAATTTGAAATCCTTTTTCTTTGATTTCCCATCCTTTTCCTGCATCTTACGCTTCCTCTTCTTCTCATTCTGTGAAAAAGATTAAACAGTAAAGATCTCAATATCATTAATTATTAGTGGCAATCAATGCCTCTCCAGTTTTAAGGCACATCTGAAATGAGGGGTCTACCCATCCACTCCAATTAAATCATTAACTAGTTTATCCGAAAAACAAAGATCATATCGTTAATTTGATAAATGGCAAACCTCTGCAACCATGTCACTGAAATCCTCTCGCTGACTGCGTAGCTTCTCCTCCTCTCTTGCTTCCTCGTATCTGTCCAATAGACCCAGGTTAGAAACCAATTTGCATAACATTCATAATTAGATGACAAACATTTACAAGAGTTCAGCTTACTTTGAAGGTAAAACATTATCCATAACTTCCAATTCTTCAGGTAGTAGAGTGACATCAACTCTATCTGTTTTCTGACCTCTAAGCAGATCAACCTGCATAAGATTGACAAGATTGAAACAGGTTACTCTTACTTTTGCGCCAAAAAATAAAATATATATATATAACACAATCCCAAGTGTATAACTTACCCTTTTGGCTGCTGTCTTGTCCTGGCTGCCAGTGTTAACCACATATCTGCAAGCAAAATCAAGTCGAAGAATGAGAACAACATTAAACAAGACAAAAGGCACTATATATGTAAGGACTTAGTTATATTGCATACGTGTGTGTTGTTCCAAGTAGAGTCCCTGCAGCAATTCTCTCTTGTTTTTCTTCGAGAACCTGCAAGATAATCAAAAAGAAAAGAAAAAAAAACTTATCAGAACTAGATTTCTAATCAAAATGTTAAAGTATAGTTAAGTATAAACTCACATGAAACTAACACAATTTTGAATAGTGAAACTTACTTGATAAAGAGGCCTCTCAGGTTCCTTTCTCTGCTGCTTACGAAGGTCAATAACATCAGGAGTCTCAACTCCAGTTGGTGTGCTGTACAAGGAAAACCAAGTCAATTCACTGATTAAAATCATGTAGCTTCAACATGATGAGAAAAAAGAAAAAGCAATACTAGATAGACATTGGCAAAACAGCGTGCTTAAAAGTAGTGAAATGGCCAGCCATATGATTGCAATAGGACACAATCATCAAATCTTGATGAGCTACACAACTGTATGGATAGAAGGAACAGCTGGCAGCATGATGCATAAGCACACAAAGAACTTGATAAACAAGCAATAAATATGAGTGCAAGGTGCACACACTAGTAAGCATCAAAAAGTGAGGATTTCAACCCAATACCTTGAAAGGCTATCAACAGATTGAACACCATCCTCCAACTTCTCTTCATCAAGCTGTTCCTCCTCCTCCTCCTCCTCTTCCTCCTCCTCCTCCTCTTCTTCCTCCTCTTCTTCCTCCAAATCACCCCAATGCTTGGTCTTATCAATTGGCTCCTCCTGCATCCGGACCCAACAGATATTAGAACTAGTAGCAAATTATACAATCAGAAATAAATAATGATCCGAATTACAAAGGAGAAACTAATTAGGAAAAGTACCTCATAGTTGGGCTGTTCTTGTATCTGAACCCCAAAAACATCTCCATATAAAGGGCGCCCATACTGTTCACAATTCATGGAAGTCAATAGGTTGCGCATTGAAATAATTTTGGGTGGACAAATAGGGGCATAATATGAAGCATTTAAATGTGTCAGAACGAAGGAAAACAGCTTACTTCATCAACAGGAGGCTTGCCCCAGCCACCAGCATGATATCCAAAGCTAGCTCCAGGAGGAATAGGGGCATTAAGTCCAGGAATTTTTAGATGTGGATATGATGGAGGAGGGCCATATCTCTAGAAGAGGCAAATCAGTAAATATAAACATTAGAAATACAGGTAAAAAGTGAAATGAGTACCACGACAGACAAGCAGGGAACTTCAAGATCAAGTACAGGATGTTAAAGTCAATCCGACCTGCATATTAATAAGCCAGGGAGGAGGTGCACCCTCTGGCATGCCAAGAGCTTCTTTAAGTTCATGTGAAAAACTGCCTGGCTTCATCTCCCTAAGCTTTACCTGCACATCAGGGGAAAATTTATATCAGAAATGAAATATATTACTTTAATGCCCCCAACATTTTCATTATTTTGTAGCAAGCTTAATTGGGTGTTTGTCACTGCGTTTCAAAAGCGTTTTTGAAAAAAATTGAAATATTTTTTTTACTTTAAATTAAAAAAAAAATTAGTGTTTTTAAATCATTTTCATATGCTGATGTCAAAAATAATTTTAAAAAAATAAAAAGATATCATTTTGATATATTTCTGAACAAAAAACATTTTTAAAAGCAACCGCAACCACACTCCCAAACAGGCACAAGCCCGTAAAATGAAGAAAGTAATCATTTCATGTTTTTTTTTTTCTTTTAATACAAACAAGCATAATTACTGCATCAAAACCATGAGGTTCAAATTTGGCCAAAGTAAGGTGAATGTATAGCAAATTTATCACGTCATCTTATTTTTCTCTTAAGAAAAACATACTGCATCAAAACCATGAGGCTTAATTTTGGCCTAAGTATGGTGAATGTAGAGCAGCAAAGCTCATGTAAACAAGACAAATCTGCCTCACAAAACAATCAAATTTTATAGTTTATGCACAAGATTTTTCAAGGGCCAACTTCATATGCCTTATACTCTACTTTCATACTGCACAAATATCTACAGAAATTGGTTAAAGAGCTTCAAAACATTTCCTTCATCTTACTTCAAGTAGAAGATTCCCTTACTGTAGTATAAAAATAAACAAAGTCACTGATATCAACAAAACAATAATAAACATAGTCATCTAATTTTCTTAACACGAAAGAGAAACATGCAAGCGTAGAAGAAGCATAGTATAAAAAAAATACCTCAAACTCTTTTCCTTCATGATACAAGTCACCATGTGTGGTTAGCTTTGGCTTTGTTTGATACTTGAAAAAAGCATCATGGAGAACCTAACAAACAAAAACCAAATTGTAAACAGAAAAGCAAAAATTGGCAGAGAAACATCTCATGGTCCTAAAATGAAAGGAAATATATAAATGTAATGAACCTGGTAGTCAATATCCATTTTCCCCATCTTTGGCTGCATCCTCTCACGTTGCTTTTGTTTCAACTTCTTACCATCTTCCTTTTCAATGTAAGCCTGCACAAGTGAAGATGATTAACAATTGCTGTAGTATGAGAAGGATTCAAAACCCCTAGAATCCAGTGGGCCAAACCCTTGAAATCCACAGGGGATGACTATTCGGATTCTTAAAATCCACAACAAATAAATAAAATATAAAAATATTAACAATTCAATGGAAAAATTATTCACAGATGATCTATTCAATAGATTCCCTCAGCAATAATGATATTCCAGGATTTCATTTTCACAGTATCAAGCTATTAACCAGTAGCGATAGTTCATTTGGAAAGTCATCATATTACCATGTATTCCATATAAAATATCTCAAAGGCAGTATTAGTTATCAAGACCAAACCAACAGTTCCCATGGCTGGCATTCTCGTACCATACAAATAATGATAAATCAGTTGAGAAAAAATAAATTTTCTGATTTAATCTCCCATGGACTCAAGTAAAATAAAGTAGAGGGTGGGAAATCCCATTGATTTGCAGAAAAATCTTTTTATTGTTACACTGAGTGCAAGAAAAGATCAAAAGCTGTTGTGGTGTTGTTGAAAAAATGGGTCACTTGAACATGCATCAAGTGATCAAGAAGTCAAAGAAAGATTATTATTTTCTGATGGCAAGAGACTGTACTGTATATGAGCAGAAAAGTGAGCAGCAATGGTTATTCTCATCATGACAAACATGAACATGTGAATAACTCATAACATCAAAGCACCAGCATGGTATCATGCAAGAACTACTGTTAAGAAGTCAGATATCTGATGAAAGGATTCTTTTCTGACAATTAAAAATATGTATTAGTCCAAAAAATCAAGCAGCAACGATACATTCTTCATCAGACAAATATGAGCATGAGCATGTTAAACATAACTGCATAATTATAATAGTGAATAATTCATAGCAATGAAGTTACCTGTCTAATTTTCTCAATTCCTGTTGCAGCAATAAAATCAGGAAGCTGAAAAGGTTGCTTCTCAATACCACGCTTACCCTGCAAAACCAATCAAAACCTTGATGAGATGCCAACTTTGCAAAAATAAGTGCTATCTGAATACATTGACATCCAGTTCAGGTTATTTCATGCTACAAACTAAATTAAATAAATAAATAAAGTTGTACAAATCTAGCCCCAGCATTAAGCACAATGGCAAGGCATCTGAAAATTCAAAAAAGATTAATTAGCACCTCAATAGCAGGAAAAAAAAACAACCCATTCTGTAGCTTACAAATATAAGTCAAAATTTTACAAAAAAAATAAAATTCCTGGCACAAGTAGTGTACAAATAAACATATTAACTTGTAGATCAAGCAACAGGAGCATTCCATTTGGTTATCATGTGTTAAAGAGTCTCAGAAGACCTAGAGGAGCAACCAGTTGGTGTTAAGAATTTAAACAGAGGTTAAATTTTGAAGTCCAAGGTTTGGAGGTTTGCTGAATGTGAGATATTTCATAAGAGCTAGATCATACTGAGACTCTTGACATACCATGGCCAGCAGGAACCTCCTGCTGCCTGGTCTTGCAAGAAATTATGGTTCATATAGTATCTATGTCACATGTCACACTATAATATATAGTAAAAGAGAAATCACTTAAAGGTCCTGTTTGCCAAACACATACAGGTCAGGGCTCCATGATTGTCACAGCCGCTCCCCTGCAAGAACCACATGTATACATATAAGAGAAACCTCATCGAGCGTTATCTTTCCTCACCCCATCCCTGAACCTCTCATGGTATAACATTCCCATTTATCATGCATATTCTGATCCATAGAGCTCCTTTTACAAGAATTACTAACCTGCAGAAACTTCCTTTTCTGGCACCAGTGTCTAGGCACAGGAACAGTATTTTTGTACGACTTCAAAAACACTAAAAGCTTTGGGTCTGCAGAAGTAGCATCCCAGACCTGAAAAGTGAATAATTTGGTGAATAACCAAACACTAATGACAGTATACATTTTGTAATAACCGAAAACAATGGAAAAATGATAAACCACTGAAATGCAAAGAAAGCAATAGTACCTCTACAACATCAGGTCTGGAGCATATCTGTTTCAAATCAGCAATTTTCATCCGCCGTTGAAGCTGAAAACAAACCACCATTCAGTAACGGTATAGACACTATTCATTCTATTAATGCAAAACACCAGCAACAAAATACTGCATCACTATAAAAGCAAACCTTTTTCTTCTTGTTTGACACGCCTTTCTCCTTTTGTTCATTATCTTCTTCTTCTGAATCTGAATCTGAGTCAGTTTTCTTCTTGGCATCTGCATTTTGGATCGATTCATCCTTTTTATCATTCTCCTATTTGAATTAAGAGAACATAAGATTCAGATAACCGTTCTTGGAAGGGGAAAATCATGAAATGGTAATGCATAAATTGTCAAAAGAGAAAGGGAATAAAGAAAAAGCAATCCTTTTACCTCAGAACCAGCACTTTGAAGGAAATTAAACTTTTCAAAAATACTCCTGAACTCATCCATGCCATCCTCTAACTCTGCCTTTTCAGGGACATACTCAATTACAACTTGCTCCACAACCTACAAGTTTTGACCAAATAAGAGGTTGCTACGTTAAATTCTACACATTAGAACTTGCATTATTTACAATGAAATCGACATATAAACACATGGTTTTACAACAAGTTCAAATTAACCAAGCAATAGCAACGATGGCATTGATTCATAAAAAGTCTGTCTATTTATACAAAGAGCTGCCAAACAAACAGTGGAGTGAAACTCAGAGTGGCAACGTGATTACAACTCTAATGACAACAGGATACAGAAAAGAATGATAAGGAGGCGCAGGGAATAGTCATAACCTCCAAGTTTTCTCCCATTTACTGTTTTTAAGAGAGCATCAAAATCATTCAGTATTTTATTCTTGATTTTATCTACCTCAGCCACCACAACCAGTACCATAAATTCCCAATGATTAAAACTATTTTTTTCCCGTTCTCAAAAATGCTAATACAAGGAGAGCAGCATGAGCGAGATATCATGCCGACAGAGTATACAGACTATAAAACCCTATCTTCGAACCACCTAAACTACCAAAAGCAAAACCCTAACGTCTCATTTCTAGAATGGAGTATAAGGCCCTAATTCCACAATTCATACAGCAATAATAACCAACTCACACCACAAAATGAACTAAAATACCTCAGATTCTTCAATGATTCAAACAAATAGATAATGACAATAGCATTACCACCAAATGAAAACCCTAGAACTAAACTACGAACCTGTTGAGAATCGGCGTTCTCCTTTGCATATCCACCATCATCATTGGCGGCGTCGCTGTCGTCTCCGTTTGCAGCAGCTGCGGCGGCTGAAGCATCGGGTGCCTGAGACTTCTTCTTCTGCTTGCGTCTGCGACGACGGCGTTCACTCTCTTTGGATTTCTTTGCAGAGTTAAGGTTAGTGGAGGCTAGATCTCCATTGGAGACGACGTGGTTTTGATATGGCAGTGTTTCTACAGTCATGGTTTTCGTGTGAATTACAAGAGAGAGAAAATCGATTAATTTTAATGGCGGTTTTTATCAGGAAAAAACAGAGTTTACGGGAATCTGGCTTGAGGATGATGGCGAAGCCATATAAATCGGGCCTATTTTCTTATATGCGGGCATGGATGTTCGACTCATTGGGCTCTCAGACCGGGCCTTGAGCCTGTTAATGTATGCCAACATGGGGAGTCCTTGCTTCTATCCGTGTTTTAGAGGGTGTTTGATAATGAATTTGGAAAATATTTTTGAAAAAATTAAAAAAATATATTTTTATTTTTTATTTTAAATTAAAATTTTTGGTATTTTTATATCATTTTTGAATGATTTAAAAAAAAATTATTTTGATACATTTCTGAATGAAAATCACTTTTAAAAGCAATCTCAACCACACTTTCAAACAGTCACTTAGTGTTAAGTCAGGCATGAGATCCTCTGCATCCTCTTTATACCTCCATGCCTTATTTTTTTCTTATCACTAAGCAGAATTTACAAAAAAAAAAAAATAGATCTTAGAAAACTCAACCTTAAAAAGTATATTTTTTTGGTTTAGATGAACGAGTAAAACCCCGCTATCTATCATGGTGAATTTACATGCTCCTGGGCAATCACCGATCAACTTGTTAGTTTTTCAGCTAACAAGGTCCTATTTAACAGAAGGTGGATCGCCATATATAGTTCCATGTGCCAACCTTTCACCATCAAATTTACATGAACTCAGATAGTCAGCCATGCATGCACCCGAGGATAACAAACGACATATATTGATATTTATTTCTCCATCAATTGAATAAAAGAAGAAACATTATATGGATCATATTAAAAGAAAGTATATGACTTACTGACAGGGAAAATATTTTACTGCAGTTCAAAGTTTACAGTTGCCAACGGATCATATAATTTATATTATTTTTTAATATATTCTCTCGAATGAAAGACTTTTGAGCTTAAACTTGCAGAATGAACCTGCATTATCTAGTACTTAATTTTTATCAAATATAATGAAGGTAGTGAGATTCGAACTCGTGACCGCTGGGTCAACAAGATTCTAATATCATGTCAATGAATCATCTCACCTAAAAGCTTAAGCTATTAAATGAGATTCCAGAATATGATTTATATTATTGTGTGATAATTTGTCGGTTTACATTGCTGAGGAATCACCTTCTGCTATCAGAGGATCTCGATGCCACTTTCTGAGGTTTTCATCGATCTATGAATTCTTCTTGGATATATTTCGCACGATGCTTTTCAGCACTGGCGGTGCATATGAACAGGAGGGTTATGTTTGGTGTGGGAATTCTTTCTGTCAATCATTATAGGGGCTGCACCGCTTATAATTCTCAAATCTCCGTCGTCGTTGGTGATGCAGAATATAATTGAAGAAGCTACAGAGCAGTTGGAACTGGAGGGTTTTTTCCAAGGTAGTCAAAATCGAGATTTTGACACGGATCGGAAAGGGCTCCGAAAGATCGGATCGTAAAATCGTAGAAAGATCGTACCTGAAATGTCCGTACAAAAATCGTAAAATCACAGCTAAAATCGTGTGAGAAGAAAAATCGTAAAATCGTTTGTAAAATATTTCTGAATACAAAATAGCATAATTATGGACATAAAACTTAATTAGTTTAGGTTCATACATGATGTAAAATAACTTCAAAACACATTACAAAATAATTATGTCCCTAAAAGTTCATAAGTTAAAAACTAACAAATTTAAAACAAATCTTCAGCTGGCGTACAATGTAAACTAAAACCAGCTTCAGTTTCACTTTCACCCCCCTCACTATGTCCAGGAATTGCATCAATAGCATCACAATGAAAAAGATTACTAGTACTACCGGTGCCAACATTATTTAACTCTAAACTCCTTGAATGCAAAGTTTCAAAATAATCTTCAGTGGCTTCAGTACTCATCTCAACACCATTAAAATTATCTTCATCACTATCGTCTTCTATTCCATTTTGTCTTCGTGTTGCACTATCAATAGTTTGAAGTAAATTAATGTTCGATGAACCACCATGTCCTTCTCTTTCAGTCACCCATTCATCATCAGATGGAAGATCATCTACAACGTCATCAAAATCAATGACTTGCTTTTTGTCCTTATCATTCATTTTCAAATTACACATCACAAAAACCAAGTCATTCATTTTTTTCTGCTGTAGACGATTTCTTCGTTTAGTATGAACCTATAAAAAAAATTCACAATTGATAAAATATAAGATTCTTATAAAAAATGAAAACAATATTTGTTTTTTTAAAAAAAAAACTTACCATCTCAAACGCACTCCAGTTACGCTCACATCCAGATGAACTTCAAGTCAAGCTTAGAACTCGAATTGCAAGATTTTGTAGCTCTGGACATTCATCTCCATAAGAATCCCACCATCTAGCTGGAGTCTTTTCATCCCTTGCTTTTTTGGCAGCCTCAATGCCAAATAACCCCTTTGCTTCGGAGAATATATTAAGTTGTAAATCAACTTTACCCCTCTCTACTTCATCAGGCACCATCCGATCCAAGCAGTCATACATTCCATATTTAATATTTTTGTCTTGTTTATAATCAGTAATATAATGATAATGAGGATTCAACCAATAAGCAAATGCATGCAAAGGTCTGTGAAGTTGAACCTCCCATCTTGCATCAATAATATCCCATACAGGTATATATCTACAAAAGAAAATAAAAATTAGGATATTAACATCAACATTAAATAACATAAGATAAAACAATAGTTATATTAAATAAACAATTGACATAATAGATAATTTGCACCTTTTTTGCACATTTCCAAAATTCACTTTTATCTTCTCTTTCGCTTCCATCATGGCTTTATATATAAAACCCATGGCCGGTATCGAGTCTGAATCAACTAATCGAAGAACTTTTATAAGAGGAAATGCTGCCTTGATGCATTCAGAGACATCATGCCAAAACTTGCTGTCCAAAACACAATTTTGAATTTGCCGCCCTTCTTCACTTTTTGAATACCGACTTGACCTCCATTGGACGGAAGTGAACATTGACATCAGTGTAATCTTACAATTGTTCAAACATCCAAGAGTCAAGTATGCAGTGGCAAATCGAGTGGCATCAGGCCTGATCAAATCTTGTCCTTTTGTGAACTTTCTCAGCATGGAAATAAGGAGAGATCTTGAATATATATAAGTGGTGATTCTCCTCCCCTTACCAATGGTTACAGCATGCACCTCTAGTTTCTTCTCAAAATCTTCCATAATCAAATCAATACAATGAGCAGCGCATGGTGTCCAATACAAGTTTTTTCTTTTTTCCATCAACAAATGCCCAGCTGCCTTATAGTTCGCAGCATTATCAGTAATGACCTGCACCACATTTGCCTCTCCAATCCTTTCAACAATAGCATCTAACATCTCAAATACTTTAAAAGTTGTTTTGGATATATGAGATGTGTCTACAGATGATAAAAAAAAAGTTTCTCTAGGACTATTAACCAAAAAGTTACAAATAGAGCGTCTTTTCCTATCAGTCCATCCATCAGACATTATTGAGCAACCTGTTTTTTTCCATTCCAGCTTATAGTCATCAAGCAAACACATTGTGTTATCTACTTCTTGCTTTAAGTACTTCTCTCTAATATCATGGTAAGATGGAGGCTTAAATCCAGGCCCATGTTTTGCAACTAATTCAAGCGCTTTAACAAACTCAGGGTTTCTAGCACAATTAAAAGGAATAGCACTAGTGTAAAAAAACCTTGCTATTTGTTGACATGCTTCTTCTCTAATATCCTTCTTTAGCATGTGATTGATGGTCATTTGAGTACTTCCACTTCCACTTATTGGTTTCTTTCCCTTGTTCATTGAGCTAATTTCAAAATCTTCGTCTGCATCTTCGCCACTTCTAAAAAACAGAGAAGCCTTTCTTTTCTTCTCAGATGCTTCTAGATTTTTCACCAACACATTTAACATCATCTGCTTCACATCTGCTGGTACTTGATGGCATGGCTCAACATCCTTTCGAGTGCAAGCCAAATGATGCTTGAAACGATAAATGCCTCCGCTGAAAATTTTCTGACAATACTTGCATTGAACTTTTCTTGAAGTATTCTCAATATCTATACCATGCTGCCATCCCACATCAAGTCTATTGCCACTGGTAGTTTTTTTGGATGCCATGTAATCTGCAATTCATTGAAATAATACATCAAATAAGGTTAAAGGTTACATACAATAAGAAGTATGTAACATAAGCATATGATCACTGTCAGCTTAAAGGTTTGGACTTGGAATTCATTTTATTGTATTTTGTTCAACATAACTATATAGGAGAGTTACTTTGTCTTGTTCACTGTTATGAAACATAATTTTATCTTTTCTCCTTTTCTTTCTTATCTCTTCTATCACATACAATAAGCAAACACTTCCTGAAAAGAAAAGAAAAGAAAAACTTTCAGCAATCGAGCCAGTGTTTATTTTTGTTCTCGAAAGAGTTCTGAACAAGCCATATTAATCTCACTACAATGGCCAGCCTTACTGACTAATTCTATACTCTCATTAAGTCACTCAATCTCGAGTCAATCTAGTGAGAATCCTATTGATAATCTGCAGCTAATTACCCCTCAAATCCTGATTCACCAAGCAGTTTATACATATAGCTGATTCTATGTTATGGAAAAAGATCATTAGCCAAAGAACTTCTAGCAGACTGTCTTTAGATCTTACCCACAAGACTAAGGAGTTGTGAGCTTGGAACTCAAATACCCAGTTCAACATGGCATCACTAAGCAAAGCATAACAATTTAGAAATTTATTAGTCACCTGTACAAATTGGTGCATTACGATAAACAGCTAATAACAAGAGCAAGAATACCCAAATTTGACTTTGAAGAATCAAAATCAACAACTTTGAAACAGAGTCATTCAAGAACAGCAAAGGGGGGGAAACGATTAAGAAGAGAGAGGTTCAAAAACGGCACAAACCTGCAGCGACTTGAAGCAAAGAAAACCCAGCTCTACAGACTTCCAAACAGCATCATCTGCAATTGGCAAAGCTATGCAAGTTTGAGAGAGCAGTACAGAAAGATTGAAGGAGAGGAGAGAATGCCGCGAGGCTATTAAAAGAGAGTTGAGAGGAGAGGACGATCAGGGGAAGAGAAGAAACGATTTGGGGGAAGAGAACGATTTAGGGCAAATTTAAAAATTGAACGCTGCGCACAGTGAACATTTGCCCAACGCGTAAAATCGGAATGATTTTTACGAGTTTACGATTTTGAACGATTTTTCTACGAGTTTGACCGAGTTTGACCGGGTTCGGTTTTTCTACCGGTTCAACCAGGTTTTCAGAGCCAACTCGCAAAATCGTACGATTTTGCGAGTTGGCTCGCGATTTTGACTACCTTGGTTTTTTCATCTGAAAATTCTAAGTTAATAATCACAAACAACTTAGAATCAGTTTTCCATGAACATTAGTGGTAAAGAAGCAGAACCAAAGCAGTTAAGGAATCATTTCACCTAAAAACTTAAGTTATTTGATTTATATTATTTTCTAACACATCCCCTCAAGTAAAAGTCATTTGGGCTTGAAACTTGCACAGACCTATATTATTTTGTGCTTGATTTTTATCAAATAGAATGAGAGTAGTGAGATTCAAACTCGTGACTGCTGGTTCAATAAGGTTCTGATACTATATTAAAGAATTATCTCGTCTAAATATTTAAGCCGTTAAATGAAACCTAAAAATATAATTCCAGCAAGAGTTGAAACTTTTTATACAGAGACGTTACAATGGTGTGCTTCACACAAGTGGCTTGAACTTAGAAGTGGCAAGGTACATTTTCTCCTTTGATTACTGTACATTAAAATCATTTTAATTATGAGGATTGTTCATGCTGAACTGCTGAAGCTGCTGCTGTGATTCTGCGGATACGGTTTACTTTTGATTTGCCATTGGATACTGAGATGATTTATCTTTAATCAATTAATTGTTAGAGTTTTAGTTTTTTTTTTTTGTTGTTGTAATACACAGACAAAGGAGAGCAGGAATAGCCATTGGAGCAAGTTCTCTGATGTAATTTGCTGTGTGCGAAAATGGTAAACGTATGTTTTATCTTGTAGTGAAACTAGTAAGAACAATATACAATTTCTACCTTATTTTGATACCCTTTATTTTTATTAAAAGAATAAGAACAGTGCATGGTTGAAAATGATTGAAAGTGAAAGGACATTAGAGCTAGCCACATGCAGCTAGTGAACACAAAAGAAAAAACAACAAGACGGTCCATCGATGTTTACATAAAGTGTCCAGCATTCATGTTGATCCAAACATGAGCCACGTCCAATCTAACCCCACGTTCATACATGGTTTACGGTTTTAAAAGATGATTGAGGTTGCTTTTTAAAATATTTTTTGTTTAAAAATATATTAAAATAATATTTTTTATTATTTTTTGAAAAATTATTTTTGATATCAGCATATCAAAATATTCTAAAAATACCAAAAAAAAATTAATTTAAAGTAAAAATAAAAATATTTTTTTTTCAATTTTTTTTTAAAATGCTTTTAAAACGCAGTGTCAAACACCTCTCGACGTTAAACATCATCTTTGTTGACTTGGTAAAGTTGAGTTACCATGTAAAATTCATAATCCGAATAGAATATATATCAATACATGTTTATCATGTGTTTTAAATTATGAGATCAAGATAATTCAATAAGAAAACATTGACGATAAATAAAGCTAAAATTGAAAAAAAATAGAAAACAAATATAAATTAAGATGTTTGATAATGTAACATGGGTCATTTATCTAGTTGTATTTAATGAAGTTGTTTGTTAAAATCAATCTATAAAAAAATGACAAACACATAAGATTTAGTGAATAAAAGAAAAGAAAAGAAAATATCATATAAGGTTACACATATTACAATTATCCTAAGAAAATAATAATTTATAAAACTAAATTGAATTTATATGAAATACATAAAAAAAACTACTAGCGAATTATATTAACCTCATGAAAAATCAAAGATACTAAAAAAATAATTGTTATTTTAAATTTTTTTAAATAAGCCTAAAAATGGAATATGAGGGGTATCAATTAAAAAACAAACTTAGAGATTATTTAAAAAAACGTTAAAAAAATATTACTTAAATAAAACAAAAAATATATATATAAAAAAAGGGAAAACCAGGGTTGTCAATACCATTCCGTTCTGGCTGGGACGTTCCGTGCCATTAAAAAAACCGAGACAAAACGGCGTTGTTTTCGTCTCGGTTTTAATTCCGACCCGTTCCTGAAATACCGGCCAAATTCCGGCCGAAACATCTTGGTACCGTTCCGGGTGTGCCGTTCCGGCCTTAAAATCCTCTTTATTTTGATTAACTTGTGATTGTGTTTCTAATTTTGAGATTATGTTTGTTTGACTTTGTGTTTATATTATATAATTTAAAGTTAATTTATCTTGAATTTTAATTATGCTTGTTAAATTAATATTTTAATTTTTTTTCATATATAAACAGTACAACTCCGAAACAGTACGCTAAAATACTCAAAAACAAAAATGTTTCGTACCAATAAAAAAACAAGAATGGTGACCGGAACAGTATTCACCACTTGGGAAAACCCAAGTCCTGACCTGACACTCACCTTTATTTTTTTATGGAAAAAAGATAAAGAATAGACTGACAACGTTTCATCTGCCAGCTTATATATCGACCACTACAAAATAGTGGTTAAAAAGTCATCCCTACATGTTTTTTTATGTAAAAGACTTGTTTCTAACTCATTTAAATCATAAAACACCCGACAAACACCTTCCGAGACCAAGAAATCAACTTTAAAAGATTAGGGACTAAAACTCATTTTTAACCCAAAACACCTCGTATTATAATTGTTAGATGAAAAACGGTAAAAATAGCTACAGTTTGCTGTAGTTTTTGCTAGTAATACTTGATTACACCGACTAACAACTAAGACGGCGTTCCATGCAACATGCGAGATCAGCAATTAATTCATCAAGACTTTGACGATCACATAAAGTTTATTGCCTAGCTTCTTCATCCTAGTTTGCAGTTCATTAGATAGTTTCCTTGACTTCAATCGTAAGTTTCTTTCTGTTTTAGCTCAAATAGTTAAAATATTTTGTATCGGTTAAAAAACTAAATAAAATAATGTTGTTTTTATCTTGGTTTAAATTTCAGTCTATTCTGGATTTTTCGGTCAAATACAGGCTGAAACGTTCACGTTTCGTTCTGCCCGTTCTGTTTCGGTCAAATAATGTTTTTTTCAATAATGAATAGTTTTACAATATCAATTATATCTCTTAATTCAACCGTTAGTTTGAGATAAAATTTTACAAGGAGTCTCTTGACATATTTATATATATTATGTTAAAACTTCAGAGTAATCAGAAAATATAATGATATTGCGAGATTGATGATGACATTCTCGTAATATTATATGTTTATAATTTTGTTCAGAAAAATCATTTTTTGTGTCTTTTTAGATTAAATTGTACAATTCTAAATAATTTTATTTTTGGATTTGAACTATTTTTTTTAATTGATATATATATATATATATATATATATATATATATATATATATATATATATATATATAAACAGTATAACTTCGAAACGGCGCACAAAACACTCTGAAACTGAAACATTTCATTTTAATTGAAAAAACAAAATATCAATCAAAACGATATTGACGAACTTGTTTCTTACTCAATACCCTGTTCTGTTTTTCTCCAAGAAAAGAAACATTCCATCGAAATTAATTAAGGGAACCAACACGATCATCATTGGACACGGCCAAAACCCATAGAGAATTAAGCACTTGCTGTCATATAGAGAATATCAAGTTCACAAGGGTAGCCATCAGCAAACAGCTTGTGTGTCAGCTAATAAGCTCCTATTTGACAGGCCACCTAAGTTTCATGTGTAGAAACCAATGACAATAATATAAATTATATTTCAGGATTTCATCTAACAATTTAAGTTTTTAGGTAAAATAATTTCTTAATATAATATCAGAGACTTGTTGACCCAACAATCACGAGTTTGAATCTTAACACACTGATTCTATTTGATGAAAAACCAAGCACAATAATATAAATTATATTTCAGGGTTTCACCTAACAATTTAAGTTTTTAGGTAAAATAATTTCTTAATTTGTTATCATAGCCTTATTGACCCAACAGCCACGAGTTTGAATCTCAATACCCTGATTCTATTTGATGAAAAACCAAGCACAAGTATGCAAGTTTCAAGCCCAAATTTTTTTCTCTTAAAAAGGTGTATTAGAGAATAATATAAATTATATTCTAAGACTTCACCTAATCGTTTAAATTTTTAGTTGAGATAGTGACTTCATACCATCAAATTTACATGAACTTGATCGTCCACGATGCAAGAACCCTACATATGATGTCTTGTATTCTGGTGAAACATAAAGAATTAAACATGAGGTAACAGGTAAGGCTTCACTGTCCATTAAATAAAGAAGCGAATATTTCCAAGATTTGTTTTGACTAAAGTTCTCCCAGAATGCTATTGTAAATCTACCAAGTCTAAAAGTATATGGATCGGTGATAATCAAACAAAAATAAATAGGTGTTGTATGGGCGGCCAGGAAGTAGGTGCCTGTATTAATGGGAGCTGAAAAATCACTTTCAAAACTTATTTTATTAGGCATGGTCTTCAAAAATGATTCATATTCACTTCTTCTGATGACCAATCATAGAGTTTACTTTCAAAGATCCAAACTTGCTTAATACTTTTTTATGCCCAAATGGTGTTACCTTTTTATGCTGTGCAAGAATCTGCAGCAAATTACATGACAATCGAAAGGATCATAGCTCTGAATGGATCATCTTTTCTTAAAGAAATTGTGGAATGATTGAATTGGTCCCTTTATCTACCATGTCAACAGACCAAAACTATTTTTAGAGAAGACAGTAGCATTAATTAAGCTATTTCTGCACCTTGTTATAAATGCAAGATGGCTTGAAATTGCAGTAGATACAGAAGGTTCTTATTAGATTCCATTTTCATATCTTGGAAGAAGCTACACATCAAATAAATAACAAGAAACAACCCATTGGGTTCTTTCTTCAAACTTCGTCGACACTGTAATGGTGGAATGGATTGAGTTAGTCCATAACCACAGCAACAGATAAATCTTCAATTTTTTCTATTTTAATTTACAAACTCGAGCTGGAAGAATTGCAGAATACACAGCAATCCAACATTATATAATTGATTATGCTTCCACTTTCCACTTTAATCTCCCTGCTCTGCTTGTTCCATAAGTGAACTGCAAAACTTTCACTTTCAATCTGCTCAAGTTTTTTATGCAACCATGTCGAGTGAACCTTATCTCTAGGCCCTCTAAAGAGACTTCTGATTCGGCTCCAATTCACCGGATAAAATGCAGATGGAGGCAGTACGGTGAAGTTAAATCCAGGCCTTCCACTGACTCTTGAAACAACTCTTGAAACCAGATAAGGACCATTGTGACCCCACTTGTTTCCATCAAATGTGAGGGCAAATTCTTCGATGAATTTGTAGAGTAATGGATGCTTCTTATCAAAAATCAACACAGCGTTATTCAATCTGCTCCAATTCCTAGTTTCAAGATCAATAGTTTGTGCCCCTATAACATTTTTCAATTTGGTAAATCTCTTCAACACTATCACGTCAGTGTCCATATAGATACCACCGAACTTATACAACAAAGCAAGCCTAACCAAATTAGACATATTTTGACCCAAAGAAACTTCTCCAGGGCTAACATTCCCTTTCTTCAGCCCTTTAAACCATTTCTCAGCATGAGTATCCTTGAATAAATAATCAAAATCAGGCTTGACAGCAATCAATTTAAACCCTTTATCCAAAAATGGCTTTAAAACAAGACTCCCACTTTCAGAATCCATGGAATTAGAAACAATAACCAAACAGGCATCTGGATGAGACCTGAACAGACTCTCAACAGAGAAAACCTCCCTATCACCAAACGACTTTAAAGAAGAAATCCAAGTCATAAAGAACCTAACCTTACATCCATGATTCCCAAAGAATTCTCTTACTCTTGTTGAGAACCGCTTTAAATTGTCGGCAGACCTCAGCATCCTCTTCACAGCTTTGTATCCGTGAGTCTTCTTTGGCTTAAAAACCACAGAATGGTTAATTGGTGTCATTGTAATGGCTGGATTTTGCAAAAGCGGCAAAAGGGTCTTTAAAATCACTTGTGGGGTATCTTCTTTCACTGCATACATCACTGAAGCTGGGAGCTTTTTGAGTGGATTCCTAGCAAGATTCTCATATGAGAAATTGGCGGGTTCTGGCTGAGGATTGGAGGGAAAGGGAAGATGAAGGTAGAAAACAGTGAAACCATTATAAAAAAGTAATAGAAGGAGTATGAAACCAAGAAGTGAAGTTGGTAAGCACAAGAGAAAGGCAAAGATCGCTCTTTTTATGTTTTGCAAGTGCTGAATATAGACAAGACGATTCAGCTTAAGTTTGGTGGTGTGGCAATGCATGGTGCTCATTAGCTAATACTTGGTTTTGGGTTTGGTTTTTTGTTCATTTGTGTGCTAATGAGAACCCTTGAGAGTTGCAGACACAGGGAGAGAGATTAATGGAGGGTAAGTGAGACAGGAATTTAATGGAGGCGGCAAAATATCAAAAAGAAATATTTTTGTGTGATGGGTTTTGGCATTGGGAACCAAAAAGATAGTCTACAAGAAGTGGGAGTGGCCAGTTCACTTTGCACAACTAGAAAGGTGAAAGGAGAGAGAGAGAGAGATAAGGCTCATATTTTGAAGAGGTACGATCGATGTCTTCTTCTTCTTCTTTTTTTTCTTTTTTCCTTTAGGGTTTGTTGTTGTTTACGTTGTCATGGAATCGGTTGTTGTTGTAGAAATGTCCTTATGGAACCACCCTATAAAGAAACATCTACTCATTGCGTAAAATTCAAAGGATTTTCTTCTTAGGCAATAATATTCATAGAATTAAGTGAAGTGTGATGAATTTACTATAACCAGTGGATTTGTATTAAGATTTTAATTTACAATCTTACATTATAAAAAAACGATGTCTTACAATATATAATATGCTTCCCTTTGAATTTATATAAGTACATCTTACAGGATATAACTTTGCTTAAAGAACTCAATGAATATTCTCACCCAATCTCAACTTGTAACTCCTTGATTTTATATCTATTTTTATTATAATTGCTCTCTTAATTTTGCAATCTTTCACCAAATTTTTTGAGTTTTTTTAAAAGAGAAACATAAATAATTATTTTGAGTTTTTGAGTTTTTTTAAATATATAATATGTATTTTTGTTTGGGATTTCAATAAAGAGAAAATAATTATTTTAGATAACTTTCCCTATATATAGTGGATAAAATTGAAAAAAAAGTTCAATAACATGAAAAATCTAAAATAAAAAATAACGATTTATAAAATAAGAGGGAAAATTGAAGAAAACAAATTGAGGGTGACAAAAAAATTTGACCACAAGAGTTTTTTGATTGAAGGGCTAATAAAATTGAAAATAATCTTTTAAAAAAAAATCAAAAAAATGAGGATCAAATTATAGCCTCAATCAGGTTGAATAATCCGGTTTTATTTCAATGAGATGATAAAAAAAATAGCAATGATGTAGGCATATGATTTTTTTTTAAATGATCATGATAACTTGAAAAAATAAATCTTAAAATTGGATGAAAAAAATAAAAACAATTGGCTTGACCAAACCCGAAAGTTGGGTGATAGACATGTAAGGTATGTAATAAAAGAAAAACTAATTTGGATTAACCCTCAAAACCTATACCACAAATAATGAAATCAATATAACTAAATTAATCATTTATTTAAAACCTGACCCGATAGTTTGACTTATGCCAAGGTCAGGTCAAGTTCAAATGAAAATTGAAGAACAATTGATATGGTATGATTCGAAATACAATCACATGAAAGTATTTGTAGTTATTATGTTGGCACATGACACACTGCTAGTGAAAATTGAACTTAGCTATGAAATCTTGATTTTTTTTAATTGTTTATAAAAAAAACTTAGTTTTTAATATAAGGCTTTAGTGGAAATGAAATCTTGGATTAGAATAAAGGATTATGTCTTGTAATTAAGTTTTCTTTAACCTTCTCTTTAAGTTTTCTTTAATTATCCGGTAGGTGTTTTCAATGGTAATAACTTGGGACTAAAAGGATCACTCTTCCTGTGATCTCAAGTTCGAGCTCTATGGTTGCTAATATAATGTTCACTTGAGGTTTACATGGTCATTAACTTCAGAATTTGTGAAATTAGTCGAGATACGTCCAAACTGTCTGAACACCCATGTTAATTAAAGAAATACTCCCGAGACGACAATTATTTTTTACCATTGTAATCTTGCTTCTTTTTTTTATTTTTATCAACTTATTAATTCATCAAGTAAGTCTCTTAAGATTATTTTTCAAGAAATCCTAAGCATTGTATTGAAAATGTCCTGTAAATATTTCAAGAATAATGTCAATGTAACCTTTGATAACTTTCAAGTACCTCCAAATTGGTAATCTTACCCTCCATCAAATAAATATTATTTCTTTTCTCTCTACCATTTTTTTCTTTCATAATACGCATGGAGTTTATTTTTATTCATCTCGTACTAGTAAATTTTTATAATTTAATATTTTCTTTCTTGCCACCAACATAAATTAATCCAACAATAATCCATCTCTATTTAAAAAAAAAAAAAAAACTAAAATCAAAACCACCTTCGCAGAACTTTGTCATTAAAGCTTAGAACTGGTGAGGAGTTGATAATGGAGCTTCTGGCTTCGGATTTCAGACGTAAGATATTCAAGAGCAGGCAAACTTGAAATATTTTAAATAAAATCTTCATCAATCTCATTGTATCTTCGTGAAATATGTATTTTTTATGATATTTTTGTTATATTATATAGGATTTAATATATTTTAGTTGCTGATAGTTTTTATTTTATGTCGTCTTTTGATTATCTTGGCAAATTGAAATCATTCTTTTTATTAGGATGTTTACATACGTACAGGGATGCATCCTTCCCAATTACGTCTAAGACCCCCAATAAGTGCAGGAAATGATGAGTCGACTCCTATTTAAGCTACTGTATTGATAAAAAAAAAGAAGTTTTAAAGAATAATAATAATAATAATAATAAAACTTGTCAAACAAGTCCTAAAATAATAACTTAAATTTATGATATTAAAAATCAAATAAAATGCTTTGCCGTTTTACTTTGTACCTAGACATAGATTATTATGAATTTCAACAGTAAAATTATCATTTTACCCTGACCTGGAAAATTTAACTCTCGAAACCGGGGGCATTCTAGACATTTTCAAGGGACATGGTGATATTATCAAATTATTTGGGGTTTTCTGGTATTTTCCATTTTAAATTGCACGGTGAAACTATCATTTTACCTCTGAGAGCTGATAAAATAACACGGAATAATGAAGGTGTGTTCGGTTTTTTACATATATTCGTGTACAGTGAAACAACGCAAACACCCTAGAAAAGATAAAAACAATACCTTGCACGAAGGTCTGATCAGCTTTTCCCTAGTCGAAAACGAGAGAAATATTGTTTCTTGGTCATCAAAGAAGCAACCCACTACTGCTCTTCATCTACAGAAGTAGAATATAAAGCAACTGCTAATGTTATCGCTTAGCTAATTTGGATTCGTTTTTTTACTGTTAGAGAATAATATAAATCATATTCTGAAGGCTCATCTAACAATTTAAACTTATAGGTGAAATGATTCTTTAACATGATATCAAAAACTTGTTGACCCAGTGATTATGAATTTGAATCTCACCATTCTCATTCTATTTGATAAAAATCAATTGTGGATCTGCGTGCAAGTTTCAAGCTCAAAAAACTTTCAGGTGTATGTTAGAGAATAATATAAATGAGAATAATATAAATCATTCTATAATCTTATCTAATAAGTTAAGATTATAGATGAGATATTTATTATCATTAATTCATGAATTGGGATAAAATGTTAGTCAACAAGCCATCATCTGACTTGACAATGATGGAGCAGCATGAATATACTGCTTACATACGGAATACAAGCTGATGAGCTTAATTCTCTCCAGCTTTATTTCTTCCCCTGTCAGCTTTATCATATCATTGAAACACAAATTTAACAGATGTGATTAAGATCTTGACAGGTTTCCACCACGAGGCATGGAGATGATAACTGTACTTGCATCTAAGTTAATTTCGAGGCGTTCACGTGGGAATCATACGTCATGCACTGGTCTCTACAGCAAAGGCGAAGAATGATTACATCAGTCGATTTCATGAATCCATCCTTTTTGGCCTGGATAGATCCATGGATGCATCGTTTGTTTCATTTCCATGCAGTACTTCTAATTTACCTTCATTTATATGGGTTCGATTCTTAATTATTTGTAAGATAGATACTCTATTCATGGTTTATATTTTTAATCATTTTTTTATTAAATAAGTATGTACACATTGCTAGAGAATATATATATATCAAAGTTGTCAATACCGTTCCGGTTTTTCGATTGGAACGGAACGTTCCGGTTTCGGAGCGTTCCGGCGTGCCGTTTCGGTGTCGTACTGTTCATATATAATTAATTATATATATATATATATATATGAAAAAAAATAAAATATTAATTTAACAAATATAATTAAAATTCAAGATAAATTAACTTTAAATTATACAATACAAATACAAAGTCAAACAAACATAATCTCAAAATTAGAAACATCTCTAAAATTCCAACAATAAAATTATTATTTTTAAATAAAAAATAAAAAATGAATTTAATTATAATTAAAAGATCCAGAATATTTGAAATTTGAAATTTAAGCTACTTATTGTATGTTTTTCAAGTAATTCTATGTTTTTTTATGGTTGTTGTATTTGAAATTAATTAATGTTACTTATTGTTTTTTAATGTTAGAAAAACTTAAAAAAACAAAATGAACACATTAAGAAATAATCAATAAGTTCAAACATAATTAATTAAAATACATTCCATTACAAATAATTCAATCAAATTAATTACAAATTAATACCCCTATTTTTTATGTTAACTATTATTATAATAATTAATAATTAATTAATATAATAATTAATAATTAATTAATATAATAATTAATAATTATTATTATATAATAATTAGTATAAAAACTACCCCACCCCGTTTGTCCCCTTCATTTGAATAAACAAAACCCTACCCATCCTTTCTTCTTCTCTAGCCTCCCCCCCCCCCTCCACACCAAACACACCCAGCCAGCCTCTCTTTCTCGGAAAAGAATGGCCACCATCACCTCTACAGCTACTCTTTCCTTTCACTCCCATAACCCATCAAAACTCTGCCATCATTCTCTCTCTCTTTTTCAAAGTTCTTCTTCTTCTTCATAAACCAAAAAATCCCTCCAAATTCCACTGATTAATGGCAAGTAACATATTCTCACTACCTCTTCCTACACTCATGCCGGACAACGCTGCTTTATCTCTTGATTTTGATTTTTTATTTTTACTAATATATAATTTATGGGTTGTGTTCTTCTTTTCTTTTCTATTTTTGATTTTTGATTTATTTTGATCCCGGAACGGAACCGGAACGTTCCGGGCGGAATTTGGCCGGAATTTCCAAAACGAGCCGGAATGAAAACCGGGGCGAAAACGACGTCGTTTCGTCCCGGTTTTCTTACTGGCATGGCACATTTCGGCCGGAACGGCACAAAATTAACAACTATGATATATATAGCATATCTTGTAGCTTCACGTAAAAAATTAAATTTTTAGATAAAATGATTATATGATATGGTATTAGAACCTTGTTGACTCAGCGATCACGCGTTTAAATCTCATCACCCTCATTCTATTTGATAAAAATTAAGCATAATATAGTGTAAACTTGTGTACAAATTTCAAGCCCAAAGAATTTTTACTTGAGAAAATGTATTATAAAATAATATAAATTATATCATGAAACTTTACCTAAGATCTTAAACTGTTAGGTGAAATGTTTATATGAAACAAACGTCATTATAAATATTAATATTTATCAAATTTAATTAAGATAATTTTTTTAAATTAAACATATATTTAAAAATTACAAATATACTAAATTATTATTATATATATATATATATATCAATAAATAAATTTATTTATCTCCATCTCCGTCTCCATGAAAAATAAAAGCTCACCCCTATCCACCAACTGTCAAATATTGCAACGAACCTCCATGGAGACATATTGATATAATAAACATCCCAAATAATACATCTCTAAAAGGCTAGACATGATGATAAAGAACTTGTGATTTGTGTGATAGATTTTAAGTTCGAGTCAGAACATGCACATCTTGTAAGAGTCTGAAATAACCGAAGTTTTACTCAACTTAACTAGATCCATAAAATAAGTTTTTCAAGGGATAAGTTTCCTCCCGTTCAAAAAATAATAATTGTAGAATACAATAATAGCCGAAACAGCAATATTTTAGATCAAAATAATTATATTTTATTATATATATATATTAATCATGATTCCGATTAATTTTTAAAACCTAAAATTTTCGAGTTAATCCATTAAATCTAGCTGGATTTATCAACTATGGTGGATGAATAGCTATGAAAAAGATGTAAAGCATCAAAGTGAAAGTTGTAAAGCAAGATAAAGGAAAGAAAAGCGTATCAGGGAAAGTTAAGCCATGCCAGTTATGATTCTCTAAGTGTCTATGATGTTCATGGACAAGCCATCATTGCTGCTGCGTAAGACCATTTCTTTCCCTGGTCAAAAAAGAAAAAAAGGAACAAATATAAGAAATCTGAATCCTTAATTATCAAGCAGACAAACTTAATTGGCCATCTTAAGCAGAACCAGCAAATAGTCTACAATTTTGATGGCTGTTTCACCTGAATCCATGCCAGAAAATCCCATTGAATCTCGTGCTCCGCCGCCCTCTCCTATCGCCTCTGGCCGAAGATCATCCGTCACCAATGATGAAGTCCTCACTGAATTTCTTGAGCACTCTCTACGTGTTCCGGATTTGATTCTACCTGACAATTTCTTTCCAAAACAAAAAACTGTCGAAACACCTCCAAGAATTGATTGGCAATCGCTGAATTCTAAGGAAAGTAATTCAGTTCTCAAGACATTGGATTCAATAGCAAGAATTGGGTGCTTCCAACTAGTTAACTTTGGGATTCCAAGTGAATTTATAAAGTTGGTGTCGGCCATGGCAGCAGGGATCTTTCAGCTTCCTTCTGAAAAGAAGGCGGCTGTGATGAAGTCACCAGAGAAGCCTTATGGATTCGAGGAAGTTCATGGCGATCATGAGGCCGAGAATGAGTTGAGTGAAGAGTTTGTGTGGTGTAAAGATAAGAGTTTGAAACTAGATATGGAGAGGATATGGCCAGCTGGATATTCAAATTTCAGGTAATAATTAACGCAAAACATATATATATATATATATATATATATATAGTCTTCATAATTTGCTCTTCTTTGAAAGTGGTATTATTAATCTGTTCTTGCGTGCTGCTGTCTTTGTTTTTTCGGTTAGTTCTGAGATTTCGACGTACTTTTCTATCGTTTCTTGTTTCTCTTGATTTTGCTTTCCACGAAACAACAAGTCTATGAATGAGTGCATTTCTAATAGGAAAGATTCTACACCGGAAACTACAGAACTCAAAATTCCGATGAACACCGGAAACTACAGAACTCAGAATTCCGATGAGCATTCTTATACTAGTTCTGCATTGACGTAGCTGTTAAGAATTTAGGCATGCTTCAGTAAAGTTGCGAGGCTTTAGGTGAATACTAATCTCTGCATTTGGTAATTAACCTGCACAAAAACTGTTCTGGTGATCTTATTCAGCGATATTATTCATCCTCTCCTTTTTCTCCTTTTCTTTGGAGATTTTTCGATGAATTCTTGAAGGGTTTTTTTCTCATCTCTTCAAATATGAATACTGGTGTGTCACGAACTATAACGAAGCTACATCTTATGCCCGAGTTCTCATAATTCGCAGCGAAAAAATGGAGACCCTTTCGTCAGATTTAGGGAACATGGCAGCGAAAATTCTCCAGGTTCTGCAAGAAAATTGTCCGAGGAAGTCAAAGTATGGAAACGATATGAAGCCGAAGCAAGATCTCATCAGCCCAGTCTGTTGCCTTTACAAGCATACACGTGGCATTCCAACAGATCGAGGCGCTATCTCCATGGGATACGATGCGTTCAGAATGCTAATAAGGGGAACTGACAACTCCCATGCCTTGTGCTTGCATCTATGCGACGGATCTTCACAATTTCATGTTTACTCCAAGAAAGGCTGGGTGTCTTTCTGCCCAGATAAAGATGCGTTGATTGTCACTGTTGGAGATCAAACACAGGTATTACATATACTGCTTAAATTTAAGAAGAAGAAGAAGAATCACACTAGTCAAATATTTGTTTACCTTAAGAAGATCCATAGTATATGATATCAAAAGCAGTCATGCCGTCCCCGAAGGACGTGACATGATGGCAGAAAACTAATGATTTGTACAGCAGATTTTGAGTTCAAATTAGGGCGTGCATTCCTTGTAAGAACCTGGGATAGCCGGGGTTTTACTCGTTCACCTGGACCCATAAAATACATTTTCCAAAAAATAAAGTTTCTTCGCATATAAAAAAGCAGCTATGCCCTCTTTACAACTGTGACAGTAATGATGTGGAAATTAAACTCAGCATCATGAACTTAACTTTTCATTATGTTTCCTTTAGATCCAATGACAGCTATATATGTTGATGTGGTGTAATCATATCATGGGAGATACTGTAAACTAAACAAGTTCATGGAGAAAATGATTGCATATTGATGCTCCATATTCTTCCACCTATGCACTGATAGCCTCTATTCTCCTGCACAGGCATGGAGTGGTGGCCTGTACAAGCATGTTTTGGGAAGAGCCGTCTTTAAAGGTGAGGATGAGGATAGTATTTCAATGGCTTTTCTGTATTCATCTCCACCAAACGCCACTATTTGCTGCTCCAAAACTAGAAAGGGAAAGACTCTTTCCCTTGGCCAACAAGCTATATTGGCTATAATTTCTACTCTGGTATACCATGTATTAGTTTATTTTTACAAGAGATTTTGACGCTCTCAAATTGATTCATCAACCTAATAATAAGAGTATACATATATGATTCTTATTCTTATTATTTTTGTTGTTGTTGTTGTTGTAATGTTAACCTATTTATAATATTACAGAGGTTGAGTTTGAGTTTCACGTAAACTATAAATCATAGTCATGTATAAACGATTAATAAGAAAAAATGATTGGACAATATGAATCTCAATATAAGTTATATTTTGTTATTCATGAATGCCCTCTTATGTGACATTTGTATGTATTAGAATTTCTCTTTGGATGCGAGTAAACTCTATCAATTAAAAAATATATTTTATGATTCCATGTGAACGAGTAAATCCCGACTGTTCCCGTGTATGTACTAGAATACTATTATAATGCAACATTTGCTAGCATTAATATGCTAAAGACTTGTTTTGAATAGGATTTATCATCAAACAATAACTTGAATCCCTATTTTCTTAGTTGATTGATATTACCAATCATTTCCTTTAATCAATTGTACAATTGTACTACCAAGCCACATTGATGGGGGATTTTACATAATCATGTTCCGATAACAAGATACAACTTTCCACTTTTATTCGAAGGACGGGGCCAATCGGCTAGATCTAGAGCCACAAAACTCCCATCGTAGTCAGGTCTGATAGCTCAAATCCGGAACACGTAGAGAGTTCTGTTAGGACATCGTCATTGGTCACGGGTGATCTTCGGCCAGAAGCAAGAGGGAGAGGGTAGAGAAATCAATGGGATTTTCTGGCATGGACACAGGTGAAACAGCAATCAAAATGGCATACTACTTGTTGCTGCAGCTTAAGATGATCGATCGAATAAGTTTGTATGCTTGATAAGGACACGAATTTCTTATTCTTGTTTCTTTTGTTTCTTTTTTGAGGAGGGAAGCCTGGCTAATGAGGCTTATACTATGCTGACCAAAAAGAATGGGTTCATGTTGAGCCACAGCCCTTGGTCCGCACGTTGAAACAGCATGATTTATGTTCTTGTCTTTTTTTTTTCTTTATAGTTCTGGTAGAAATATAAATGTTTTTTTAATATAAATATTTTTCTTTAATCGCTGATTGATGAGTTGAATCAATTATATTTATTTGAGGAATTGATAAATAAATACAGCTTTGATGTAGACTATAAATTATATTTGTTTGCGTGAGATGAAGCAAACATGAAATATCAGGCTGCACATACTATATGGAAAACAATAAAACCTTCGCATTAATAATGCGAATGCTGAAAAGGATTTTTTTTTATTTCCACTAGAAGCTCTTACCAAATCGCCATCGATACAAAAACAACAGAAAAAAAAGCCCTTTAAAAGGTAAAGTTGAAAATGATGGTGCACCACGAGTACTATATGATAGAGAATTGTATGATACAGTCTTATGAGGATATTATGTACTCTATCTTTGTAATCCCACAAATAAATTTCCAGAAGACCCTTTATAGAATTTAAAATGCAATGTACTCTATAGTAACTTCAGGTCCTGAAACAGTTCCTGATCCCACATAAACATTAGAACCCAATACAGCTTTTGAATGTACTACTGCACCAATCTCAATTAACACTGTTGGGACCATGAAAGCTGATTTGTGGAAATCCAATGATTTAGGTTATGTAATTGGTTTGGATTGATACGCGAACCTGAGGTTGTTATCAGAATGATTTCAGAGAAGCCCTCTTCTTCTCTTGTAGTCACCAACCGTCAAGGTCAAAGCATGTCTTCTCCCATCATTCTCACGGACTTGGCATCCAATAGTTGCTTCTATCCTCTGTTTCCTAGCCATGAACCCTGCCTGGGCACCCAGAGGTCCACGAAATTCATGCAGTGCGTTCAGTGAGATTTCAAGCTCAAAGTTATGCATTGTATTTGACGCAGTGCCTTGATCCACAGGGGCACTGGTATCAACCAACTTCCCGGCATCAGCCGCCGCATCCAAGGCAGCTTCTGTAGCAGAAACACCAGACTGTGACATCGCAGCTGCTACTACATGATCACTGTCAACAACTGCCGCTATGTCATGTGCCTCGCTCTTTGTAGTTGCAGGGTTTGAAACATAATAATTCCTTGACCTTGTCCATCTCCTAGAAAATGGATCGTACCCAGCTTCTCCAGCTTTTAGACCTGTATTTAGAGGCTTCAAATCTGATGCATTTCTGAAGTTCTCAACCCTGTTCTTTCTATTCATTTCTTCCAGCCTGTAAGCCTTAACATCTTTCACCTTAGGCTGCCGGGATGCCTCCAGTTCCAGAATCCTTGCCTCTATCCTCTCAACCTCTGCCTCATCATGCTTACTTTGTGCAACTTCCAACTCCCTCCTCAACCTGTCCTTCTCAGCAGCAACATTTAATGGTCTCGATGATGCAGATTTTTTCTCCTGCAGCATCTGCTTTACAGTGGCTGCTGAGTACACAAAAGTGTTCGACTTCCGTATGCCCGCCTTCTTTTCCAAGATATCTTTTTTGCTCGGTAAACGGCCACCACCACGCTCCACCTCTCTAATCCACTGTTTATACTCATCCTCAGTTGGTGCAGAATCCGACACCATAGCCATCTGCCACCTGGCAGCAGAGCTATCAGCACCCCAAGTAACATTCAAATACTTGTAAGTTGACTTATTCTCCAGTTTGTATGGCTTGTCAGGTTCTGCAGCATCAACGTTCCGGACCATGCAGAGCCTATACACAGGCCCAGTCTTTGACCTGCCAATCCCTACCCTCACAAAACAGCCAATAATCAATTCTTCAAACCAAGGCTCCATAAGCCATTTTGCAAGTTTTGTTCTCCGAATCGTAATTTCTTTTATATCTTCATAAGATGGCCCCTGAGACCCAGATTCCCCATCCTCATCACTATCTGCCATTCCACCATCACCTGTTGATCCTTCATCCTCACTGTGAGACCTGCTTCCACTCTCACTCTCACTGCTAGAGCTACTCAGACTTGCTGAACTGAAATTATTCTTCTTGACTTGTGCAAAGCCCCTGCTTCCAGCAGATCCTCTAGATGCATCCCTCAACTTGCGATGCGCCTCTGGGTCCTGCTGTTTTAATCGTTTAGCTCTCAATTCATTCAACGCATCATCTTTAGCAGTGGCCCTGTCAGCAGACCTGGCTGACGAACGCACTCCACGAGATGATGGAAGAGGTGGAGTCTCTTTTCTTGATCGGGCTGGCTTATCATTATCCCTTTTCGATCTGATTTTCTCAGTCAAATGTTTGTCCCCTTTCTTGTCTGCTCGGTCTGCCAATATCAACTCCCTGTCAAGTTCACTCATCTGAGCAAGCTTCTGTCGATCATCCTCGTCTTTGTAAAGATCTTCACCAATATCCGATTCATCACTACTCTCACCCTCACGACCCAAACCACCATCATTATAATCACCTTCTTCCTGACTACCCCCTTCATCATCCCTCTCATTAGTTTCCAGTCTCTTCTTCAAAGGCACTTGAGAACCAGATGGCTTCCTACTTGCATACCCACGATCATCATCTGAACCATCATCCCTGGAATCGCTTCCACCATCCGAATACGAACCCTCCCGTTTTCGCCTCCTCGATGCAGGTAACGAATTCCTGTTTCTTCCCGATTTTCCAGTCCTTCCCGCTGCCTCAAGCAGCAAATTTTCTAAATCTGCCATCGTCATACACTACACTGACTTCAAGTAACACTGGAATAAGTCCCCATGTGTCAATCCAACAGTTAACCAACCAACTACACAAAAGCATGAATTAGTTACCAAAAGCAAATCCTTTTAGCTCTCACAATAAAAATAAAAAAACGCAAACCATAATTTACAGCACCTGCTTGTGGGGTGATAATTCCCACTAAAATCTTTATCAACCCAGTCAATTATAAAAGACCCAAATTAAAATCTACAGCTGATTTAAACCCATAGATAATAAAAACACTTTCTTTTTCTAAAACCCTAGAAATCAAACACAGCTCGAAATTTAAACGAATACCAATCGTTAGAAGGAAGCAAGAAAGCTACGCTGATTTAGGGTTTGGGGAGGCAATGGAGACCTTACCGTCTGAGGTTTTCGAAGGCAGGATCGAGCTAAAGATTCAATCTTTAAAACTCTAGAATGTGCGTGGAGAGAGAAACAAAGATCATAGATTAGCTAGAGGATATTTTATAAAAAATATCAGGAGTTTGGTTTTAACGTTTAGGAGCTAGAAAACTCACACGTCAACTATCAAATCAGTCCTCTATGTTGAAGTTCCATACAGAACACTACTACAACTCTAGAGTATCAAGATTTGGCCATCCAAAATTGGTTGTCACAATAATGATAATAATAATAATAATAATAATAATAATAATAAATAGATAAATAACAAAGTAAAAGCCTTGAAACAAATCTTTATGCAGTAAATTTTTATACTAATTGATGTAATTAGTTTTTTAACCTTGTTTATATGATTTTTTTGGTTTCCTGTTGATATAATAAAAATTAATGAAGTTTTTTTTAATTTTTGGATGGTTTTTTACAGGAAGATTTTATGAATAATTATTATTTATTTTATTAATTATTTTAATTACAACACCTTAACATATGTAATTAAGAACAAAAAAAAGGTTTCAATAGGCGTAACAAAGACCCTGTCCGATTTGGTTGAATATATCATAAGAATACTATCGGTTTAACATTACGATTATTTTTAAAAATGTTTTTTTGTTTAAAAATAAATGAAAATAATAATTTTATTTTTTTATTTTTAAAAAAATATTTTTAACATCAGCATATGAAAATAATCTAAAAATATTATTTTTTAATTTAAAATAAAAAATAAAATAAAAATATATATTTTTTAAATACTTTTAAAATGTAGTGCCAAAAACTCCTCTAGTACCTATCTTAAGTATTTTTTTATAGATAAAAAATAATATGATAAGAGGATTTTTAATTAAAAAGATTCGAGAAAGTAAGTCAAAATCATAATATGATAATATGAAACTAACTTTTTTTTATAAAATAATTTTCGTGGACTAAAATTAATAAAATAAATAACATAAAAAATAATTATTATAATACGATAATAACGCTAATTCTGGTAAATGAATTATAATTATAATAAATTTACAAACAATATAATCTTTATAATTTCAAAACAAAAATTTATATCATTTTAAATTGAAATTAGGTACTGATTTACCATCATAAGTCAAAAATTGGCCAGGATCTTTTTTCTCTTCTTATATATACCAATCAAACAGCAGCTGAAGCACGCAAGGAAAAAAACACTAGTACATCAATCACACTCTCCTCTGAAAATAATCATGGACCAAATTCAGCACAAATTCGTTCAAGTCCAAGGATTAAAGCACCATGTAGCGGAGATCGGAGCAGGTAAGAATCCAATACACTCATCCCAGCATTCTGTCATGAAACTATCACTGATATTTCAATCACTGGTTAGGCCCCAAAGTTGTGGTGTTTCTCCACGGATTCCCTGAGATATGGTACTCGTGGCGCCACCAGATGATTTGTCTTGCCGGAGCAGGATTCCGGGCAATCGCACCCGACTACAGAGGATACGGGCTATCTGACCCGCCACCTGTGCCCGAAAAGACCACGTTTGGCGACCTTATCAGCGACCTTCTCGCAATCCTGGATTTCCTCGAAATTACCAAGGTACTGCTGAATGATTTTACCCTCTACCCCCACCCCATCGTAGAAAGTTTTAACTGCGGCACAACTTCTGGCAGTGACATCAATATTTGCTTCTCCGAAGTACCCTTTTGTGACTTTAATAACTGCAAGAAACCAGGGGTGGTTTGGGTATTTTCTCAACAACCAAAGGAGTTTTGAAAACTTAACGTTCATCGACGATCAAGACTTCTGGTGGGTTACTGAGAAAATCAAGCAAAAGAAGAAATCTCAGAGATTGTGAGTTTTATTATGTGTGGGGTGTTATTGATTTGACTCTCTCTCTGTTCTCTTACTCGAATGATCATAGGTGGTTCTTGTTGCAAAAGAGTTTGGAGCCAAGCCAGCTTACATGTTTGCACTTATGCACCCAGAGAGGGTCTTAGGGGTTGTGACAATAGGAGCGCCATTCATACCACGAGCAGGTCCAAGTCAATACCCAAAACACCTCCCCGAAGGCTTTTATATATCAAGATGGAGGGTAGTTTTCCATTTTATATTCCTTGCTCTAAACATTCGATATGGCAATTTTATTTATTTATTTTTGTATCTGGTAGTTTGTTAGAAACTTGGAATATATAGAAACCATCGAACACTAACTATGCATGCATCGACCAGGTCATTTACATGAAAGGTTTAGAATTTAACAATCCACATGCTTATGACTGTCTAATCTGCTGAAATCTAAAAGTCATGTAACTGTTTCCTTCTTGTTTTTTCTGAGATGTGTGTAGGAACCTGGACGAGCAGAAGCTGATTTTGGTCGACTTGATGCAAAAAGGGTTGTCAGGAACATCTACATTTTGTTCTCTAGAAGTGAAATACCAATAGCTGCTGAAAACCAGGAGATTATGGATCTGGTGGACCTATCCACTCCTCTTCCCCCTTGGTTCACAGAGGAAGATCTTGCAACGTATGGAGCCTTGTACGAGAAGTCGGGATTCCAAACGGCGTTACAAGTTCCATATAGGTGAGTGGCATATCTATTACAGGAGTGCCAGTCTCTGCTAATTTGTTTGACTTATGTATCCGGTAGCATCTTATAAGATTGGTTTGATTGTATACTTTGCAGGTCGTTGTATGAATATCTCAACATTACAGAACCAGTCGTTGAAGTTCCAGCGCTTCTGATCATGGGCGAAAAAGATTATGTCTTCAAATTTCCTGGGATGGAAGATTACATAAAGAGTGGGAAGGTCAAAGAGTTTGTCCCTGATTTGGACATCATATACTTGCCTGAAGGAAGCCATTTTGTCCAGGAGCAATCACCTGACGAGGTGAATCAGCTCATACTTACTTTCCTTAATACCAGAATCTGGTCGTGAGGATTTGTAGCGAAGTATGTTTTAATTTCAATTGGCCTTAAACGCTGCAACCTTGGAACCTTGGAACATTGGAATCTAATTCTGATGCTGATGAGTATGCAGAGAACTGTTAATACAGGACCGCTGCTCTCTGTCTCCTTATATCTGTGGTCGGTCCTGTATGTATTTGAGTTTGAAGAAAAAACATGTTTAATTTAACTCGAATTTTAAATGGATTTTACTGTTTTCGATAATCATAACTTTGTACGCATACTGAAATATCTTGCCTCACCTTAATGTTAAAGTTGATGTGAATTCTTCAAAAAATATTTCGTGAAGGTTGAATGGATAATGAAAGTCATGCAAGGAGAACACTCCATCGCATGGTTTTATATATATTAAAATCATTCTAGTTGCATTAACAAATATTAAAATCACTACAATAAACATTCTAGTTGTATTAACAATAATTCATTATAAAGGAATTATATATCTATATAAAAAAACATTACCACATTAGAAGTTTATCTCTTAAACATAAATTAAACTATATATATATATAAAATATTCGTTATAAAATAGCAATACACCAAAATAAGGTTACCACCTATGCATGCAAACACTCTGCTCACTGTCACGTAGAACCTCAATGGGTTTATACACTTAAGCAAGAGACAGAGCCACTCTTAGAGCATTAAATCATAGTTGTCAGTTTCCATTAGTTTCGGCTGAAACATTTCATACTAGTAAAAATTTGAGATAAAACATAATTGTTTTTATCTCGGTTAAAATTCTAACTCAATCCGGATTTTTCGGTATCATACTAGCCGAAACACGCCGGTATCATACCAGTTGTGCCACTAAACAAATAAGACAAACAATATCATTTTTATCTCGGTTAAAATTCTGGCTCATTCCTGATTTTTTGGTCAAATACCGGCTGAAACGCGCCGATATCATACTAGCCGTGCCAGTAAAAAAATAAGACAAAACGACATTATTTTTATCTCGGTTAAAATTCTGGCCCATTCTGAATTTTTCGGTCAAATACCAGCTGAAATGCATCGCTATCATACCGCCTATGACATTTTGGCCTTGAAAAAAAAAGTTAATTTCTCATTGAAATAGCGATGGGATGGAGTTCTTGAAACCAGATGGGCATGAACAAGCAAAAAAAAAGGGTTGCATGCGGCTCTTCTATAGAGAAAGAGACTGTGCAACAAGCATAGTATATAGAAACTTTCACCTGCTAGGTTTTATTACTTTACAAGCACTAAATTTTTTATTTGGATTGATTTTCTAATATTAGATCAAATGAGAAACAGCAAGGGCTCAGATCTAAGAAAAATTATATATATATAGAAACAACAAGCGCTGAGATGTAATATATATATATGCTAGCCGATTTATTAAATTACAACAAAAGAACAACGCGAAGGGGAAGAGCCGTTTCATGCCCCAATCACTTCATGGGTTTTCCTCAACTGTTTGGATTGGTTCTGTTAAATAATATTTATATTGTTTTATTTAGTCTTAATAAATTATTTATTAAGGGCAGAATAATATTTTTTGTTTAAACTATATATAATTTATTTGTAATTAGGTTAAGCTAAGCACTCATAATTGTAAGCTCATTTTTGTGTTTTGCTCTTACTTAATTCAACATTGTATCGGAGCAAGTTTTATGGAATGAGGTTTAATCCCGAACACAGCTTCGCGGATCCAATTTTTTGGAGTGATATTTTGTCTACCGTTTCTGCAAAATTTAGTATTTTGTCTTTCCTTTAGCTTCTGAAATTTGATATTTGCGTTCAGTTTCTACAATTATTTTGGTATTTTGTCAAGAAAATATTTGTTTAGTTTCTGCAATCTCTATTCAGTTTCTGCAATTTGGTATTTTATTTTCCGCTACTTTTGCATTCTGGTTCTCCGTGATTGTTGATTATGGCTACTGAAAGAGATGATTCGCTTAAGTCTGTGAGTGTGAGGTTGGATGGGAAGAACTATTCGTATTAGAGTTATGTGATGAGAATTTTTTTTAAGGGTAAGAAGATGTGGTGGTATATTAATGGAACTTATATGATACCTAAGATTATTGTGGGGGGGGGGGGGTATGATGGTTTGATAGATACATGAGAAGCAAATAATGCAAAGATCATTACTTGGATCAACAATTCTATTGAGCATTCGATAGGTATGCAGTTGACAAAGTATGAGACACCAAAAAAGGTTTGGGATCATCTGCAAAGGTTATTCACACAATCAAATTTTGCAAAACAATATCAATTAGAGAATGACATACGAGCTCTTCATCAGAAAAATATGAGTATTCAAGAGTTTTATTCTGTTTTGACAGATATTTGGTATCAATTGGCTCTTACAGAATCGATAGAATTAAAGGCATGTGGAGCCTATGTTGAGCGTAGAGAGCAGTAATATTTGGTATAGTTTTTAACAGCACTTCGCAGTGATTTCGTAGGACTTAGAGGTTCAATTATGCATCGTTCTCCACTGCCAAATAAGTCTTCAGTCTTATTCTGAAAAGGGAATTCTTTCTGCTTCAAATCCTTCTGTATTAGCTGTACCTTCTAAGCCATTCTCTAATCATCAGAACTAGTCTTACACAAGGGTTGGCTTCGATGAGTGCAATTTCTGTAAGCAGAAAGGTCATTGGAAGGCTCAGTGTCCTAAGTTAAGACATTAGAATCAAGTTTGGAAGCCTGATAATCAGTCACAATTCATAGATCGTCTCAGAGTTATAAACAACCACACCACAATACCGCAGCAGTAGCTTCCTCAGGCTCTATTACCGATCCTAATACTGTAGTTGAGCAATTTTAGAAGTTTCTCTCCTTGTAGCCACAAGGAATGTCTGCCTCTTCTTCCATAGGTCAGTTGCCTCATAGTTTCTCAGGTATGTCACACTCTGAATGGGTCTTGGATTCTGGTCTTTCCCATCATATGTCTCCAGATTCCATATCTTTTACCTTTGTGTCCCCTTTGTCCTTCATTCCTGTTATGACTGTTGATGACACTCCTATGCCCTTAGCAGGTGTTGGTTTGGTTGTTACACCTCACTTGTCTCTCCCTAATATTTATCTTATTCCAAAACTCAAATTGAATCTTGCGTTTGTTGGTCAAATATGTGATTATTTAGTCATGCTTTCTAGTTTCTTTTGTTGTGTACAGGATCTGCAGTATCAGAAGTTGATTGGGACAGGCCATAGGGAGAATGAGCAATATATTTTGGATGAGTTAAAAATATCAGTTACTGTTGTTGCCGTTGCTACTAATACTACTGTTGACTTGTCTTCCTTTCGTTTGAGTGTTTCATCTTCTAGTTTTTATTTATAACATTCCCGTCTAGGTCATGTTTCGTCTTCTCGTTTGAGATTTTTGGCATCCACAGGAAATTTGAAAACTAGTGACATTTCTGATTGTAGTGGATGTAAATTGACAAAATTTTCCGCTTTACCTTTTAATCAAAGTATTTATGTTAATTCTTCACCATTTGATTTGATTCATTCTGATATATGGGGACCTTATCCTGTTGCCATAAAAGAGGGTCTCGGTATTTTGTCTTTTTTATTGATGATCATACTCGTTATTGTTGGGTTTATTTAATGAAGCATCTTTCTGAATTGTTTGAAATATATGCCGCTTTTGAGTTCTTATCAAAACTCAACATTCTATTGTGATCAAATGGTTTAAGTGTGATTTGGGTGGGAAATACACCTCCAAAATTTTTTTCCAATTGCTTGTCTTAGATGGAACCATCCACCAAACTTCATGTACATATATTCCTAAGCAAAATGTTGTTGCTGAAAGAAAATATAGGCATATTATCGAAACTGCTCGTTCTCTCTTATTGTCTGCTTCTCTTCCTAGTGAGTTTTGGGGAGAAATTGTTCTTACTATTGTAAGTTTGATTAATACGATTTCATCTTCTCATTGTTCTTACTTCGCAGTGATTTCGAAGGACTTAGAGGTTCAATTCTGCATCGTTCTCCACTGCCTTCTGTTAACTCTGTTGTCAGTAAGTTATTGGCTAAAAAAATACGTCTTCAGTCTTATTCTGAAAAGGGAATTCTTTCTGCTTCAAATCCTTCTGTATTAGCCGTACCTTCTAAGCCATTCTCTAATCATCAGAACTAGTCTTACACAAGGGTTGGCTTCGATGAGTGCAATTTCTGTAAGCAGAAAGGTCATTGGAAGGCTCAATGTCCTAAGTTAAGATATTAGAATCAAGTTTGGAAGCCTGATAATCAGTCACAATTCATTGATCGTCTCAGAGTTATAAACCACCACACCACAATCTCGCAACAGTAGCTTCCTCAGGCTCTATTACCGATCCTAATACTGTAGCTGAGCAATTTTAGAAGTTTCTCTCCTTGTAGCCACAAGGAATGTCTGCCTCTTCTTCCATAGGTCAGTTGCCTCATAGTTTCTCAGGTATGTCACACTCTGAATGGGTCTTGGATTCTGGTCTTTCCCATCATATGTCTCCAGATTCCATATCTTTTACCTTTGTGTCCCCTTTGTCCTCCATTCCTGTTATGACTGCTGATGACACTCTTATGCCCTTAGCAAGTGTTGGTTGTGTTGTTACACCTCACTTGTCTCTCCCTAATGTTTATCTTATTCCAAAACTCAAATTGAATCTTGCGTTTGTTGGTCAAATATGTGATTATTTAGTCATGTTTTCTGGTTCCTTTTGTTGTGTACAGGATCTGCAGTATCAGAAGTTGATTGAGACAGGCCATAGGGAGAATGAGCTATATATTTTGGATGAGTTAAAAGTGCAGTTGCTGCTGCCGCTGCTGCTACTACTACTATTGACTTGTCTTCCTTTCATTTGAGTGTTTCATCTTCTAATTTTTATTTATGGCATTCCCGTATAGGTCATGTTTCATCTTCTCGTTTGAGATTTTTGGCATCTAGAAGAGCTTTAGGAAATTTGAAAACTTGTGACATTTTTATTGTAGTGGATGTAAACTGGCAAAATTTTCCACTTTATCTTTTAATTGTAGTATTTTTGTTCCTTCTTCACCATTTGATTTAATTCATTCTGATATATGGGGATATTCTCTTGTTGCCACAAAAGAGGGTCTCGATATTATGTCTTTTTTATTGATGATCATACTTGTTATTGTTGGGTTTATTTAATGAAACATCGTTCTGAATTCTTTGCTTTTCAAGCTCTTATCAAAACTCAACATTTTATTGTGATCAAATGTTTTAAGTGTGATTTGGGTGGGGAATACACCTTTAATAAATTTTTCCAATTGGTTGTCTTAGATGGAACCATTCACTAAACTTCATGTACAAATACTCCTAAGCAAAATGGTGTTGCTGAAAGAAAACATAAGCACATTGTTGAAACTGCTCGTTCTCTCTTGTTGTTTGCTTTTGTTCCTAGTGAGTCTTAGGGAGAAGTTGCTCTCACTGTTGTAAGTTTGATTAATACGATTTCATCTTCTCATAGTTCTGGTCTATCTCCTTTTGAAAAGTTAAATGGTTATGTCCCTGCTTATTCATCATTTAGAGTCTTTGGTTGTACGTGTTTTGTTCTTTGTCCTCATGTAGAACGCAATAAGTTTTCCTCTTGATCCGCTATGTGTGTCTTTTTGGGTTATGGTGAAGGTAAAAAGAGGTATCATTGTTTTGATCCAATAACTCATAAACTTTATGTGTATCGCCATGTTGTCTTCCCTGAGCCTTATCTTTCTTTTCTATTCCATCAACTACTTATAGCCTGACTAAAAATAATTTTATTCGCATAGATCCCTTTTTTAAGGAGTCTGGTAATGATACATTTCCTCATGTTTGATCAATTTGTACTCATAACTCTGCAGGTATTGGTAATTTACTCTCTGATACACCTGAAGCTCCATTCTCATCTACAACCCCTCAAGCTTCATATGAGATTATGGATCCACCTCTACGTCAGTCCTTCCGCATTCGTAAGTCCACAAAACTACCAGATTTTGCTTATTCTTGTTATTCTTCATCATAGCTTCTATTCATTGTCTCGTACAACCCTCTTCCTATAAAGAAACAATTTTTGATCTGCTTTGACAGCAAGTTATGGACGAGGAACTTTCTATTTTGCATAAGATAAATACTTTGGATCTAGTTCCTCTATCTTTTGGTAAGAGTGTTATTGGTTGTCGTTGGGTGTATAAGATGAAGACTAATTCTGATGGGTCTATTGAGCGATACAAAGCTAGGTTGGTTGCAAAAAGATACTCTCAATAGTATGGACTATGAGGAGACATTTGTCCTGGCTGCAAAAATGACTACTATCCGTACTCTTATTGTTGTAGTTTCGTCAGTGACATATTTCTCAACTTGATGTTAAAAATGACTTCTTGAATGGAGATCTTCAAGAAGAAGTTTATATGGCACCCCTCTTGGTATTTCACATTACTCTGATTATGTTTATATGCTTAAGAAAGCATTATATGGTCTCAAACAAAGCACCTCGTGCTTGGTTTGAGAAATTCTCTATTGTGATCTCGTCTCTTGGCTTTGTTTCTAGCAGTCATGATTCTGCTCTCTTTTTATTAAGTACAATAATGCAGGTCGTATCATTTTGTCTTTATATATTGAAATGAAAGATTGAGTAATCTCCGATATTTTCTGGGTATTGAGGTAGCACACTCACCTAAAGGTTACCTTCTTTCTCAGTCAAAATATATTGCAGAATTCTTGAGCGGGCTAGACTTACTGATAACAAGACTGTAGATACTCCTATTGAGGTTAACGCAAGGTACTCTTGTTCTGATGGTACACCTTTGATAGATCCTACTTTATATCGCATTATTGTTGGGAGTTTGGTATATCTCCCCATTACTCGTCCAGATATTGCATATGTTATTCATATTGTTAGTCAGTTTGTTGCTTCTCCTACTACTGTTCACTAGGCAGTTGTTCTTTGGATTTTATGATATCTTCGGGATACGATTTTCAGACTCTTTTACTTTCATCCACCTCTTCCTCGGAGTTGCGTGCATATTCTGATGCTGATCATGGTAGTGACCTCACAGATCACAAGTCTGTTACTAGGTTCTGTATCTTTTTAGGTGATTCTCTTATTTCTTGGAAGAGCAAGAAACAATTTATTTTTTCTGAATCATCCACTGAAGCAGAATATCGTGCCATGACATCTACTACCAAAAAGATTGTTTGGTTACGTTGTTTACTTGCTGATATAGGAGTTTCCTTTACTCATCCTCCTCTTATGTATTGTAACAATCAGAATTCTATTCAGATTGTTCACAACTCGATTTTTCATAAACGCACTAAGCACATTAAGATCAATTGTCATTTTAGTTGGAATCTTAATTACCTATCTTAAGTTTTTTTTTTTATAGATAAAAGATAATATGCAAGAGGATTTTTAATTAAAAAGTTTCGAGAAAGTAAGTCAAAATCAAAATCATAATATGATAATATGAAACTATTTTTTTTATAAAATAATATTTGTGGACTAAAACTAATAAAATAAGTAACATAAAAAAAAATTTATTATAAATATATAATAACGATAATTATGGTAAATGAATTATAATTATAATAAATTTACAAATAATATATTCTTTATAGTTTCAAAACAAAAATTTATATCATTTTAAATTGAGATTAGGTACTGATTTACCATCATAAGTCAAAATTTGGTCAGGATCCTTTTTCTTTCTTTCTTTCTTATATACACCGAACCAAACCAAACCAAACCGCACCTGAATGAAGCACACAAGAAAAAAACACCAGTGCTTCAATCACACTCTCCTCTGAAAAAAAAAGCATGGACCAAATTCAGCACAAATTCGTACAAGTCCAAGGATTAAAGCACCATGTAGCGGAGATCGGAGCAGGTAAGAATCCAATACACTCATCCCAGCATTTCTGTCATGAAACTATCACTGATATTTCAATCACTGGTTAGGCCCCAAAGTTGTGGTGTTTCTCCACGGATTCCCTGAGATATGGTACTCGTGGCGCCACCAGATGATTTGTCTTGCCAGATCAGGATTCCGGGCAATCGCACCCGACTACAGAGGATACGGGCTATCTGACCCGCCACCTGTGCCCGAAAAGACCACGTTTGGCGACCTTATCAGCGACCTTCTCGCTATCCTGGATTTCCTCGAAATTACCAAGGTACTGCTGAATGATTTTACCCTCTACCCCCGCCCCGTCGTAGAAAATTTTAACTGCGGCACAGCTTCTGGCAGTAACATCAATATTTGCTTCTCCGAAGTACCCTTTTGTGACTTTAATAACTGCAAGAAACCAGGGGTGGTTGGGGTATTTTCTCAACAACCAAAGGAGTTTTTGAAAACTTATTGAATGTACGAGTATATGGATGAAATTATTTTAATATTTTATTAAAATAATATTTTTTTAATTTTTTTTTTTGTATATGAAAATAATATAAAAATATATTAAATAATATTCATCGAAAATCAAGACACTGAATTATACTTTTATATTTTTTAAAATATATTAAATAATATTTTTTTATTCTTTAAAATTTATTTTATAAAAAAAAATTCAAAAACACAAAAAAATTTAGATCCTGGTTGAAATGTTATCCCAAACAAATATTTAGATCCCGTTTAACATTTAAATTGAATTGTATTTTTTTTAAATGATTTATTTTGTATTTTTAGGTTCAAATTATTTTTATATATATTTTTAAATAATTTTAATGTGATAAAATTTAAAAAATATATTTAATTGTATCTTAAAAAATAAAATAAAAAATAATTACTACACTTCTAAACAGTTCTTAATTTGCGTGGTAAATCGCATTTTAAATTTTGGGTAGATGCTCAAAAGGCTTTAAAGTGATGTTTTTTGCACAGCTAACTGTAATTTGATACAAACAGGCTATCAGTCCCGACTCTCAACCGGTCTGATGATACCTTAATGTTAAAGAAAGGAAAATCCACATCAAAAATATTTATGTAACTAAATTTTTCCAAAAGGAAAATGATAGGATGGAAAACATAGCTAGAAAGAAATTACTAGAGCAGCTGTGTGTGAGAAGTGACGAAAAGAAGAGACTTTTGAAATGTTGACTTCTGGTGGGTTACTGAGAAAATCTCAGAGATTGTGAGTGTCATTATCTGTGGGGTGTTATTGATTTGATTCTCTCTCTGTTCTCTTACTTGAATGATATGATCATAGGTGGTTCTTGTTGCGAAAGATTTCGGAGCCAAGCCAGCTTACATGCTTGCACTTCTGCATCCAGAGAGGGTCTTAGGTGTTGTGACAATGGGAGTGCCATTCATACCACCAGGTCCAAGTCAATACCAGAAACACCTCCCCGAAGGTTTTTATATATCAAGATGGAGGGTAGTTTTCCATTTTATATTCCTTGCTCTAAACATTCGATCTGGCAATTTTTTTATATTTTTTGTATCTGATAGTTTGGTAGAATATATAGAAACCATCGAACACTAACTATAACAATCCACATGCTTATGACTGTCTAATTTGCTGAAATCTAAAAGTCATGTAACTGTTTCCTCATTATTTTTTCTGAGATGTGTGTAGGAACCTGGTCGAGCAGAAGCTGATTTTGGTCGACTTGATGCAAAAAAGGTTGTCAGGAACATCTACATTTTGTTCTCTAGAAGTGAAATACCAATAGCTGCTGAAAACCAGGAGATTATGGATTTGGTGGACCTATCCACTCCTCTTCCCCCTTGGTTCACAGAGGAAGATCTTGCAACGTATGGAGCCTTGTACGAGAAGTCGGGATTCCAAACGGCGTTACAAGTTCCATATAGGTGAGTGGCATATCTATTACAGGAGTGCCAGTCTCTGCTAATTTGTCTGAATTATATATCCGGTAGCATCTTATAAGATTGGTTTAATTGTATACTTTGCAGGTCCTTGGATGAAGATCTCAACATAACAGAACCAGTCGTTGAAGCTCCAGCGCTTCTGATCATGGGCGACAAAGATTATGTCTTCAAATTTCCTGGGATGGAAGATTACATAAAGAGTGGGAAGGTCAAAGAGTTTGTCCCTGATTTGGACATCATATACTTGCCTGAAGGAAGCCATTTTGTTCAGGAGCAATCACCTGACGAGGTGAATCAGCTCATACTTACTTTCCTTAATACCAGAATCTGGTCGTGAGGATTTGTTGCGAAGTGTGTCTTAATTTCAAATGGCCTTAAGCGCTGCAACCTTGGAACATTGGAATCTAATTCTGATGCTGATGAGTATGCAGAGAACTGTTAATACAGGACCACTGCTCTCTGTCTTCTTATATCTGTGGTCGGTCCTGTATGTATTTGAGTATGAAGAAAAAACATGTATAATTTAACTCGAATTTTAAATGGATTTTACTGTTTTTGATAATCATAATTTTGTATGCATACAAAAATATTTTGTCTCACCTTAATGTTAAAGTTCATGTGAATTCTTCAAAAAATATTTCGTGTAGGTTGAATGGATAATGAAAGTCATGCAAGGAGAACAATGCATCGCATGGTTTTATATATATATTAAAATCATTCTAGTTGCATTAACAAATATTAAAATCACTACAATAAACATTCTGTATTACCAATAGTTCATTATATATATATATATATATATATAACATTACCACATTAAAAGTTAATCCCTTAGCATAAATTAAACTATTATAGGTATTTAGTTATTATAGTCTTTAGTATGATATATATGTTTGGGTATCAACTTTGCATATGTATTCAATGCCTTTAGCCTTCATCAAATTTGACAAAATATGCACGAAAAAAATCTTATGATTCTTGACTAGATCAGTTTATGGTCAGTTTTGATTGATTGACACCACATACGTTTTGGTTCAGCCTCAAAAGTGACAACTCAAGCAGCCTATAATAGTTGTCAAATTTGACAGTTTATTACACCTACTTTGAGCCAACAATTGAGATAATTATGCTTTGAACCAATAGCTAAAGTTTTGCTCCAGTATAGAATAGATTAATCTCTTCCTCCAACTATAAATATAATCAAAATTTATGACCTCAGGAAGGAGAAATTAGAAGCCAAAATTCATAAAAAAATCAGCATTTTTTCTAGATTTTTTTGTTTTGTTGGCGGTTCCTTTGCATTTTTTGGTCACCACTGTCATCATCTCTGTCACCAACACCTCCCATATCACAAGAAAAGTGCTCTCTACATTGCGGAGCAACCCCAAGCCGACCATCTTCTCTCTTTTCCTCCCCCGTGACTGCAACAATCACGGTTTCTTAGATTTTTCAGTCAACTCTAACCACCAACGATGCCACCATAACCACCAAACGGAGCTTCCTCTTCACATTGGAGTACTCCAGGGTAGGTAACATTTTCCACCTCTTCTCTTTCCTTTACTTTCGGTATTGTTCACCTGGTTGTATTTTTTCAAAGAAAACAATTCCAAAAAATAAAATTTATATTTCAAGATTTTTGTTATTTCATCATATGTTTTTCTATCAATTTTTGTTCAATATTGATTTGTAGATCTACATTGAAGTATATAAACTTGGTATAAAAATATTTGATTTTTCTCTGAAATTTCCAAAACAATATATAAAAAATCCTTATTTGAAAAAATATAAAAAAATTTGTTTTCTTTTCATGCATAGAATCGAATCCTAGAATGTTTCTGAGCATATTTTCACAAAAAACAAAAAAAAGTTATTTTTTTCTCATGTTTTAAAATGCAAAATTGATATTGTATCCATTTTATGATTATCAGTTAAAGTTCGGCTAAAATATCAAAAATCTTTCAACAACTTTTTGTTCATTTATTTAGCTATAGACTTTGATATTTAGGGTGTCAAACTACTTTGTAAAATACAACCTTGAATATTAAAAAGACAATAAATATAGTGCTAAAATTTGGACATTAGAACCATTAGGTTTTTGACCGAATGACGTAGAGATTTCCTCACAAAGAGATCTACTTTAAACCTTCGAACCTTGGAAAAATTATTTACATTTTCACACACCCATGCTAGGGAGGGTGAAACATTGTCATTATAAACAATATTTAAAAATAAAACATAAAACTAAGAGATAAATATAGATTAAGATGTTTAAAGATGAAAAAATTTTATTTTAAAAAATATAATTCATCTATAAAAAAAATTAAAAAAAAATAGATAAATAAAAAAACCTCATCATAAAATTACACATATAACTAAAAAAAAAAACATTAATTTAAAAGGGCTCTAAAGAAGAGAAAGGGTATTAATCTAAATATAAAAACAATTCATACACTAACACACACACACAAATATATTCTTCAGACATATTTTTTTTATTCTCACTTTTTTCCCTTTTATATTTTTTTTTATGTAGAGATTTAAAAATGAGTAACAACATACACAGTCAAAAGTCCTTTAATTTCTTTTCATATATCTAGAACTCTCTAATGGACTTAGTTCAATGATAATTATGGTTGTGTTTTACATTGTTGGTATTTCCATTAGTATAAAATAATTTCCCCCCACCCTTCCCCCATTATTTTTTGTATTCTCTATCTATTTAACCTATAAATATAGTAAAATCATAATACAGCAACACTAATTATGTTTAATAACAAAATATTAAAATCACAACAATAAATATTCCAATTTTGTTAACAATAGTGCATTACAAAGCAACTACATATAAAAACAAACATTATCATATTAGAATTAGGCGTTATGATATACATCTCTCTCTCTCTCTCTCTCTCTCTCTCTCACACACACACACACACACACACACATATTCTTCTAACATTTTTAATTTTCTCTTTTCCTTTTTTTATATTTTAATTTATACAAGGCTAAAAAATGGGTAACAAAAGACACAATCAAAAGTTCTATAATTTATTCCATCTATCTGTAACTCTCTAATGGACTTAGTTCATAAATAATTTTGGTTGTGTTTTATATTATTGGTACTCCCTCTCAATATTTTTGTATTCTCTATCTATCCAACCTAGAAATATAGTAGTAAAATCACAATACAATAACACTAATTAAGTTTAATAACAAAATATTAAAATCACAAAAATGAACATTCTAGTTGTATTAACAATAGTTCATTATAAAGAAACTATATATATATATATATATATATATATATTAAAAAAAGTATTACCATATTAGAAGTGAATCCTTAACATATTATCTATGATGCATATACAATCCACAACCTTTCAAATAAATACATCAATCTATATTGAATAGGACCTCTATTTTTTCCCAAAAATGATAAATGTATAGGTAGATAGTTTATTGAGTTGAAGAAGAATGAAATGAATATCATCTCAAGTTTGTAGATTATTTGGATGATATCTTTTTCAAGCTTTTATATGTTTTGGATATTCAATATGTTAAAATATATATCTCTAAGAAAATGAATAAGTGGTTGTATCCCATATCTCTTTTGGCAATAAACCTATATAAACAAGAAGAATGAGTGTTGCATAAATACATGATAATCATAACTCTTCATTTCATGCAATACATCATCCTTTAAATTTATTAATCTAAATTCATTTGAAGCATATACATTAAGGAAGCATAGACCCTTAAGTCATTGGTAAACAAGTAATTGTATATTTTTATCTAAGATGAAGTTGGTTTCAGGCCTTATGACTCGTGACCCTTCATAAACCAATTATATATTTTTCAACATGTTTTTTTATAATATACATGACATCCAAATTACGTCGGAAAAAAATAGTATTCCAATAAGAAAGTTCCCAAAAATTACCTTACTTTAGGTAATTGAGTCACGTCAAAACTAGAAATCTTCTGCTTACTAGATTGAAAGACAAACACTACAAACACTACTAGAAATCTTCTGCTTATAGATTGAAAGACCCTTAAGTCATTGATTTACATTTGCAGGGACGCAAAGGATGCATTTGTGTCTCTGTGGCACTTCATTGCCGACCTGGAAAGGTCGAGGAATGTTGAGCCTCTTTCTCTGGATGAGGCTTTTGAGTTGTTTTGCAGCGGAATTTCAAGTTATGGACCCTATTGGGACCATGTTTTAGGGTACTGGAGAGCGAGCTTGGAGTTCCCTGAGAAGATACTCTTCTTGACATACGAGGAAATGAAGAAAGACACCGCTTCTCATGTGAAAAAATTGGCAGAGTTCATGGGTTGTTCTTTCACCCTAGAGGAGGAGGAGGAAGGGGAGGTGCAAAAGATAATCAGCATGTGTAGTTTTGAGAAGCTGAGCAACTTGGAGGTGAATAAAAATGGGAAGCACCGAGCAGACACATCATTTGCTATGAAGAATAGTGTGTTCTTCAGGAAAGGTGAGATAGGAGATTGGGCAAATAACTTGACAGCTGAGATGGGAGCACGTCTGGATGACATAATGGAGCAGAAGCTCAAGGGTTCAGGCTTGAAGCTGCCCAGGTGATTCTGCCATTTGCTTATGATTATTGCTGCAGTGGGTTCATCAAAAGCTGTTATCAACATCTCGTGAAACAGCAACTTTATGTCCGAATAAATAATACCCACTCTGTCCATCTCTTGTATTTCGCATCAAGTATTCGCATTTTGTGTGTGAGTGTCTGTAACTTCTTTGATTGTTTGTGTGAATCCAAAATGGGATTTTTTTATTTTTATTTATTTGACACAAGTGTAAGTGTAGGCGCATTCCATTTATCAAACACGCAGTAGATCCAAAGGCATTTTAGATTACCCATGAGGTCTCGGCAGAGCGGTTAGGCGCGCTCCTGCCATTGCCGAGGTTGTGGGTTCGACCCTCTTCCTCGTCAGTAAAGAACCTCATGGGGAGACATTGTCACTCTAGTCGAGGGATTAGTCTGGGACAAAGGCCTGGGATACCCTGGTTTGACCACAAAAAAAAAGGCATTTTAGATTTTGAGTAATCAAAGTAAGTCCTGTTTCAACAGCTTGTGGATGACGACGATATTCATTGGTGCCGTTTAAGACAACGTCGAACCATAAACAATAGGAACAACAGCAAAGCAAATGTTCAAACGGTTTCCCCGCTAATTATTTGAGTATAAGAAAACAAATATCCTTTTATTAATCCAATCAATGCCTAAAAGTTTATCTTTACGATATAACTTATTTAATGGAGTTTGCCTTTTGTTTATCTAATGATAATATTTAATAAGCAGCATTACTTGCAAGATTAGCTCACTTTATTTTTGCTTATTAATGTATTGTTTGGTAATGCATTTTAAAAATATTTAAAAAAAATAAAATGAGAAGAACGTTTTAACTTCCTCTTCAATTAACTTCCTCTTCAATTAATTTTATGTAAATGCAGACATAATTGGCTGAAAACACAATCATGCTAAGGATTTGGTGTCGGTTATAATATGAAATAAGATCTAATCGCATCACCAACTTTTATAGTGCCTTGTATTATTTTATTCGTACCCTATATTCCATGCTCTGATATTCTCTCTTATCTCGTCACCTTGTGAAACCATAGTTGTCAATTCCGTTTCATTCTGTTAAGAAAACCGAGATGAAACGGCGTTGTTTTTATCTCGGTTTTAATTCCGGCTCGTTCCGGAAATTCCGACCGGAACGTCTCGGTACTGTTCCGGGTGTGCCATTCCGGCCTTAAAATCCTCTTTTTTTTTCTTTTTTTTTTAACTTTTGATTTTTTTTCTTCTAATTTTGAGATTATATTTGTTTGACTTTGTGTTTATATTGTATAATTTAAAGTTAATTTATCTTGAATTTTAATTATGCTTGTTAAATTAATATTTTAATTTTTTTATATATATATATAATTAATTATATATGAACAGTACAACACCGAAACGGCACGCCGAAACGCTCCGAAAAGTTCCGTTCCAATAGAAAAACCGGAACGGCGACCGGAACGGCGACCGGAACGGTATTGACAACTTTGTGTGAAACCTCTCATACCTTACTCCCCTTCTATTTTTATTTTATTTTATTTAATTATTATTATTATTTTTATCCCTTTCTTCTTGTCGTTAATCGCCTAGGAAGATGTTAAAAATGTTCAAATTTTCCCCTCATCATTTCTTTAATTATTATCATGCTCACTAAACTTTTAATTATTAACACGATGAGAATTCAATTGGTCCATATAGCTAATTTAAGGGGACAATTTTGGGGCAGCTACTACTGCGAAATATGTATTTGTAATCTGAGAAGACACGTTCTCGGTAGGGAACAACTGGTACTGCCAACCATTAATAACCGCTATAAATAGCTGCCACGGCCTTGCAGTCTACATTATATTTTCTTTCTTACACTCATGGAATAATCATTTTATTTATGATTATTAATTGATTATAATATTTTTGAATTTCTTTATTAGATTTTAATATAATTTAATTTATTAGCTGAAACTGTTAGATTTTAAAGACGGTCATCAAAAGCTGTTATCAACATCTTGTGAAAGCAATTGTGTGAGTTTCCACCAGCAGGGTCTTGGCCTGGTGGTCAAGAAGAGTTTCTCCCTTCCTCTTACTCCAGGTTCAAGTCTTGCCGGCATACTTGTCATCCCTGCAGTACCTTACATATTTATTGGGCTTGCATGATGTTTAGTAGATCCGGGGATTAGTTGTTATGCGCGCAAGCTGGCCCGGACACCCCGGTTATCAAAAAAAATTAAAAAAATGTGTGAGTTTCCTAACGAGTATATTCGCATTTTGTGTGTGAGTTTCATTAATTTATTTGATTGTTTGCGAGAATTCAAAATGGGATTGTTATTTCTTTAGTTATTTAACACAAGTGTAGGCATCCATTGATCACACAGACAGTAGAGGCAAGAAAAAAGAAGAAGCAAATTAAGGACCAAAGGCACATTAGATTTTAAGCAATCAAAGTAAGGCAAACTAAGGACCACCTCAATTATTTTTATTCATTTTAATTTTAAACGACAAGTCACTACCAACAAGCAAATTGAAGATGTTTGTCCAGTAGCTCTAAAGGGTTGTTGAAACAGTAGCTATCAGTGTTGATTTAAGGGTTATCGTGCAATGAAGCCTATGATTGTTAATTAATCAAACGACAATCAAACTGTTTTCCCTCAAAACTCACCTGCAAGCGCAATACCAAACGACCACCACCACTAATGAACTTTCTCTGCCTTTTTCACCTTTATACATTCGATCATTCCATCTGTTCTAGTGCTCTCAATTATCTGTAGTTTGCTTGTTTAACAGCGCTTTTGACATTGTATTTTTAAAAGATTTTAATTTTTGTAGTTTCTAGTATTGCTGATCATTTTTATATTAAATTAGAGTTGATGGTCGTGAATATTCCTTAAAATATTAATTATTTTTTTATTAATATGGATGTTCAAATCAACTTATACGTATCTTAAATAATTTTATAGTTTCTGAAATTAACAATCATAAACTCTATAGCTTATAAATAATTAGGCTTTGCACAAATACGATCTTGGATTAGAAAAGCAATTGGATCACTGGTTATGAGACAAGTTCCGTTGGTACACAAGGCCCTTCAACTCTTAGCAAATCTAGACAGAGTAAACTCTTATGTGCGTGTGTGAAGTGAGCATGTGGAGCACATAAACTCTTATAGCAAATCTTTTGATTTCTTTTAATTATATTCTTGTTTGGCTTCAAACTTTCAATTTTATGAAATTTCACCTATATTGAACTTCAACATTAGCCTTAAACTTTGACATATTTTTCATTGTGGTATTGGTATTAGATTTATTCAAATTGACTCTTAGTTGACCATTAAATTTTAAATTATTTTCAATTTCACCCATGATTTTCTTAACTGAGCCCCCGAAGATTAGTTCTTTTTTCAAAAGGTTCTTGGTTTTGAATTACTTTAATTTGACTCCTAATTGACCCTAAACTTTCTATTTTCTTGCAATTTTATCCCATATTATAATCATTTAAATTTGTAAAAAAATAAATTTGATCCCCTATATCATAGTCCATTTCTGGGTTATTTCCCAAAATCTAATTGAAATAAAATAAAAATAACAAAAATAAATAAAAGCATGTTGGTGTTGGTGGAAAAATCAAGTTGAAAATTTTGGACGGATTCGAGAGCTCGGTCGCGTCTCTATTGTGCCCAAAAATGAAGGAAAATGCATATTAAAGGCTAAAATAATTTACTATTGGATAAATCTGCGTAAAAATTAAGTTGAAAGACATAATTATATTTTTTTATAGGCTAATTTGATTTAATCGTGAGCCAATTTAAAGTATAATTATATTTGAGAATTAATATAGGGTCCAATTGTGCCCAAAAATGAAGAAAAATGCATATTAAAGGCTAAAATACTTTACTATTGGATAAATCTGCGTAAAAATTAAGTTGAAAGACATAATTATATTTTTTTATAGGCTAATTTGATTTAATCGTGAGCCAATTTAAAGTATAATTATATTTGAGAATTAATATAGGGTCCAATTGAAAGATTTAATTGAGTGCAATGACTGAATTATACTTTAAATAGTCAAATTTATTTTTATTAAGGGCTTAATTGGTGGGAAATTAAGTTTGGGAGCCTAATTTGGGTTAAATTGAGAAGATTAGAATTTTCAGAGATGAAATTTAATTTTTTACAGAGTCAATTGGTTGAAATTGGGGGGATGCAATGAAATCAGAGTCATTATAAGGTAAATGACCAAATTAAACTTTGATAGGAAAAAAAAAAGGTCAGACAACGCGTCTATGGTCACTATTCATTTCCTTCCCCAAATTTTCGCCAAAAAAAATCTTGTTTTGGTACCAACTTTGTAGGCATATTTAATGCTTTTTTCCTTCACCACATTAATTTGACAAACCATGCACGAAAATGATCCTCTGATTCTTGACTATACTAGTGTATGGTCAGTTTTGATTGATTGATACCACACGCGTTACAGTTCAACTCCAAAAGTTACAATTCAGGCAGTCTATCATAGCTGTCAAATTCAGCAATTCATGATACCTACTTTGAGCCAACGGTTAGATGGTTCTGCTTTGAACCAACAACTGAAATTTTACCCAGTATAGACTAGATTACCCTATTTCTCTAACAATAAATAGAGGTGAAATCTATGGCCTAAAAGGGTAGAAGAAATCGAAAGCCAAAATTAAAGAAAAGACAACTTTCTTCCCTATTTTCCTTTTGAAAAAAAATCCTTTTATTCAGAACCTTTTTTTTACTATTTAATTTTTAATATTATTTTAAGTTTTTATTTTTTTTAAAAAATGGTCTGCCGAGACCTTGCCAGTATTCATGCTTGTGCCATGCCCTGCAACCCTCCATTACCTTACCTGCAAGACACCACTTTCTGCACTACGACACACCATTTTCTACACAATGCACATTGAGTCTATAAAAGGGAACAAAAAAGAGTGGAACAAAAGGAAAAAAAGAGATGAAAACAAACAGGAACAAAGGAGAATGACCAACAACAGTTTTCCACCGCCAGCAAGACCTGCATCGTCTTCCTTGACACCGGCAACCTCTCCATTCGCAACAGCTCTCTGTCTCTCTCTCTCGTTTCTCCCGTAGCAGTTCTCTCTCTCTCCCTTCTCCAGCAACAACCAGCAGTTGCAGCCACCATGACCACCACCTTGTCTCCTTCCTTAGCACCGACAAAGATCATAGATTAGCTAGAGGATATTTTATAAAAAACATATGGAGTTTTGGTTTTAACTTTTAGGAGCTAGAAAAGTCACACATCAACTGTCAAATTAGTCCTCTATGTTGAAGTTCCTTACGAATCACTATTATAACTCTAGAATATCATGATTTGGCCATCCAAAATTGGTTGTCACAATATTAATAATAGTAATAAATAGATAAATAATGAAGTAAAAGCCTTGAAACAAATCTCTATATGGTAATTGAATGACTACAACAAATTCAACTCATAAATAAATGGTCAGAAACAAATACATATATTCCTACTTGGACAATTAGTATGGGGTATGAGCATAAATAAGAACATGAATTCCAAATTCATTAACATCTCTAGTGAAAAGTTTTAAGCTATGAGTAGTATCGACTAACAACAATCAAGTGCGACAAATGACCTGAATGGAATGAATTTATTTGTCTATAACCCAAAACACACATTTTGTGACTCCATTGAAAACTAAGGATACACCCTATTAAACTATTTTCAAGCTTTACCATTAAAACAATGTATCATGACTCCATCCACTGTATTTTATGAATAGTACCATGTCATATGTTTAACAGTTTTTTGCAGACATAAATAACATTTATAGTCTAAAACTGATTAATGAGTATTTTAGTTTTCAATATGCGATAAAAGTCCTTCCCCTACCAGATTCGAGTTTATACCAAGCATGCCACATGTTCTGCATTGGGTAAAATATCTATGTTGACAATAATACAACATGCAAAATTGCTTCTATATTTGGCTCTTCATCTATAATTGAACATCCACTCATATAATCCTGATTTATTCTCATTTCATTCATCATCATACTCGTATAAGGATTACTATTATCATTAAAAACTTCATGCATGTTGCTAGAACTAGAAGTTGAGTCAACCATCTTTTATATCATGGTTTTCTAAGGAACATGAAGTTCTTCATATATAAATCAACATAGGTATTTTTCCATGAGCTTTTTTAGGAGAAGATGATGCATATTCTTTAAGTATTTTACAAGTTTCCAGTAATGTATTTGGGCCAAACTTGTGAATCCCTTTCCGTTCCGGCCGGAACGGCCCGTTCCACTTCAAAATCCGGGACAAAACGGCGACGTTTTTGTCCCGGTAAAAATCCCGGCCAGATCCGGAAATTCGGCCGGAACGCCCCGGTTCTGTACCGGGCGTTCCGTTCCGGGTCCAGCCAAAACGACGTCGCTTACACAAGTTACAAAACGACGTCGTTTAAGCACTTAATAAACGCACCGACACCCAGACCAGAGCCCCAATTCCCCCCGATTTTCAATTTTCCATTTCTCCCCCAATTTCCCTTACCCTAATCTCAAATTAACCTCACAAATCTCTAGTTTTCGATTCATAATCCAGTAATCCCTCACTTGAAAAGCTCAATTTGTAACTCTCAATCCCTAACTCAGCTCAAATTCTGAAAACCTAAAACAAAAATCAAAATCACGGCGGCACAATTTCTTCCACACGGCGGCACAATTTCTTCATTGGTTCTTCTTCCCCAAATCTCCAGTGAAAGGTACACATTCGAGGCCCCAAATCCTTTAATTTATTGAAAAATTGAAATTGCCGAAACTTTGCATGAATGATTAAACTGGGCATTTATGTATGGAATGTTTGAATAAACTTGAAATTGGAAGATGTTCATTCATCTTGAACCGAAATTTCTATTAATTTCTAACTTGTGTTACTTGTGTTATCTTTTTACAACAGATTAAATTACATGGCTGAAAACTCATCTTGTGGTGGGACTTCAATTTCTTCAGCTCCAGCAAGATCAGATGATCCAGCATGGGCTCATGGACAAGTGGTTGCTGGTGTAAAGAATGCAAGTATATGCATTTATTGTAATAAATGGATCAATGGTGGTGGTGTTACTCGGTTGAAGTATCACCTTGCTGGTATTAAAGGTGAAGTTGAACCTTGTAAAAGGGTCCCTCCAGATGTTAAATGGCAAATGAAACAACTAGTAGATGACATGACAATGGAGAAAGAGAGAAGAAAAAGAATTAGAACTGATATTGGAAATTCTCAATCAGTTTCCAACGATGAAGAAGTAGAAGAGGGTGATGCTGCAAATCCTCATTCGGGTGATATACGTTCACAAACAAGTAGAAGAACGACAGTGCAAGGAACAAGTACATCTAGAAGAAGGATTCCTTTATTTGCTCCACGAACTACCCCGGGTTCCCAGCCTAGTATTAGAAGTGCAATGGCTACTAAAGAGATGGAACACAATGCAAGAAAAGCCATAGCAACATGGTGGTATGATGCTAATATACCGTTTAACAGTGTTAATTCGTATTATTATCAGCCAATGCTAGATGCCGTAACATCCATGGGACCTGGGTTTAAAGGCCCATCATATCATGATTTAAGAGGATCACTTTTGAAAGATGTAGTTCATGATGTCCATGAATACATTTTAAGTATCAAGGCTGATTGGAGACTTTATGGATGTTCAATTATGGCTGACGGGTGGTCAAATAGGAGGAATGCACCAATTGTGAATTTCCTTGCCTATTCTCCGAGAGGCACCGTATTCTTGAAGTCTGTTGACACTTCAGGACTTCGAAAAGATAAAGAGACATTGCTGGAGATGTTTGATGAAGTTGTCAAAGAAGTTGGACAAGAAAATATTGTCCAGTTTGTTAGTGATAATGAGGCTTCATTTAAGGCTGCTGGGAAAGCTTTGCAGCAAAGGTATGGCACCTTTTTTTGGTCTCCTTGTGCTGCCCATTGCATTGATTTAATGCTAGAAAATATTTGTGATCCGAGATATTTTCCAATGATTGATGAAACCATTAAAAATGCAAGAAATATAACCAAGTTTATATATAATCATGCATGGGTTCTAGCTTTGATGAGGAAAGAATTCACAAATGGACATGATTTATGTCGTCCTGGCATAACAAGGTTTGCAACCCATTTCTTAAGCCTCCAATGTTTACTGAAGTTTAAGAATGAGCTTCGATAGATGTTTACTTGCACAAAATAGGTTGAATCAAGTCATGGCAAAAGTCGGGTTGGAAAGGAAATTGCTGCTATAGTTTTAGAAGATAAAGACTTTTGGCCGAGATGTGCACATATAGTCAACGTCAGCGAGCCTTTAGTACGAGTTCTAAGGTTAGCAGACAGTGAAGAAAAACCATAAATGGGATATTTATATGAGGCAATGGATAAAGCAAAAGAAGCCATCAAAACAAGATTGAAAAATAGAATGTCTCAATATGGACCATATATTCTGGTAATTGATGCTAGATGGGATAAGCAACTTCATAGTCCATTACATGCAGCAGGATGTTTTCTTAATCCTGGAATATTTTTTAGGCCTTCTTTTTCAAAACAAAAGGAGGTAACTCGAGGTTTGCTTACCACAATTATGAGATTGGTTCCTGATTGTGATACTCAAGATAACATCAGTGCCCAAATTGAGGAGTATAAGAGAGCAACTGGTGATTTTGGTATAACCCTAGCTATTCGTCAAAGAGAAAAATTAAATCCAGGTAATAACTTTTATTTTTTACAATATAATGTCTTTTTTTTTTTATCTATAATATTTGATTTATTCAAATTTTCTTATCTAGTTTCATGGTGGGAGCAATTCGGCAATGATACTCCAGAACTTCAAAAGTTTGCAATTCGAGTTCTTAGTCAATGCTGTAGTGCAACTAGGTGCGAAAGAAATTGGAGTGTATTTGAATACATCCATTCAAAAAAGCGAAATAGGCTTGAGCACAAGAGATCAAACGATTTAGTATTTGTTCGCTATAATCTAAAGATTCAACAGAGGTAAAATATCAATATTATTATATTAGTAATTATTTTCTATTACATTGCTATTAATTTTTTAATTTCTTTCGTGTTTATTCTTTGTAGGAATATGAGCAGAACAAGAGATGCTTTAGATCCCATTAGCCTTGACAACATTGATCTATTGAATGAATGAATTTGTGAAGAACCCGGTCTTCTTGATGGAGATGACATAAGTTGGGAGAGTATCGAAGCACCTTTCGCTACTTTAAATTTAGATGATGAAGAGACATGTGTAAATGAGGAGAATGAGCTTGGTGGAAATGACCAGTTATTGGAATGTCTTGTTGACGACTTTCCTTATGTTCCACAGCAAGATCAAGATCCTTATTTTTATATTAATGATGTAGAAGATGTTTGATGTATTTTTCTTTTATTTTAGAACATTTTACTTTCATAATATTTTGGAATTTTAAAGATGTTTCAAATTTTGAGATTATGTTTGTATTGTATAATTTAAATTTCATTTATCTTGAATTTAAATTATACTTGTTAAATTAATATTTTATTTTTTTCATATATATAATTAAATAAATATGAACAGTACAAAACCGGAACGGAACGCCGGAATGCACCGAAACCGGAACGTTCCGTTCCAAACAAAAACCCGGAACGGTACCCGGAACGGATTTTACAACTTTGATTTGGGCGGTTCAACATCAATGCCTGCAATTTTCTAGTACTGTATTTTACATATATAAATTGATTTGAATAACGAAAATATCTTTTGTTTTAATGGAGAAGACATTTTGACTTATCTTCAATTATTTCATGTGTTTTTCTTCCGTACGTGTTGGGTTTTAAAACACAATAATCATGAAGATTCGCTATCGAATATAATATGAAATAAAATCACAATTGTATTTGCGTACAGGCGTTCAAGAATATTAAAACATAGAAAATCCCAATTTAATTAAATTATTGAGAGGCAACGTAAGAAAGTGAGACAAGATGACAGAAAAGTAATTTGAAATTTGAGAGCACAGGTTCTCGGTTACAGCTGGTACTGCCAAATATTAATATTTGCTCTCAACTCGCTATGAACAGCTGCGACGGACGGCCTTGACAAGTTTACTATAGTTTAAAACTTCACGATCATGCCAAGCGTCATTTGTTAATATAATCGAGGCTTAAAGTTTTAGTTAATAGTACAAAAAAATAAATCTGCTCTCAAATCGCAATAAATAGCGGCCACGGCCTTGCATTCTGCATTATATTTTCATTCTCTTACAATCATGGAATCCTCATTGCCTTCCACCCAAAACTTGGATTTTGGTGAGAGTGCAGAGCGGAAAGACGAAGCTAAAAGCTACAAAGAAATGATATCCACCTTTCCAAGAGTTCAATGGTGGAGTTACTATGAAGGCTTTTGGTACCACTCCATGTTGTTGGAAGGAATCATGTCAGCTCAAGACCATTTCATTCCTCAATCCACTGATATATTTATCACCAGTAGTCCAAAAACTGGCACGACTTGGCTCAAAGCCCTCACTTTTGCTATTTGTACACGATCCCGTTTAAGCGGTTCATCAGCTAGTGCTTTACTTACCAAGATGCCACATGAATGCGTTCCTTTATTGGAATACCACCGTGCTCAAAACCCGATGAAACGGGACTGTGCAGTTCCTTTGGTATCCACTCATGTCCCCTACAGTAGTTTACCTAAATCTGTAGTTTCTTCTTGTTGCAAAATGATTTACATTTGCAGGGACGCAAAGGATGCATTTGTGTCTTTGTGGCACTTCATTGCCGAGCTGCAAAGGTCGAGGAATGTCGAACCTCTTTCTCTGGAAGAGGCTTTTGAGCTGTTTTGCAGCGGGATTTCAGGTTATGGACCCTATTGGGACCATGTTTTAGGGTACTGGAGAGCAAGCTTGGAGTTCCCTGAGAAGGTACTCTTCTTGACATACGAGGAAATGAAGAAAGACACCGCTGCTCATGTCAAGAAATTGGCAGAGTTCATGGGCTGTTCTTTCACCCTAGAGGAGGAGGAGGAAGGGGAGGTGCAAAAGATAGTCAGCATGTGTAGTTTTGACAAGTTGAGCAACTTGGAGGTGAATAAAAATGGGACGCACAGCTTAGACACATTAATTGATGTTAAGAATAGTGCGTTCTTCAGGAAAGGCGAGATAGGTGATTGGAAAAATAACTTGACACCTGAGATGGGAGCCCGTCTCGATGATATAATGGAGCAGAAGCTCAAGGGTTCAGGCTTGAAGCTGCCCAGGTGATTCTGCCATTTGCTTATGATTATTGCCGCACTGGGTTATCAACGTCTCGTGAAGCAGCAACTGTGTGTCCGAATAAATCCCCACTCTCCATCTTTTATATTTCCTAGAAAGCATTCATATTTTGTGAATCATCCATGTCAATAAGCAAACTTCTTCTGTACATGTGTGTTTGAGACTTCCACTAATTTTATTGCATGCTTGCATTTCTCTTCTTTTTTTGTTATCTTTTATTCATATGCTGGGTGAAACAGTCGTATAATCAAGTTCACAACCAAATTAGGCTTTGCACATATGCGATCTTGGATTAGAAAAGTAACAGACATTACTATTACTATTAATATTGTTAAGGAACCATCTCACATAAAATCTTAAGCTGATAGGTGAGGCCCCAGAATATGATTATATTATACTCTAACACACCCCCTCAAATGAAAGCTCTTTGGGCTTGAAACTTGCACAGACCCACATTATCTTGTGCTTGATTTTTTTTATCAAATAAAATAGGGGTGATGAGATTCGAACTCATAACCGCTGGGTCAACAAGGCTCTGATACCATGTTAAGGAATTATCTCACCTAAAAGTTTAAGTTGATAGGTGAGGCCCCAGAATATGATTATATTATACTCTAACAAATATTATTACTACAAAAGCTAAAACAAAACAAAACACTGTTCACCTTCCACCATATTTGCGATCCGAAGAAAAACACGATGAGTCATCCTAAATCTCCTTTGAAACTGACTTTCCATGAATTTAGGATTTTTGCAAAATAATCATTACAAATGCCTCAATTCACCTTCCTTTCTATTACAATTAACGATATTGTGTCCATAAACAGAGCCATGAGACTCTGTTCTCCACTCTTTATTTATCGATTCTTCTTCAGCAACCACTGCAGTAGCAACTTGGAAGGAGAACATGGGAGTGTCATCATCAAAATCAAAAGAATCATAAAAATTAAAATGATTCATGATGAACTTTAATGAAATAAAATAAAGATTAATTTTTTATTTAAATATAATTAAAAATTTAATAATTATTGTCATAACCCAATTTCTGGGTTATTCCCCAAAATCTACCCAAAATAACAAAAATAAAATAAAAGGGGCTGGTGTTGGTAGAAAAATCAAGGTGAAAAATTTAGACGTTTTCGAGACCTCGATCGTACCTCATTTGAGTCCAAAAATTAAAAAGAATGTAGATTCTATTTAGTTTCACAGAATTCCTTTACTTGTTCTGTAAACCAAAACCCAAAACTCACTTTATTCATAGATGCATGCTCCCTTTTATAGAGCCATTTACAACAACAATAACAGACACAATTAGCTACTAACAGATTCTAACTACTAACTAATTGAGTAACATAAATAACAATCAATTGAAATTTTAACAAACTATAACAACTTCATAACAGACCTAACATGCCCTCCCTTAAACTGAATTACATAGCAGTAATCAGTTTATTGGTATTATGCCTACACCCATCAGTTCCCTCAGTTTCACATAGACATCCAGGTTTAATGGCTTTGTCATGATGTCTACAACTTGGTCCTGAGATTTGCAGTACTTGAGCTCCACCACACCTTCCTTTGTTAAGTCTCGAACAAAATGATACCTTATGGCTATGTGTTTGTTTCTTCCATGCATCACAGGGGTCTTAGACAGTTTAATTATAGAGCAATTATCACAGTAAATGGCACAACTTCTTTGATCCCAGCTGAGATGTTTGAGAATTCTTTGTATCCATATGGCTTGGCAAGCACACAACGCAGCTGAAATGTATTCTACCTCTGTGGTTGACAATGTAACCACAACTTGCTTCTTGGAGCTCCATGACACAGTTCCAGAATCCATCATAAACACATAACCTGAAGTGTTTCTTCTATCGTCCAAATCCCCTGCGCAGTCACTGTTAGAATAAGCAACAATACTGCCAGTTCCTTCTTCTTTCTTGTAACAGACCCCTAGTTCACAGGTACCTCTAAGATACCTTAAGATCCTCTATACTGCCACCATATACAGTGTTGTAGGGTTCTCCATATATCTACTCACCAGGCTCATCACATATGTTAAATCAGGTCTGGAAACCGTTAGGTACATCAGGCTCCCAATCATTTGTTTGTATAGAGTAGGATCAACTTTGGCTCCACCTTCATCCTTGGTCAGTTTGAATCCAGACACCATAGGAGTCTTTGTGGCATTATTGTTTTCCATGCCAAATTTCTGCAATATCTCTTGAGCATATTTTTTCTGACTAATGTAGATCCCTTTCTCATTCTAAGTTACTTCTACACCTAGGAAGAACTTCATCCTCCCTAGATCAGTCATGTCAAACTCCTTCTTCATTAGCATTTAAATTCATCTATCAGTACTCTGTCATTGCCTGTGTAGATCACATCATCTACATAAATGCTCACAATTAATAGTTATCCTGCCTCATTAGATTTGGTGAACAAAGTATGTTCACTCGCACATTTCTCAAATCCTTCTTTGATAAAATATGTCTCTATTCTGGTATACCAAGCCCTCGGGGCTTGCTTCAACCCATGCGAAGCTTTATTCAGCTTTAACACCTTTCCTTCTTCACCCTTCTTCACAAACCCTTTAGGTTGTTCTACGTACACATCTTCCTCTAATTCACCATGTAAAAATGCACTTTTCACATCTAATTGATATACATACCACTCATTCAGTGCTGCCAGAGCCAAAATCACTTGAATTGTGTCCCACCTTGCAACTGGAGCAAACACCTCTGTATAATCAATTCCATGTTTTTGTGCACACCCTAAGGCCACTGGTCTAGCCTTATACTTATCTATCTCTCCCCTTTCATTTACTTTTGTTTTATACAACCATTTAACTCCTATGGCTTTTGGTCCCATTGGCAGATTAGTCAAGCTCTAGGTTTTATTTTTTTCTATAACCTGCATTTCACATTCCATTGCCTTTTTCCACTTAGGACTCCCTTCTGCCTCTTCATAGGAACTAGGATCACCAGACTCAGTATACATGACCATAGCTTGCATTTCATCATCATCTGATAATCCTTCTCCTGTTACATGATTAGCCATTCAAGCTGGTTGCTTGGAACTTCTTCCCTGTGGTCTGCTTGATGTTTCCATGTTACTGTCAACTGCTATCTCATATGCTTCTTCAGTTTCCCTTGGAGTGTCTGCTTCCCTTTCAGCATCAGATACTTCAGTGTCTGCATTATCATTTGCCTTTATTATCCCTTCATTGGTTAGTTCTTCATCGGCATTTACTGAACTATCTTCAACTTCCTGTATTGTTGTCCCTCCAGTCAAATGTATCCTCCCTAGCACCTGATTCATCAGTGCTCCAATCCCAGCTCTCCTCCTCATCAAATACAACATCTCTACTTATTACAATCCTCTTGCTGGCAGGATTGTACATCTTATAAGCTTTTGACTCACTACTCATCCCCAAGTATACACACTTTATACTTTATCATCAAGTTTCCTTCTCTTCTGATCTGACACATGCACATAACCAATACATCCAAATATTTTGAAATGCTCTACTGATGGCTTGACATTACTCCAAACTTCTTCAGGCACCATGTCCTTTACAACAATAGTAGGATTTCTATTCAATACATGCACTGCCCAAGTTATTGTCTCTGCCCAGAATTCCCTCAGAATTTTCTTCTCTATCAGCATGCTTCTAGTCATGTTCATAATGCTTCTATTCTTCCTTTCTATAACCCCATTTTGTTGTGGGGAGTATGCAGAGGTCAGTTTCAATGGTTATCCCATTGATTTTGCAGAACTCATGAAAATCTTCTGAGGTGAATTCCCCACCTTTGTCTGTTCTCAAGCAACAGATTTTGCAGTCAATTTCTTTCTCTACCAGTTTTTTGAAGTTCTTGAATGTATTCAAGGCTCTGACAAAAAGTACACCCATGATTTCCTTGAGAAATCATCTATGAAGGTAATCAAATACCTCTTGTCACTGATGGATGCAGGTGTCACTGGACCATATATATTTGTGTGTTGCAGCTGTAATTTTCCAGTGGCTCTCCACTTACTTTGCTTGGGAATTGATTCCCTGTGTTGCTTTCCTTTCAAGCAACCTTCACACAACTTTTCAGGAGTTTTCAACAGGGGTAATCCCCTCACCATGTTCTTGTAATGCAGAACTCTCAAGTCTTTGTAATTTAAATGACCCAATCGACAATGCCACAGTTTTGCATCATTTCTGGTTGTAGTTCTAAAACATGCATGTTCATGATTTACGGACTCCACATGATTCATAGAAGATAACAGCACAAACATCCTATTGGCAGTCATCTCACTTTGCATAATGAGTCCTCTAGAGAAATGAAATAATTTGCATACATTGTTTTGTATAAGTATAGCTAGCCCTTTTTCTTGTAACTGCCCAATGCTTAGCAAATTATTTTTCAATTCAGATATGTAGTATACTTGAGTAATTTCTTGAATCACTCCCCTTACATTCATTCTAATACTTCCTCTCCCCATTACTTTCATTCTAGAGTTGTTTCCCAGCTTAACAGATTGTCTAAACTTTTCATCTAAGTTTTCAAACCACATTTTATTTCTAGTCATGTGATTTTTGCAACCCGAGTCTAAGAACCATACCTCATTTCTTTGTGCTTGATGCAATTCCACGTGAGTCATGAGCAGCATCTCCTCCTCTTCATCCAATTCTGCATAATTGGCTCCTCTTTCCCAATTAGGGCATTCATACTGAAAATGCCCTAATTTATGGCATTTGTAACACTATATCAGCTCTCTATTAAGCTGTTGTTTGTCCCTTCCTCCTCTTCCCCTGCCTCGAAACCCTCTGAATACACCTCTGCCCTTTCCCCTAGGTTCTCTATAGTCATGAACAATTTTAAGTGCTTGATCCTCCTCTTTGTATTCCTGCATTCTTTGTTCATGGACCAACAGACTGCCATGGAGTTCATCAATGCTCAAGGTATCTAAATCATTTGACTCCTCTATAGAACATGTGACATGGTTATATTTTGAGGTCATTGACCTCAAAATTTTCCCAACCACAACATTTTGCTGCATCTTCTCACCATGAGCTCTCATTTTATTGACCACAATCAATGTACGAGACACATATTTATCTACTTTCTCTCCCTCCTTCATACTTAGCATTTCAAATTCTCTTCTTAGAGTTTGCAGTTGTGATCTTCTTACCGTTGTTGATCTTTGATATTTTTGCCTCATTGAATCCCAAATAGCCTTTGCAGTTCCCTTATCAAGAATCGTCTCCATGATTTCTCTGTCAATTGCTTGGAAGAGAAAATTCTTGATTCTCAGATCCTTGAGCTTGGCATCTTCCACAATTTTTCTCTGACATTCACTTGCAGTTGGTCCTTGGATAACAGTTGGGATGCCTTCATCTACGAGGTTCCACAGCTCCTTGCTTCGTAGGAAATTCTCCATCATCATTGACCAATGATCATAGTGACCCACAAATTTGGGTATGGAGGTTTGCACAAACTGCTCTGAATTTGGTGTCATTTCTCGGCATGACTCTTCACGTTTCTCTTCTTCCTCTTTCCTCACCCTCACTCTGTGTTTCCCTATAATTTATTTCTCTCACAATCACTCTGTGTTTCCCTCTCTTTCACCCCCTTCTCGGAAGCTCTGATACCAATTGTTTAGTTTCACAGAATTCCTTTACTTGTTCTGTAAACCAAAACCCAAAACTCACTTTATTCATAGATGCATGCTCCCTTTTATAGAGCCATTTATAGCAACAATATCAGACACAATTAGCTACTAACAAATTCCAACTACTAACTAATTGAGTAACAGAAATAACAATCAATTGAAATTTTAACAAACTATAACAACTTCATAACAGACCTAACAGATTCAAGGCTAAATAATTTATTATTGGATAAATATGTGTAAAAATTAAGTCAAAAGGCATAATTATATCTTTAAGGGCCGATTTGATTTAATCGTCGGCTAATTTAAAGTGTAATTATGTTTAAGAATTAATTTAGGGTCCAATTGAAGGATTTAATTAAATGCGAGGACTTAATTATACTTTAAATTGGTCAAATTAATTTTATTAAGGGCTTAATTGATAAAAAATTGAGTTCTTGAATTTAATTCGGGCTTAATTGAGAAGATTGGAATTTTCAAAGACCGATTGAATTTTTTCCAAGACAATTGTGTTGAAGTCAAGGGAAACTTGAAGAAATTATAGAGTTTAATGGTCAATTGAGGGTCAAATTGCATAAATATGGAACCAAGGACTAGAGCGCAAAGTTAAGGTTGGTATTGAATTTTTTGCGGGGATACAATTGCACAAATTTAAAGGTTTAATGTCAATTAAGAGTGCAATTAGAACAATTACAAATTGAAGGACCAAAATGTCATTATAGCAGGTCCCAAAATGTGTTGCAGCAATGCCGCTGCAATCACGCCACTGCCGGAGGCACTATGCCACTGCAGGCACACTGATGAGGAGGCAGCCATTGTAGGAGACAACCCATCAGCATGTAGCTGTAGGTAGCCACTATAGGAGGCAACTCGTCACTGCACGCAGATGTACCATGCCGCTATGGGAAGCAACTTGTCACTGAACACAGCTGTAGCTTACCGCTGTAGGAGGCGACCCGTCACTGCATACAGCAATAGCATGGTGTTGAAGAGTTACCATCTTCGCCTATAAATAGTAGTAGGGGAAGCATGGAATAAGGGAGAGACAAAGGGGAAATATTGCACGAGAAGACACGGTGGAAAATTTGCACAAAAAAAAAACATATACATGCATAACCACTAAGTGGCAGCCACCCATCATCTTCCTCGGCATCGGCAGGAGTTCCATCACCGGTGATAGTTCTCTCTTTCTCTCTCCTCCAGTAGTTGCACTTCCTAGCTGCAGTTCTCTATCTCTCTCGGTCAACGACTCTTTCTCTCTAAAACCAGTCGCGCCTGCAGCCCTCTCACAAGTCCAACAGCAGTCAGTCAACCACCTAGCACCACCCTTGTCAACACCGGAGTCTTCTCCTCCACGCCAGACACTCCACCGGCAAGCTCAACTCTTTTTCTCCAGCATCGGCGTCAAGCAGCGACATCCCCTACACAAAACCAATCCCTTTCTGGCAGCTCTCTCGGCCTCTTCCACACAGTGACAGTGATAGGTACTTCGGTCATCACCCTCTATAAATCACCATTTCACTATTCACCATTGTGGTGAATAGTGGGGGAGTGAATTAATTCACTCCCTCGTCCCACTATTTTGCATGTGAACAATGAGCCTTACGCCAACTATTCACTTGTAGAATACTGGCTGGTTGGGCCGTGGACAAGGCCCAGCCCGACCACCTGGAATGGGTGGGTCATTTGGCCCACCCAGGCTGGCAGTCCAGCCCCAGATGATGGGCCTCTCGACCCATCAGGGCTTGGCAGGCAGCCCGGACAAAAAAAAAAGATAAAAAAAACAAAATCTACATTAAAAAATATATTTTTCTTAAAAAATTTATAAACAAAAAAATGTGTTGTTTTCGTGCATATGGTTGAATTTCAAGGTTTTTCCAAGCATATTTTTTGTAAAAAATATATGTTTCATCTTTCTCATGTTTTGAAACAAAAATTGGATATCGTAATCGGTTTACAATTATCCATTGGAATTTGGCCAAAATATCAAAATAATTTGACAATTATATTTTTTTAGCTATCACGGTGTAAAATAAAATTTGTAAAGTACACTCGCAGATAGTTAAGAACGGAGTTTTCAAAGTACAGTTTAAAATTCTTTTTGGTTAGTCTTTCAACTCGCAATGAGGTAGAGATTCTCTCATGAAAAGTGATCTACGTCGAACCTTAGAAAAAACCAACAAAAAATTCAAACTTAGAAAAAACTATCAAACAACAATGCAGTTTGCCTTAGGTAGGGTGCACTGGGGTGATGCGTCTTCCCCTTGCACAACAAGTCCCCTTACCCAGACTCTCGCAAACCAATAAGTTTCCTAGTTATCTTAATACTAGGTGGCGAATCCTAACAATTATAGTCGTGACTTTACGGCTATAACACACCCCTCTTTCACCGCGTGCCATTCTCCCTCTCCGGGGGATGGCGAGGCGCGAAGCGCGAAAAAACATTGTCGCGACAATTATAATGTTGGAGGCTTTGTTAAAAGCAATTATTTAATTATATAATTTACTCATATTAATTGTATAATTAATTGTATAATTATATTATATACAAAATAATTGCATTATATTTAAAATGATATACAAAAAATGGCTCTTCTAAATGGTTTTTACCATTGGAATACATATAAACAAAAAAGTTATATTTACATTATTTAAAAAACTATTTTATCAATTTAGTTATCCAAAATGTCTTTTTGCATTGGAGATGCTCTTATCTCGTACCTTGCTTACCTTGTCTTTATATTTTATTTAATTATATTATTATTATTATTTTTATCCTTTTCTCCTTATCTTTAAGTTGCTTAGGAAGGTGTACAAAATGTTCAAATTAGTCCCTCATCATTTCTTTAATTATTATCATGCTCACTAAACTTTTTGTTTTATTTTTCTCAAAACTCTGCTTTTTGAAAATTCTCTAACATGAAAATAATAAACGAAAAGTTAAAAAACATGAAATTAATGAGTCATGGTTGAATTACATTTAAAATGTTTTCAAAAGCTAAGGAATTCTTTCGTTAATGTTCTCTGAATCCCTCTTTTTCTCCTACAAGAGTGGAATTTATTTGCCGTTGCACTCTTTTTAATTTTTATTTGTTCTTGCGCTCTAAATTAACACGATGAAAAATCAATTGCTCCATATAGCTAATTTAAGGGGACAAGTTTGGGGCAGTAAATACTCTAAATATTATTGGACGGAGAGAAAGAACCCTACTGGGGTCGAAACAAATATTTCTTACTGGTCTAAATATAGATTGATTTGAATAATGAAAATATATTTTCTTTTAATGGAAAAGACATTTTGACTTCATCTTCAATTATTTCATGTCTCCTTTCTTCTCTACATGCTGTGTTTAAAACAAAGTTGTCAATATCGTTCCGATCGCCGTTCCGGTTTTTCTATTGGAACGGAACGTTCCGGTTTCGGAGCGTTTCGGCGTGCCGTTTCGGGGTTGTACTGTTCATATATATATATATATATATATATATATATATATATATATATATATATATATATATATATATATATATAAAAAAAAAAATTAAAATATTAATTTAACAAGCATAATTAAAATTCAAGATAAATTAACTTTAAATTATACAATATAAACACAAAGTCAAACAAATATAATCTCAAAATTAGAAGAAAAAAATCAAAAGTTAAAAAAAAGAAAAAAAAAGAGGATTTTAAGGCCGGAACGGTACCGAGACGTTCCGGCCGGAATTTCCGTAACGGACCGGAAATAAAACCGAGATAAAAACGACGCCGTTTCATTTCGGTTTTCTTAACGGAACGGAATTGACAACTATTAATGCTGAAGATTCGTATCGAATAAAAATCAAAATGCATCAGCAGGCAGGTGATCAAGAATATAGAAACACAGAAATTCTCAACTTGATTCAATTATTGAAAATGAGGCCACTAAGAAATGTGAAGCAAATGACAGAAAAGGTAGCGGCTGGTACTGCCAAATATGTATTTCTAATTTGAGGACACAGGTTTCTCGGAAGGTAACAGCTGGTGCTGCCAAATATTAATATTTGCTCTCGAATAGCTATAAAAAGCTGTCACGGCCTCGCATTCTACATTATATTTTCTTTCATGCACTCATGGAATACTCCTCTTTGCCTTCCTCCCAAATCTTGGATTTCGGTGAAAGTGCAGAGGGGGGAAACGAAGCTAAGAGCTACAAAGAAGTGATGTCCAGCTTTCCGAGAGCTAAAAATTTGAGTGCCAATGATTGTTACCTGTACCAAGGTTTTTGGTACGATTCCGTGTTCTTGGAAGGACTCATGTCAGCTCAAGACCACTTCATTCCTCAATCCACTGATATATTTATCACCAGCTGTCCAAAAACTGGCACTACTTGGCTCAAAGCCCTCACTTTTGCTATCTGTACACGATCCCGTTTAAGTGGTTCAGCAACTAGTTCTTTGCTGACAAAGGTGCCACATGCTTGTATTCCTTTATTGGAAAATAACCCGATGAAACGGGACTGTGCCGTTCCTTTGGTATCCACTCATGTCCCCTACAGTAGTTTACCTAAATCTGTAGTTTCTTCTTGTTGCAAAATGATTTACATTTGCAGGGACGCAAAGGATGCATTTGTGTCTTAGTGGTACTTCATTTCCGAGCTGGAAAGGTCGAGGAATGTCGAGCCTCTTTCTCTGGAAGAGGCTTTTGAGCTGTTTTGTAGTGGGATTTCAAGTTATGGACACTATTGGGACCATGTTTTAGGGTACTGGAGAGCGAGCTTGGAGTTCCCTGAGAAGATACTCTTCTTGACATACGAGGAAATGAAGAAAGACACCGCTGCTCATGTCAAGAAATTAGCAGAGTTCATGGGCTGTTCTTTCACCGTTAGAGGAGGAGGAGGGGGGGGAGGTACAAAAGATAGTCAGCATGTGTAGTTTTGAGAAGTTGAGCAACTTGGAGGTGAATATAAATGGGACGCACAGTTTAGATACATCAATTGCTGTTAAGAATAGTGCGTTCTTCAGGAAAGGGGAGATAGGAGATTGGGAAAATAACTTGACGCCTGAGATGGGAGCACGTCTGGATGACATAATGGAGCAGAAGCTCAAGGGTTCAGGATTGAAGCTGCCCAGGTGATTCTGCCATTTTGATATTTTTATGATTATTGCCATAGTGAGTTCATCAAAAGCTGTTATCAACATCTCGTGAAACAGCAACTGTGTGTCCCAATAAATCCCAGCTCTCCATCTTTTATATTTCCTAGAAAGCATTCATATTTTGTGAATCATCCATGTCAATAAGCAATATTCTTCTGTACATCTCTGCTTGAGACTTCCACTAATTTTATTGCATGCTTGCATTACTCTTCTTTTTTTGTTATCTTTTATTCAATGTGCTGGGTGAAACAATCGTATAATCAATGGCTTTTGGAAGTAGCACTGATAATGTCGTGAAAAAGCTTAGACATAATTAGGCTTTGCACAAATGCGATCTTGGATTAGAAAAGTAACATACATTAATACTAGAATCTTGTCGTGAGGATCCTGTTGTTAATTTCAATTGGCCTTAATGCTGCAACTTTTGAACATTGGAATCTAATTCTGATGCTGAGGTCTATGGTTGTTGATCACACCTAGAGCTGTTAACGCAGGATGACTGCTCTCTGTCTCTTTAATGGATTTTACTGTTTTCAATAATTGTGCAAAACAATTGCGCGGAGGTTGAATGGATAGTGAAAGTTGTATTGGGAGTGTTATGCCTATGTTTTATGGGATATAAATAAAGTTAAAAGATAGCTATAATAATTGGATAATTAATAGAAACTTAGAGAAGAAGGTTACCATATCAAAGAAGGAATGTGTACGTAAGCAAAACATGTACCTAGACAGTTATAATAAGCCATATAATTGAAAGGCAACTCCTGTGAATGAAAGATCATGTAAATAACTCTGAAAAATAGAAGGTTATTGACATTTGACAATAGGATTAATGGAAAACCTTAAAGAATGAGAGGTTATCGACACTTGAGATCACTCGATTATACAAGGCAGATGGTAAGGAAGATGAAGACACATAACTCAACAAAAACTCAAATCAATACATTGCAATCTTATCAAGTTCTTATGACTTTTCAAACCTAAAACCTGTTGGCAATAACTTTGTAGACAATATCATGATGTACACGGCGTCGAATAACGGGTCTAAGTGTGGAAGAGAGGATTTTTGGTATTGTCTCATCTAAGGTTCATAGTAAACTCTTTTCGTGGAAAAGTCTCTACCTTATTCGGTCAAAATTTAACCATTCTAAAATTTAAATAATTCAATGAATTCTCTAAAAAACATGAAAACATAAAAAAGCTTGCTTGTTACTACAACCTAAGATTCAAGCAAAGATTTGAATCCCAATAACTTAGTTAAGATCTAAGATTTGATTTGAAAACATCTTGATGTTCTTAAAAACAGTGCTTGTTTATGTATTGAGTTTTGTGGATGTCATGTACTTTTTCAAGAAATTGCCGAGCAGCAAAGGTCGAGGAATGTCGACCCTCTCTCTCTGGAATGTTGAAGATCATGGATATCAAGACTGCAGCAGATTGAAGATTAGAGCATGGAGTCCTATTTGATTTCTAGTATTAATGTTTAGATTAGTATTGAATTAGCTGTAGGGCATTTTATCTATTTCAGATCATGTTGATCATGTTTTCTAGCTTAGATGCAATTTAAATTCTAGGACTTATCTAGTACAAGAAGAAGTTGTAATCAACTATAACTCTTGTAATCATTTATTTTTTGCTATAAATAAAGAAAAGGGATGGCAGTAACCTCACCTCGATTCTGCTCCTTGAAATCAAAACTCTGTTCTTACTTGTTCTTAAAATCTGGGCAAGTGTTCTTGGTGTTCTTCATTTCTGGGCAATTCCAGATTTTGATCTGCACAGTGACAGTTTTTAACTAATAAAACTGTTTTTGTTGACTTTTGTGTTTTTGATTTCTACAATTGGTATCAGAGCAGTGTTGTTCTTTGTGGGGATTGTGTGAAACACGAGTGATTTGTTTGTGAGGTCAATTAAAAATCAAAGCTTGACAGCTTTGAAGGGTTCTTGAACAAAACAGAATTTTTAGGTTCTTTTTCGTGCATTTTTTGTGTGCAGTGTGAAATGGATTCTGGTGCAAGTTTTCCATCAAGAACACCTACATTTACAGGTGTGAATTATGGAGTGTGGGCTGTAAAGATGGAGACTTACCTGAGGGCTTTTGATCTATGGGATTATGTGGATACGGACAAGGTTCCAAATCCATTAAACAATAATCCAACTTTGAATCAAATAAAGTTTTTCAATGAAGAAAAAGCCAAGAGTTTCAAAGCACTTACTAGCATGCATAATGCAGTAAGTGAGGAGATTTTTACAAGGATTATGACTTGTAAAACAGCCAAAGAAGCTTGGGATAAGCTAAAGGCTGAATTCCAAGGGGATGAAAAATCAAGGAGGATGCAGGTGATGAATCTGAGAAGGTAATTTGAAGCCTTGAGAATGAGGGAGACAGACACAATTAAGGATTTCTCTTCCCAAATTTCAAAACTTGTGAATCAAGTGAGACTTTTGGGGGAAGATTTTCCTGATTCAAGGATTGTGGAGAAGGTTTTGGTGAGCTTACCCGACAGGTTTGAACATAAGATATGTTCCCTTGAAGATTCACAAGATTTCTCTGAAATCAGCCTTCAAGAGCTGATTAATGCTCTGCAATCAGTGGAGGAGAGACACTCTTATAGACATCAAGAGTCAAGTGGTGAAGCACTTGTGGCAAAAGTGAAAGACAAGCACTATGCCAAGCCTGTTTTCAGAAACAATTTTGAAAATAGAAGAGAAAAGGGCAGCAACTGGAAGCCAAGCAATTGGCAGTCATTTAACAGGAAAGGGAATACCTCAGGAGTGGAAAAGAGAGAAGATTTTCCACCTTACAAGTATTGCAAGAAGACTAATCACCGAGACTCTTGGTGCTGGCTCAAAAACATCTAGTGTAGAAGATGCAAAGAATTCGGCCACATGCAAAAATTTTGCAAGAAAACTGAAGTTGCAAGAATTGCACAGACTGAAGATGATGCTGAGGAGAAAGAAGAGCAATTATTCATGGTAATTACAGAACCTACATGCAACATAACTGAGGTAAAATCTTCATTTTGGCTCATTGATTCGGGATGCACAAATCACATGACAGCAGACCTTGATTTGTTCAAAGAATTGGATAGAAATTTTTTGTCCAAAGTAAGAATTGCTAATGGAGATTATGTGCAAGTTGAAGGAAGAGGTGCAATTGCAGTTGACACTATGGCAGGTACGAAAATTTTAAGGAATGTTATGTATGTACCTCAATTGAAGCAAAATCTTGTGAGTGTGGGACAATTGTTAGAAACTGGATATGCATTGTCATTTAAGAATGGAATATGCAAAATTAAAGATGATAAAGGGGTGCTATTATTGTCCACTAGAATGGTGAATAGAAGCTTTAATGTTGATTGGAATTCAATATATTTGAAAGCTAATGCATGTAGAGAGGATGAGTCAATACTTTGGCACAAAAGGCTTGGGCATTTTAATTATGCAGCCTTAAGGAAGATGTCTAACCTAGAGATGGCACATGGTTTGCCAAATATACAGAATGAGGATGTGTTCTGTGAAGCTTGTCAGCTAGGGAAACAAACAAAAATTGCTTTTCCTAATAACACACTTAGATCCACATCTAAGTTGCAGCTTGTGCACACTGATGTGTGTGGCCCTATGTCTAATGAATCCTTGAGTGGATCAAGGTATTTTCTCTTGTTCATTGATGATTATAGCAGGTTTCGTTGGAGTTATTTTTTGAAGGCAAAAGCTGATGTGTTTCTTGAGTTTCTGAAGTTCAAAGCTGCTGTTGAATTGGAAACTGGTTGCAAGATAAAAATTCTGAGGTCTGACAATGGGGGTGAGTATACCTCTCGGCAATTTGAGGATTTTTTGGTGAAAGAAGGTATCAAACATCAGCTAACAATACCCTATACACCTCAGCAAAATGGGGTAAGTGAAAGAAAAAATAGAACACTTATGGAGATGGCAAGGTGTTTGTTGTTTGAGAAAAAAATGCCCCTAAAATTCTGGGCAGAGGCTGTCAACACAGCCACTTATATTTTGAATCGCATGGTTTCAAGGGTTTTAGGAGATAAAACCCCATATGAATTGTGGTATGATACTAAACCTAGTATTAATCATTTAAGGGTGTTTGGTTGTGTTTGCTATGTGTTGAAACCTGAAATTAATAGAAAGAAATTGGATGAAAAAGCTGAGATGGGAGTCTTTATTGGCTATAGTTCAAAATCCAAGGCTTATAAGGTTTATGTTGTAAATGCTGACAAAGTTATTGTTGCTAGAAATGTGAAGATGATAGAAAATGCAGCATGGAATTGGGAGAGCACAACTGAAACATTATCTAAACAGGTTCAATTTTATGAGCAAGAAAAAGATGAAGACAGTGATGACCAACCTGTAAGGGGCACGAGATCATTGGCTGAGATTTATAGCAGATGCAATGTGGCTGATGCTGAACCTGTTGGAGTTGAAGAAGCTTTGAAATCTCAAGTGTGGATAGCTGCAATGAAGGAGGAGCTTGCAATGATTGAAAAAAACCAGACCTGGAAGCTTGTTGACAGACCTGCAAACAAGAAGATAATTGGGGTAAGATGGATTTTTAAGACAAAGTTGAATGCTGATGGTAAGATAAACAAACATAAAGCAAGATTGGTGGTTAAGGGTTATGCTCAAGAGGCAGGGGTGGATTATACTGATACTTTTGCCCCGGTTTCTAGACATGACACAATGAAGCTCTTGCTTGCTCTTGCGGCACAAAATGGCTGGTATGTTTATCAATTAGATGTTAAATCTGCATTTCTTAATGGTGTTTTGAATGAAGAAATTTATGTTGATCAACCAGTTGGGTTTGAAAATGATAATTCAAACCAAGTTTATCTTTTGAAGAAAGCTTTATATGGGCTCAAACAAGCTCCTAGAGCTTGGTATAGTAGACTTGATGAACACTTGTTGAGTTTGGGATTTGAAAGAAGTGCAAATGAGGTGACCTTGTATGTTAAGCATGTTGATAAACATGTATTGATGGTGTCAGTCTATGTGGATGATCTGCTGATCACAGGTGACAAGAAGCAGCTGATTGAAGAGTTCAAATTGAACATGAAAGAGCAATTTGAGATGAATGAGCTCGGCTTGTTGTCTTATTTTCTAGGAATGGAGGTAATGCAATCAGAACAAGGATGTTTTATTTGTCAAAAATCCTTTGTTCAGAAGATCTTGAATAGCTTTGCAATGTCAAATTGCAAATCAGTTTCTACTCCTATGATACTAGGATTGAAATTGGTGAAAGATGATGGAACTCAAAAATGTGATGGAAAGACTTATAGAAGCTTGATTGGGAGCTTATTATATTTAACCATCACAAGGCCTGACATTGTATTTGCTGTTAATTATCTTTCTAGGTTTATGCAGGATCCAAATCAAACACATTTCATGGCTGCCAAACGTGTGCTAAGGTATTTGCAGGGGACTAAGTCTTTAGGCCTGAATTTTGTGAAGTCCAAACCTGTCAGCCTTGTTGGCTATACTGACAGTGATTGGGGAGGTAGTGAGTGCATGATGAGCACCTCAGGATATTGCTTTGTCTTAGGTTCAAATGTGTTCAGCTGGCTTTCTAAGAAGCAATCCATTGTTGCACATTCAACAGCTGAGGCCGAATATGTGGCAGCTTATGTGGCAGCAAAACAGTTGGTTTGGTTGAGAAAAATGCTTAAGGATCTTGATTGTGTTCAAGTTAATCCTACTGTCTTGCTATGTGACAACATGTCAGCCATAGCCATTTCGAAAAATTCTGTTTTTCACAATAAAACTAAGCACATGAAGATTAAGTACCATGCATTGAGGCAATTTCAACAAGAAGGGGAGTTAGAGATGGAATACTGCTCATCTAAGGAACAATTGGCTAATTTCTTTACCAAACCTTTAGCCAAAGACAGGTTTGAAGAATTAAGGATGAAGATAGGAATGTGCAGCCTTGTATCCAAGGAGGAGTGTTGAAGATCATGGATATCAAGACTGCAGCAGATTGAAGATTAGAGCATGGAGTCCTATTTGATTTCTAGTATTAATGTTTAGATTAGTATTGAATTAGCTGTAGGGCATTTTATCTATTTCAGATCATGTTGATCATGTTTTCTAGCTTAGGTGCAATTTAAATTCTAGGACTTATCTAGTACAAGAAGAAGTTGTAATCAACTATAACTCTTGTAATCATTTATTTTTTGCTATAAATAAAGAAAAGGGATGGCAGTAACCTCACCTCGATTCTGCTCCTTGAAATCAAAACTCTGTTCTTACTTGTTCTTAAAATCTGGGCAAGTGTTCTTGGTGTTCTTCATTTCTGGGCAATTCCAGATTTTGATCTGCACAGTGACAGTTTTTAACTAATAAAACTGTTTTTGTTGACTTTCGTTGACTTTTGTGTTTTTGATTTCTACATGGAAGAGGCTTTTGAGCTGTTTTGCAATGGGATTTCAGGTTATGGACCCTATTGGGACCATGTTTGAGCTGTTTACGTATTTTTGTTCTTCTTGCTGCTGCTCCTATACATCGCTTATCACAGTTTTAAATCAATCACAGAAAAAAAAGTTGTTGAAAGCAAAAGAAGGGAGGAGAAAAAGAAGCCACAAGCCAGGGAAGAGGCAGTGCATGGGTAGAGCCAAAACAGACATTTCTGCTAGGAGCTCCATCCATGCTCCGCCTGTTCCCAGCCTTTACCTGTCTCTTTCTGCTCCCTCTTCCCACTATCCCCATTTACTTACCTTTCATCGTGCTTCCATACCATGCCAGATACTGCCACCAAAATTAAGCTATCGATGCCTCAACCTTCTCCTCCTTCAAACAAAAAAAAAGCTGACAACAGAGTTTTGGGCCACGTTTCCCATTGGGTGATTTGGGATCATGCTGTGCGTGGGGCTTTTATACGTCACCAAGGCAAAGCATTATAGTACAGGCATGTACTACCGGTTCTATTTGGCCTAGCCAACCCTGTACTGCCTCCTTCCAGTACTAGTACTAGGGTGTTTGGGATTGCGATCGGAAAGTGTTTTTGAAATTTATTTTTTATTTTAAATTAAAATAATTTGTGTTTTTAGATCATTTTGATATGCTAATGTCAAAAATGATTTTAAAAAAAAAATTATTTTAATGTATTTCTAAACAAAAAACACTTTTAAAATTAATCTCAATCACACTTTCAAACAGACACTAGACAGATTATGATTCCCAAGGAATTAAAAAAAAAAAAAAAAAAAGGAATGCGTACTGCACTCTAGTTTGTACTTGTATTATTTTAGGCCTCACATGGCAATAGTTAAAACACATGTAAGCAATACTTAATAATTCTTAATTCTTGTAATAATTCATTATAAATCACGTATAATTAAGAATGATTTAATTACTTCAAGTCAAAAAGATTTGTTCTCAAGTGAGGCCTAAAATAATACAAGATAATTGTTAAAATTTATTCAAGAATATAAGCTTTGTATATTGAAGCCACAACATGCATCTTATTTTTAGCTTTTTTTCCTTAGGTTGAACAAGTATATGCATTAAGTTTAACAAGGACTCATTAAATGAATTTTTTAAATAAATAAAAAAGATAATAGGAATTTACTTATGATGCCAACTTCATAAGAATACATAAACCAATTATATATTCTTATGGTGACAAAACAAAGTTATGTCCATTTTAGCATTTATGTTATCATTTCGCGTCCTTCTCATGTCTATCATCTTGTTAAAAATGTTTTTTAATTCCAATAAAAAAAACTATGGAAAATTATTTTGCATTATCTAGTTGTGAGTCACATCAAAACTAGAACACTTATCCATACCCGATTGAAAAGCAAGCATAATGTCCTCATACATACTACAAGTCCATATCATACCATTATTCACGTAACAGTGCGACACTCTTTTCAACTCTCACTATAAGAAATATATTTCTTTCTTTTGACTTGTGATCTGGCAAGAATCTTTGGTGTCAATTATTAGAAGTGAGGCCACTAAGAACGTGAAACAAAATGACAGAAAAGGTAGCTGCTGGTGCTGCCACATATTATTATTTGCTCTCGAATCGCTATAAAAAGCTGCCACGGCCTGGCATTCTACATTATATTTTCTTTCTTGCACTCATGGAATACTCCTCTTTGCCTTCCTCCCAAATCTTGGATTTCGGTGAAAGTGCAGAGGGGAAAGATGAAGCTAAGAGTTACAAAGAAGTGATGTCCATCTTTCCAAGGCAATGACGAGCTTGTATTCCTTTATTGGAAAATAACCCGATGAAACGGGACTGTGCCGTTCCTTTGGTATACACTCATGTCCCCTACAGTAGTTTACCTAAATCTGTAGTTTCTTCTTGTTGCAAAATGATTTACATTTGCAGGGACGCAAAGGATGCATTTGTGTCTTAATTTGTGGTACTTCATTGCCGAGCTGGAAAGGTCGAGGAATGTCGAGCCTCTTTCTCTGGAAGAGGCTTTTGAGCTGTTTTGTAGTGGGATTTCAAGTTATGGACCCTATTGGGACCGTGTTTTAGGGTACTGGAGAGCGAGCTTGGAGTTCCCTGAGAAGATACTCTTCTTGACATACGAGGAAATGAAGAAAGACACCGCTGTTCATGTCATGAAATTGGCAGAGTTCATGGGCTGTTCTTTCACCGTAGAGGAGGAGGAGGGGGAGGTGCAAAAGATAGTCAGCATGTGTAGTTTTGAGAAGTTGAGCACCTTGGAGGTGAATAAAAATGGGACGCACAGTTTAGACACATCAATTGCTGTTAAGAACAGTGTATTCTTCAGGAAAGGTGAGATAGGAGATTGGGCAAATAACTTGACGCCTGAGATGGGAGCACGTCTGGATGACATAATGGAGCAGAAGCTCAAGGGTTCAGGATTGAAGCTGCCCAGGTGATTCTGCCATTTTGATATTTTTATGATTATTGCCACAGTGAGTTCATCAAAAGCTGTTATCAACATCTCGTGAAACAGCAACTGTGTCCCCCAATAAATCCCAGCTCTCCATCTTTTATATTTCCTAGAAAGCATTCATATTTTGTGAATCATCCATGTCAATAAGCAATATTCTTCTGTACATCTCTGCTTGAGACTTCCACTAATTTTATTGCATGCTTGCATTACTCTTCTTTTTTTGTTATCTTTTATTCAATGTGCTGGGTGAAACAATCGTATAATCAATGGCTTATGGAAGTAGCACTGATAATGTCGTGAAAAAGCTTTAGACATAATTAGGCTTTGCACAAATGCGATCTTGGATTAGAAAAGTAACATACATTAATACTAGAATGTGGTCGTGAGGATCTTGTAATTTGTTATACAATTTTCCCTGCATTGGGAAACATCCGATTGAAATACATAATTCAAGAGAGCATACAGATCAGATCAGATAGATGCCATGCACAAAGACAAACAATTTGATTCTGCTTTCATTACTTACTGTATACAAGCGTCTCGAGCTGGGTCATACAAAAAGAATGATATGGAATGTGGGAAAAGAAAAGAAAAGAAAGTCTGAACAAGGTAAATCAGACTACAAGGCGGGCTTGCAGCCAGTTCCAAGGTGTGCTACGACAAGCTACAAAAAAAAAATGACCTGGAAGAAAAAAGGCTGTACAAAGCTGGCATTTCTGGAACACTTTTGATCATGCTCTACATGATTCAATCACATTGTTCACATCTACATATGAGTAACCAGAAACGCAAGTATTTCATCGGATTCTACATGATTCGATCACTTCGCTCACAGCTTTATGAGTCTCTGATGATATCATGTTTAATGTCAGGTGAAATGCCTGGAGAAAGCAAAATGTGAAATTTATTAGAGAGAAATTTGTTAATGGCTGCTTCTTTGTTTTTTCACTCTTGGCTAGCTAGCTGCAAAGCAAAGAACGTAATGATATTTTACCAAAGTAGTCCCTGATCCATTTTTTAAATAATGCAACGCTTCTTTTCAAAAAAAAATAAAAAGAACAAAGAATGTTGATGTAGAGAAGGCATGGATTTCAAGGTTGCAACTAATCTCATGCCTCGGAGTACCCTCGGACAAAAACGAAAAGAACAAAACATACCACAAATCTCTCCAACACAGGAACAAGGACAGCCAGGTTGTGATTCGGGAGGCATTCAGCAATGGAATCATGTATGCTCTTGCTGTCATTGAACAAGGACAATTTCAGAAACATCGCACCGAAAAGAATGTGCAAGAAAAAAAGGATGGAGCACAGCAAACCTTTCAGTTGATAGGAATGCAAGTAGCAGTGCTGAATAAGCTTCAACAATCATCTTCTCTGCTTCCTTCTCTCCTTGTAATACAGCTGCCTCATCATTCTGTACAATAATCAATAGCATAAATATTTTGGAAACATAAATCACAATTCAATAAATTCAAATTGAATCTACATTATTGGGAAAATGAACCAAGTATAAACATTCAATATTACTCTATTATTTGCATGCATCTCCATATACATGTGCAAGCATATTGCATTTAATAAAATTCCTAGACTTCATGCAGGTTCCTCACCCAGGACACAATGCTTCCTTCTCCAGCTGCATCACCTGCACCTTGGTTGGCTAGAAAGATGGAGCACAGTAATGGAATTACATCCTTGCGACTCTCATCTTCTGACCCTTCCGAGCTTGACAGTGAAACACTTGTTGCAGCAAGCCTTGATCTGCAATCGACTTTAACCATAAATTTTGGTAGGCATTAAACATAACACCTACTTTTTCTCCCAGAAAATTATGGTTATATAAAGAAACATAAACCATGTCCCTCCATCAAGATCAAAAGAAGGAAACCCTAATGAGCAGACTGCTACTAAATTGAGAGATTTGATCATTAAAAAGATATCCAAGTGGGGTTAAGCCAGTCCATAAAATGAAGGGCAATTGCTACGATTCATCAAATGCAAATCTGAATGGAGATTATTGGAGTGTTCAAAAAAAAAGATCATCTTCTCATCTAACATGAAAATTAAAAGAATTGGAAATTTCACAGAAATTTGAATGTCATAAGTTAATAGCACAAGGAATCTAGGTGATACAAGGAGAGAGTTGGTTTGAGGGATTAGTGTGCTTAAATACAAGCACAAGTGACACTACCAGAGGATGGTAAGGATTGTCAGAAAGCAATGCCAATACAAGTTCAATCCAATACATGCAGTTGCCATCTAAAATCATACTTTCAGAAATTCCTGGGATGTAAAAATCTATTTGTATCATACTTACAAAGATAATAATTAACATGAAGGAAAGCTTTAGCAGGTAGAAAACAACACAGCGAGGATAATAACTCAAATTTCAATAGGTTAAATTCATAATAGCAATTAAGAACAAAGAAGCATTTCACTGAGCCATGCACCAATTGCAAGTAAAAAAATATATGCATTAGAGCAGTGATTATAGGGCAAGTAAAATTGACCTGTTATTCCCATCCTTTTCGACCAAGTTCACAAGTAGGCCCAATATAGCAACAAGCAAATCCAACTGTTGATCAGTAAGATGAATATCATTCTGATTTTTGAGTGGAATGCTTAAACTGTCCTCTTGCATCTCGCCAAAGAAAGATATAGATGAACTGAACAAAGGGAAGTGGCCAGCAATCAATGAAGACATGGTCTCCAGTCCTCCACAAGCAGCAATTTGTTGACAACCAGTAGGATTGTCATTTGTTAAATTCATTAGAACCTGCGAAGAAAAGATTCTGAGTACAAAGGGAAAAAAGGGCATATGCAGCAACCTTCTCTTACTTTGACGGAAGAAATTCCTCAAAATGGTTCAGAGGGAATACCTTGATAGCAGTGAGAAGACAGTCTGCCAAAAGGCTGGAATGTTCTTCATCAGGAACATTGCAGTAAGAGCTTTTCAGTGAATGATGATGTTCCCTGTTACTTGATTTGTGTAGGTCATTACTTGATTCTTCCTGACTAGTTAGCTTATATTGACACCCATTTTCAACTTCTCTGGGGGTTGCCCTACTACCATTACGAGTTCGAGAGATTTTCCGTTTCCCAGATAGCACGTCCCACTTTGTGGGCTGAAAATCATCTTCATCAAATGCATAAGGATCTTGGCTATCATCTAACATGTCACTGCAGGCATCTTTTGTACAATTAGTTTTTTCAACAAGACCAAATTTGGTCCTTGATCTATTACTATCGTAACTCCTTAATGTCTCACTACATGAAATGGGCATGGAAGGGACTCTCATCTTCAGTTGACAAGTATTTTTCATAAATCGTGTGGCAGTTTCAGAACTGGAGGCAGAAAGACTCAATCGAGCAATGGAATTCTGAGATACGGTTAAGTGTTTCCCAGAGGAGGTCCTCTCTTCTTTACAGCAATTAACATTTGAGCCTTTCCCAGAGGAGGTCCTCTCTTCATTGCAGCAATCTGGAGAAGAACTGATACAAATAACCCCATTGCTGTCTGCAGATAATTCAATTAAAGATGCATCATTAGTAAAAGTGATAGAGAAAAAGCAGCAGCTGCCAGGCAGAAACACTACAGTGATATTAGGCTACCACACACCTCTGTCGTCATCAATTAAGGCCAAATCAGAAGCATTATCACTCCTTTCAGAAAGACTACAAAGGTTTCCATCAAAGGAAGCAGCAGGAGAACTCTTAAGCAGATGAAGACCTAAAAAACAATGCCATCAATCATCAGAAAACATGCCAGACAAAAGCAATCTAGTTAAGAGCCAGAAACAGACTGAGGCAAGAAAGCAGAGTTACTGGATAGAATTTTTATGATGCTTATTATGATTTTAGTAAAAGATAGCCGATGCCCGTGAGAATCTGAGTTCCCCCTCATTCCAAGCAGATGAGTCTGTATTAAAGAAGAAAATAATGAACATTAATATCCACTAACTCGATGTCAAATGACATTTCAAATCCCAATAACTAAGTAAGAATAAACAGGAGAAGAATAACATTTGATTGCACCTGATTATCATTACTCAAAAAAGTAGCATTTTCCATAATTTTCAAACATTTCAGAAGCAGCACCAGGCTTGAGCGATGCATGTCATCTTTTGCATCCTGAATGGAAGATGAATTATGTTCTGTCCACCTCTGCAAATAAATTTGTGTTCAATAGTTATCTCCAAACAAAAAATTAGAAAGTCAAAGACAGAAATGGACAGAGATAGGCCTGAATTTATTATCAGGTATAATGACTTAATTTAGAATAAGTAAATCACTACTTCCATATACAAAACAAATGCATGTCATCTTTCACATCATGAATGGACAGTGAATTATGCTCTGTCCACCTCTACAAATATGTGTTCAATAGTTACCATCTCCAAACGGCCATTCACTATTTACAATGTCAAAGACAGAACAGGATCGAGATAGGAATGAATTTATTATCAGGTATAATGATCTGCTTTAGATCTTATTAGGAGAATGTAAAACACAGGGAAATGCATGCATGCACACCACTCATTTTTTATTCTGGTGAGAACAGTGAAAACTACACTCAGAGACATAGAATTACATTCCAAGTTGAAGAAATTAATAACACAGAGCAGTGTTATAAAGCTAAATGTGAGAACCAGAGATGACTAAGCAATGCTGAAAATATTATCATGCATAAGATGAAAGAAGCATATGGCAGATTTTTCCACAATTGAAGACGTGAATTGGGCATCATTTTCCAGTTGCAAACTGTCCCTAATTTCTCAAATGATTTTTTGAGAGTTAGAGCAACATATAAGGTCTTGATTTTTTGTGAATAGCTGAAAAATGAAACAAACATACGAGCTCACACCTCTATTACAGAGTAACAGTTCATGGTGACCTCAAAGACAGCATCAAGTCCTCCAAGCTCTCGTAACTTTTCCTTAAAGCCCCCCCCAGTCTTCCTTACCATGCCAGATGTATCTGAAGGAATGCGACCCACACAGTGAAATAAATAACCGATCAGAAAACGAGAGAGAGTGCGCGTGCATGTGCACATTCATAATCATGCATGCAAGGTTTTATGCTTAGAGAAAGTCTTGCACATATGACATGCATATACATATGATTATGGGTTTTGCTAACCTGTCTGTATTTGAGCAAGTTAGCATTTTGCCTATTTTTCTATGATAAAAATATTACGAGTGCCTTTTATGTTGAAATTAAAATGTGAGTAGAATTGTAATTTCATGGGTTGTTTCTTCTTCATTCTCCATCCTTGGTTAGAAGTTTTCGCAATCAAAAGAAAAAGAAAAAAATTCACTTCCAATCACTTTCTTATCTAGAACAAAGGAGCAAATCTCTCCCTAATAACAAGTGCTTGTTTCCCACTAGAGATTCTGAACTGTTTTAGTTTTAAATATGTTTCTTATTTCATGTATTCCTAGAGAGAGGTTGAGATAAAAAAAAATATACAACAAACCTTCAAACAAAATGCTGCCATCTAATGAATCATGCTTAAAAAGACTTGCTTGTTCCTTCTATAAAATGAAATCTGTTTATGTACAAGATGAGTAATTATCAAACACGATAATGTGGTTCCAAAACCATTTTCTTTACCAAGACACTGTCATCCAGATATAAAAGAGTTGCTGCATACAACTTTAATAGAATAGGTTTCAAACAAAAGGGTTAAAGATTTGACAGATTAGCCAACTAGCTCACAAAAACCTCAGTAACATTAATTTAAAACAGAAGCATGTACGCTAGACAGAGAATTGGGCATTTCTACCTATCTGAGATTACAGTTGTACCCTCAATTAATTTTTCAATACATCATGCATTAGAGGGGTATTTTTGTATAGAAAAATGGGCAGAATGCTAACTTGCTCTTGTTAAGATTATGCAAAACATAGCATTCCAATCCTCAACCAAATTATAATGCAATTCATGAAAGACGTTGCATGCAAAATGGCCTGCATTCTTCTTGTTCCATGATAAAAAAAAAAAAATCATAAATATCAATAGAAAACGTCAATATAGGATAATTTAGTTAAAGAAGTTTGTAACAACCAGCAATATGCAAAACTCATGTGTGCCTGGATCATTTTTAATTCAAATAATTAATAAATATCTAAAAACAAAACTACACCACCATGTAATAAGACAAAAATAGACATTATTAAGAAATGTCAAAGAAATTATTAAGACATTCTGTTCATTACATAATGGAGTATGTTAGATCTATTTCAAGAAGACAAGTCAGAAGACAGAAGCAGAAGTAATGAAAAGCAAGTGTAAGAGCATCTGCATTCACAACATCAGCTTTTTAATAATGGTATCCAGGAATGTATTCATCGTTCCAATCAACAAAACTACTATTCATCCTTTGATAAAAATAAACCATAAGGAAACTAATAAATGGCAGGCTGTGTATGGAAAATATGCAACAGAAATGAAAAACTAACAATTCATTATCGACAGAGTAGGAAGATATGATATCTAGCATACCTTCAAAAGATATCTTAGATAAACAAGCTTTCTCCATGGACAACAATGCAATCCATTTTGAAGTCAATTCTGGCCTCTCCATTCTACTATCATCACCGGAATGTGATTTCATGTCCTTGCAATTAACAAGAATTTCCTGAACTTTTGCAGCAATGGCAGAAGAGCTAGAATCTGCCAGCTTACTTGGATCTCGTAAGATGTCAGAATCCTTGCGTAATGCTAAAAGCTTACTGCCTATATTTCGAGTCTTATCTTCAGTGGCAGTAGAAAAGATGGGTTTTAACAATTTAATAAGAAAACGAATGCAAGTTGGTGACTCTAAAAGGTGTTCATCTTGACCCTGAAACAGTAAAATTAAAGCTGTCAAAACTATTCTGATGGGTTACCATATACATGGAGAAAATGAGTTCCAGCCTTGAGAATCAAATGAACAAACAAGAAATAACCGACTACAAGCACCAGCATGTGATTTGAGAACATTACAGCATTTGAAAACTGAAACTGATGAGTTGTGCTTGTACAAATATAGAACTCCATGTGAACTTAATTATGAGAGAAGTTACAGATTCTACTTGCTATTATTATGTCTCTCAAAATAACTGATGTCAGTCATTGCCCTTTATCCATGCCCCAGACAACTAAAGACAACACAACCATATCTAACAACTCCGAGGGAGGTAATGCTGAATTCCTGATTGCCTTTGTATAGATTTCAGAGGTACCTTTTGAGGTTTTCAACAAAACATGTACACGCACAAGAGAGTGCGGAACAAAAGGGTAGACAACATAAACGAACTTACATCACTAGTCAAAACATAGAAGAGTGCAGCAGCAGCCAGATTGCTTGTTGAGTCATCAAGGCTGAGGCCTAGAATAGCATCAATTATTGTCTTGGCCATCCTGAAAGCACAAAACTTTAGAATTTTAACATGCAACAGAGATAAGACATGAAACTTGAGGCCAGAAAGATGAGAGTAGTAAATAGGTGATAGCAGACCAACAACAGAGTGATTTTGTGTGCATAAACCAAAATCTAACAGGAGAACCCGGCATATTGTATTTCATTCACCAAATGGTATGGGGAGTAATAAGTAGACTTCATAACTTTTACTTCTCAAAGATCTTCGTACTTTTGGATATTTAATTTTAAAATATTCCACTCATTCCTTGATTAGATACTTCAAAGCTTAAACAGAAAACCCATAAACCATTACAAAACCAACAAAAATGACATAAATTCCAATTGCATATTAAACAAAGTACCAAATTCCAAAACCCAAGCAAGACCCCCACGAAACAATACATGTCTTTAATTTCAAGAACTTCAAACAGTCCACCAGCTACACTCAACAAACACTCAAAATCAAACAGAACACTCTCCAATAAGCCATAAGAAGACCAGGAATTTCAAAACTCAACAAGAAATTCTACAAAACACCCATGTAAAGGAAACAAAAAAAAAATCCAAGAACTCATGATGCCCTTTAAACTACACTAGAAAAAAAAAACTCAAGAACAATTCAGCCAAAAACAACTCTTTGAAATGCCAATACCCTCTCCCCATCAAAAACCTTCCTAAACAATCCGACAATTACTAAGGCAATAACCCTCAATCCAATCTTTCTAAATCCAAATCCACCTTTTTTTCAAAATTCATGAACTCACAGAATCCCCCGTACCATTTCAATAATTCAGAAACACGAAATAAATCCAAATTCAATCTTTAAACATCACAAAACTAAAAACCCACAACGAAATTCAAAAAAGAAAAAAAATCCACATACCCTTCAGTCCTCAAAAGCCGTCTCTGTTGTTGAGTCCCACAAATCCCTAACAAAGACAATAAACTAGCTCTCTTAATTCTCAAAGGCTGTCCTTTCTTTAACCCATCAAGTGCAAAATTAACCTCATCAACATGCTCCATCATTTCCCCAAATTCTTGCGCCTCCATCAACGTCGTCGAGCTAGTCAAAAGATTTGAATTCCCAGTACCGTTTCTCTCAGATTTTGACTTACTACGCCTCGGCTTCTTCGATTTTCTTGGGACGAGGCCGTTTGGGATGGGATTGTCGTCGAAATTGAAGGGATCGTGATCGAGAGAATAAGAGGTGGAATCTTGAGAAGAGAAAGGGAAGTTATGGCTACAGAAATCTTGATTAGATTGGGTAGTTTCTTGAGAGAGAGAAAATGAGTCGCTGAAGGAGTAATTATGGTCAGCTACGGCGTCGTCTGATGAATCTGAAAAGGTTCTCGTTAGATTTCCTCCGCCTCTGCTTCGCCGACCGTACGTTCTCACGATCATGCTTTTTTGAATTTACTCGGGAGAGGAGGGGAGAGGAGGGTATGTATGGCATACAGAGGGAAAGACGAGGGCTTTTTGGGGTTGGAAGAAGAAAATTGAATTTTCTTTCTCTCTGTTGGGGTTGCGAGCTCGAGAAACGAGAAAGGAAGGGTGGGTTTAGGGCAATCAGAGAGAGGGTCGTTAGTTGATCAGCTAGCAGCAAGATCTAAAAACATAGCCTATAGTTTAATGTTTATTTTAGTCCCCGGAGATTCAGTGATGATTCAATTTGAGTCATGTAGTTTAATTTTTATTATTTCAAAAAGATCACAACAGTACAAATGCATGTGAGAACATAATCACAGTAGAATTTCCAAACCAGTAGAAAATTGGTTAATGTTTGTATGACTGGTCTAACCAATAAAGTTTGATTTGATTTTGATTTTGATTTTGATTTTTTTTTAAAAGGGAAGATTAATAACATACCTTATATGTGTGTAATTTATTAAAATAGAGAATGGGTGAATTTATTATTCTAAGTATAAAAAAATTAACCTATATTAAGTTTTTTTTTTTTTTTGTTAAAAGCAACAACATGATAACCTCCTTTATTTAAAACACTAGCTATGTGACATGCCCTTCGTAGTAATCGCATTGTTTTTTTTTTAAAAAAAAAAAACATGGGTATGGATATTATTTTGATATTTTTTATATTATAAAAATCTAAGTATAAATTGAAAAGCTTAAGCAAGCATTAATCAAATAAATCAATAATTATTTATGCAAATAAAACTAAAAAAGAAACTGAAAAAATTGAGAGATTGATGTCAATCAATATATTTGCTTTTGTAAAATGAGGTTTTTACTCGTTTATATCTAATGACTTTATTTATTAAATACAATAAAATATAATATAAATAAAAGCTTATATGAGACTTATTTAAAGAGATAAAAGAGTAGAAATATTATGCAAGGTTGAATATATTCTTGTTATCTCCAAATTAAATATTTTTTGTATATAAAATAAATTTTAACTATATAAAATAAGAAAATCTTCAAAATTAAATACGAACAAAGAATTTTTTTTAAAAACCTTTATTAATAAAATGATTGTCAAACTCATTACTCGAGTAATGAGATTATGATAAACTAGTAAAAAATAAATTAAAAATAACCACAAAACCAATATTTAATGTTTGAAGAAAATGGATTATATTGTTTGAACTAAAAGATTAATTAATTATTCAAGTATATCAACCTTGTTTCTAAATATCTTTGATTTCAGGACTCGTAAAAATCAAAATCAATCTAAATAATAATGATTAAAATACTCAAGTTTATTGCTTTAACTAAAAAGTTGATGGTAAGACTGCAAGGTAAGTACAATATAATAAATGTTTATCTTGTATTATATGAAACATAAAATGAGAATGAAGAAGGGGTAATTCCATGTACTTACAAAGTTGAGCCACCATGACCAAAACCTTATAATCTTTGTTTTTTTCTTCTTTTTTTAAAAATAAGCTAATGCTTCATCTAATTAGTCTATCAATGCAATTTTTTACTCAAATCATATCCTTTTTATATTCAATTTTTTGAATCAATACAAATTGTCTGGATGGATAAATCACTAGGTTTTTATTTGGAAAAATTACTTAAAACCTCTTATGTGTTTGACTGTACTAACATATTTTTAATGTATGTTAAAACATGCATTTTACATGATATTGTTTATATAATTGATAACATTTTATATACTAGGTCAAGAATCCATGAACTCAATCAATGAAAAAACTATGGAATATTATAGGTTTACAATTATGATTGTTTTGATATCTTAAAATACCCTTATAAGTAAAATATTGCAAGTTTCTCATCACTCATTTCCTTTCTCATTTCTCAATGGAAGAAAAGGGGGGAAATAAGAGAAAATGTTATTTCTTGTTTTTTTATTTAAAGTTTTTTTCTCTATTTATTTTAAATGGTGGACAAAACAGTAATGATTAATTAAATGGAAAAAAAACAAAAAAAAAATATTAATTTGTCATCTAGCTATTTAATAGCATGTATATGTAGAAAATTAAGATGTAATCCTCACTCTTATTCATCAAACAAAGCTAAAGCCTCCTTCTAGTATAATTTTTTTATTCTCAAAGTGTATTTTTTTTTTCAAAGCTTGAAGGAAAAGTATTTCTACTTAATATATAAGATTTTAAGATTTTTTTTTAAAAAAAATTGGTCAATATTTGATATGATTGGTATAACCAATAAAGTTTGATTTTAATTTTGATTTTGATTTTGATTTTTTTTAAAAGGAAGATTAATAACATACCTTATAAATATCAATATTATCTTGATAAGGATTAACACAAATAGAGAAAGAAAGAGTATTGTACTCAAAGAGTTTTCAAAGGAAAGAAAAAGACATGAGAGAGAGACATAACAAATATAGAATTTGTATTGATATGTAAGTATTTTTAGAATATTATTTTCAACATAATAAATTAGATTTTATTTGAAATTCAAATTAATATTCTTAGAAGAGTTTATTTATATATATAAAAATATTTAATTCTTTAAATTAAACTCAATTTACAATTTTCCAAAACAAGCTATAAACAATAACTTTTAAAATCTGAATAAAATGTTTTTTTTATACTTTGCTTTTGCTTTGAAGTAAATTAGTAAATGAGAGAAAAGCAAGAGGCTTTTCCATCGAAAAAAGTAAATAAATTATAATAGAAATCCCACCCAACGTAGATTCCTACTTCAGGCCTGTTTGGGAGAGCGGTTGCGGTTGTTTTTAAAAGTAATTTTCATTTAAAAATACATCAAAATGATATTTTTTTTATTTTTTAAAAATTATTTTTGACATTAGAACATCAAAATAATTTAAAAATATCAAAAAACAATTCATGTAAAATAGAAAAAAAAAACAAAAACCAAATTGGAAACGGCGGTTGTACCGCCGTCCCAAACGGGTAAGTAGAGTCCTACTTCATGTTATGTTGAGTTTTCCTTTTTTTATTTTCCCTTAATAAATATAATTTCTTATCGGAACAAACCAAACAACAACGCTTGGAGTCTTGACCTTTCCTTATCTGGATCTAGGGTTTCTCTCCCTTTTCTCTGCAGACTTCACCATCTTCAACTAAAGAGAAAACAATCAAGCCCTAGCTAGCTCTACCTTGGCTTTTAGACTGGTGAATTTTATCAATCAATATCATCATCAAAGGAACTTTCTAGTGTTTTGATTTCTGGATCATCGTTATCAATTTGCAGATCTATCTGTCTGTATTCATCTAAAAAATCTGAGCAAAAACTACAAAAACAATTCCCTAATTCTGTTCCTATTTTCCCTTGAGATCTTGTTCCTGTTGTAATTTCAAAGAAACCGGATTCAGATCATATAATGACTCTCTTTCATGGAAATTTATGGTCTTTGGTGGGCTTCGAATCAAAAGCTTGAAACTTTGAAGCAAAGATTGGAAATATTATTGGGGGGTTGTGTGGAAAAAGATGTATAAATCAGTGGTGTATAAAGGAGAGGAGTTACTGGGAGAAGTTGAAATATATGCACAAGAACAACAGCAAGAAGAAGAAGTGAACAGGAACAAGAGGAAGAGAGTAATTGATGAGATAGTGAAGGAAATCAGAATTAGCCATTTCTCACAAGCTAGTGAGAGATGTCCACCACTTGCAGTGCTTCATACAATTACATCTATGGGTGTTTGCCTCAAAATGGAAGAGTCAACAGCATCATCATCAACAAAGATCTCCTCTCAACGAGAATCGCCGCTTCGCCTTTTGCACACCTCATGTATCCAAGAAAACAAGGTATAGCTAATTAATAACAACGAACTTAATAATCAATTTAAAGGAAGCCCATCAAAGGATTTGATAGAAATCAGTGGATAAAACCCAGAAAAAGTTTCAAATTTTATAACCCAGTTAACTGGGTTTGTTGTACACGGGACTCTGGACAGCTTGGAACAAGGACCCAGAACCCAATTGATTTTTTTCAGACAGTTTTCAGTGAATGAACCTCAAGTTTGTGGCGAATTTATGAACTTTATAATGTAATTAATTTGACCCAGATGATTATGAGCTGAATTTCTTGACAATTTTCCCATGATATCATGAGAACTGCCTGAACTAGCTTTATTTTCCCATTAAATTGTTATGAACATTTTACTATGAAGCGAAGATGTGCTCTCATGGAATTTGAAAGTGATGCTGTCATGGGATCTTAATGCTAAAAGATAGAACTAATTTTATCATGAGAATCATGTGTTACTGATATAGCTGCTTCAGTTGAATGTTTGCTTCTATAGGAGGCAACTTTGGGGTTCTGCTGAAATTGAATATTGAGTGAATAGAAGCCTGAAATTTTGGATAGTTACTCTGCAATATTGTTCTCTTACTCTCTTTTTATGGCTGAGGAACTTGGACAGCAACTAAGAGGAGCTTATTTGCTGGCTTTGTCTCATTTTGTCAAGGGTTTAATGATTATGCACGAATGATTTTTCTGACATTGGTCTTGCTGTTACTTTGAGAAGAAACCTGGGTTGTTATGATCTGGCCCTTAATACAAATTACACCTTTATGATTATCCGAAACATGACTTCTGGTAATTTGGTAGTCATGTTGTTTTATTGTATTGAAAGCTTTCTCTTGTTCATTATGCTTATACTTCCTTCTCATTGTTCATGTTCATGTACATCACATGTACATCAGCAGATTATGTTGAGTTGTTTTATTCTTTTTTTCATGCTCTTCTTTCTTTTGGATATTGATGGTGATGTTATTTTCAGACTGCAGTAATGCATCTGGGAGGTGAGGAGCTCCATTTGGTTGCAATGCCCTCCAGGAGTAATGAAAGAAAGCATCCATGTTTCTGGGGATTCAATGTTGCATCAGGACTTTATGACTCTTGTCTTGTCATGCTGAACCTCAGATGCCTTGGCATTGTATTTGATCTCGATGAAACTCTCATAGTTGCAAATACAATGCGCTCATTTGAAGATAAAATTGAAGCTTTGCAGAAGAAAATAAGCACTGAGGTGGACCAACAGCGAATTCTTGCTATGCTTTCAGAGGTCAAGAGGTACCAGGATGACAAGATCATTTTGAAGCAATACGTGGAAAATGATCAGGTTATTGAAAATGGAAAGGTGATCAAAACACAGCTTGAGGTCGTTCCGGCCTTGTCTGACAACCATCAACCTTTGGTTCGCCCATTGATACGGTTGCCAGAGAAGAATATTATTTTTACTCGCATCAATCCACAGGTGTGTACTTCATGGATTCTAGAGTGCAACAAGCTGCAACCTTGTTTTGATGTTCTCTGTACTGTTGTGTTTTTGAATCATGCCACTGCATCGAAAAAGTTATCATTTGTCTAGTTCCTATTCACCATTTAGTAGATATGTAATGTAATGATCTTTACTTGCTACAACAATGAATTTAGATTTTTTTTTGGAATTTGAATCAGGAATCGATAGGCTACTACATGCACAACAATGTTTGATAATATTTAGTTTCTGTTGAACATGTGGCATTAATTTTGGTCCAAGAATAAAAAGGATTTTTTTAATTATGTAGATTCGTGATACAAGTGTGCTTGTGAGGTTGAGACCTGCCTGGGAGGATCTTAGAAGCTACTTGACCGCAAGAGGGCGCAAGCGCTTTGAGGTTTATGTTTGCACAATGGCTGAAAGAGACTATGCTTTAGAAATGTGGAGGCTTTTGGATCCAGAGTCAAACCTGATAAACTCAAATGAATTACGAGATCGAATTGTGTGTGTCAGCTCTGGTATGTCGCATCCAGCTTGCAGATGGGTTCTACTCTTTTAGCTAGTTATGGAGTCAAAGATGTAGTTTTTTATATGACCTTTTGCTCACTGTTGAAAGATTTACAAATGCATGAGCAAGCATGCTCATTTATGCTAATGCTTATTTTATTTGTTCATGTAATTACAGGTTCAAGAAAGTCATTATTAAATGTCTTTCAAGATGGAATTTGCCATCCTAAGATGGCACTTGTGATTGATGACCGCATGAACGTGTGGGATGAGAAGGATCAGTCCCGTGTGCATGTGGTTCCTGCTTTTGCACCATATTATGCCCCTCAAGCTGAAGTATAAACTATATGCACTTTGCTTGGTGTAAACTTCAACATTGCAATAATGCTTGCACACACTACTCACTCAAAACACTCACGCCCACACAGCACACGCTTATGCACTTTTTTCCATGTTGTAGTACCCACTCATTATATGTCTTCGTGTCATAGGCAAATAATGCTGTTCCAATCTTGTGCGTCGCGAGAAATGTTGCTTGCAATGTTAGAGGTGGTTTCTTCAAGTAAGAATACACAATCCGAAGGGCATATATTTACTTGGGCACGCCTATATATTTCGCCATTCTACTTGTGTTACCAATTAGTTTTGCATCAATTCTGTTCTTGTGATATTGTTTGGGCATAGCATGACCTTGGAATATGATTGCAGAGAATTTGACGAGGGTCTTCTGCAGAAGATACCTGATGTTGCGTATGAAGATGATATCAGTAATATTCCTTCCCCTCCTGATGTGAGCAATTACTTGGTTTCGGAGGTTCGTCATGACAACTTTCTATGCATTTGAAGTCTTGATGTCAGAATGCGTTGTTACACTCTGCTATGAATATACAATTTTATGATCACCTAGCAGACTTGATGCTCTTTTTTTCCTGTTCATAATTAAATTTCATATGGCATTCAGGATGATGCTTCTGCTGCAAATGGAAACAGAGATCCACCTTCTTTTGATGGCATGACAGATGCTGAGGTTGAAAGACGGCTAAAGGTATTTACACCTGTGTATATTGATGTATGTTTGTTTGGAAAACTGCAAGTTCAGACAAAAAAGTACATGTTCATTTGGGTTACGAAGGTGGGAGTGCTGAAGTTGTGATATGGAAAACATTTGTTTTATATTTCCTGATCTTTCTGAGGTGAATTTGCTGTTATCTATGTGTGCATGCAAAATTGAAATGGGTTTCTTTCTATGCCCTATTGTTTCCCCAAAATTACAGGGAACAGTTTCAGCTTCTTCAACAATCCCCTCTCCAATTTCTTCAACAGTCAGCAGCTTAGATCCAAGGCTTCTTCAGTCTCTCCAATATGCAGTGGCATCTTCTTCAAGCTTGATGGCATCACAACAGCCAATGCCAGCATCACAAACATCAACGATCCCATATCCCAACACACAGTTCCCTCAGGTGGCTCCATTAGTCAAACAGTTAGGCCAGGTTGTTCATCCAGAACCAAGCTTGCAGAGTTCTCCTGCTCGAGAAGAAGGTGAAGTACCTGAATCTGAATTAGATCCTGATACAAGGAGGCGGCTTCTCATATTACAACATGGGCAAGATTCAAGAGAAAATGCACCAAGTGAATCCCCATTTCCTGCGAGACCTTCAGCACAAGTTTCAGCTGCACATGTGCAATCTCGAGGAAGCTGGGTTCCAGTGGAGGAAGAGATGAGCCCAAGGCAACTTAACCGAACACCCAGAGAATTTCCTCTGGATTCAGATCCAATGAATATTGAAAAGCACCAAACTCATCATCCATCCTTTTTCCCCAAGGTTGAGAATAATATTCCGTCTGATAGGATGATTCATGAGAATCAAAGACTGCCAAAGGAGGTAACTTTCCTTCGCAGCATCCTACTTTAGCCTACTTTTACCTGTAACTGATGAAGCATATCTAACTTGCATGATCATTTATTTGCAGGCACCTTATAGAAATGATCGGATGAGGCTAAACCATTCAACTCCCAATTATCATTCTTTCCAAGGTGAGTGATGATATATTTTTTCTCCTAAAAATGGAACCATATTGTGTACAGTATCAATCTCACGTTGCCTATCAGCAAGAGTACGGTTGGACTGACACTATCACTTAACTTAAATTTCCTCCTCTCTTTTTTTCATTTTCTGAAGTAATCTTCTATATTAATTTATTTTACATGTAAGATTAGTTAGCTTTGTTTGCTGTTGCAACAGTTGCAGTGACTTTTGCAATATTGCTCTTGGTGTTTTTGGTTTGTTTGCCTTATAGATTTAGTTACTTAGTGCATTGAACTTAATTTTGTTACCTGAAGTCATATTTTGAGTTTTTGTTGATGTAGAAGAGACTCCATTAAATAGATCATCCAGCAACAGGGACCTTGACTTGGAATCTGAACGAGCTTTTGCAATCGCTGAAACTCCAGTAGACATTTTGCTGGAAATTGCGATGAAGTGTGAAACCAAGGTAAGGGGACAGATTATATTTTGGAGTGTAAGTTAGACTGAGTAATTTATGCACCTTAACCTTTACGTTCCATCTAAGCTTTTCTTTTCTTCCATTTTCTCACATAACTTTAATTCAATGGAAATCTACAGGTGGAATTCAGGCCTGCTTTGGTTGCTAGCAGAGATCTGCAGTTCTCCATTGAGGTTCTCTCAACTCGCTGGCTTAAAATTTAAATTGTTGCTTTATCATCAGTAATATGAAATTTGTGTTTGTTCAATCAGAAGTAATTGATCCTTTCTTTTTAAAATATGGGATCTGCGTTGCAGTTTACTTTGTTAAATTCATGTAATACATTGTTTAGTTTGTCTATATGGATGATCCATGTATATTTTAACCTTTTCTCTTGTGCAACATTTATTAGCTTGTGAAAGAACTCGAAGAATTTCTGGGCAAGACTATTTTAAATTGATACGCAAATTAGCATACTAATCTCTGATAAATCTATGCAAAAGCTATTTGGCTCCCAAGCAAACATCGAATAGCTTGCATTCCAGTCATGTTTAAATAACCATATGGAAGATAGAACTATGATGGCATTTTTTTTTATGACCTGGTAACTACATTTTACTTAGCCTATCCAAATCACAACTCTTTTATAATACTGAAAAGGATGCACAGACACCTTACATGGAATGCAGTGAGCCTAATGCCCTGAACAGTGGGGAAATTAAAGGATTGCCAACCCCATGTGATTTATTAGGTAGCTAAATGAAACTGTAAAAATCCAATATGTTCTTTGAGTTCTTAACTGATATCATTGTGTCTTTTGATTAAAAAACAAGAGAAAAATAGGAGGGGAGAGAGAAGGCCATGAAGGACCTGGTTTTTCTAATAGAGAAATGGTATGGCTGCTTATCCTTTCTGTTTTTTACTTTTTGCAGGCTTGGTTTGCAGGAGAAAAGGTTGGTGCAGGAACTGGTAAAACAAGAAGAGAAGCCCAACGTCAGGCAGCTGAGGGTTCTATTAAGAAGTTAGCTGGTAAGATCTCTTTTACTAGTTGTTAGTATGCAAAGTCATTGAGTTGAACAAGCCTTCTGATTGTTAGCATGTTTATCATTGAGCATTGTCAATGTTGTGCCTGTCCAATGTATCATACAGCTGCCCAGCTAAGTTCTCCATGGAATTTGATGTTCACAACATCTGGTGCTTACTATTGCAACTGATGTGTATAGCATGGAATCTAGTCTGCAGCTATTCAGTTCCTCAAGCTTAAGACTGCTCTGAGCTTATGGTCTTGATCAGAATCCAAGTTGAGCTGATGGCATACCAGTGTGCTAAATGTCTTGAAACCTGCCATATGATGCACCTTTTAATATTAACTTAGCGTGTCTCATACATGGTTGTTTTGCACGGGTGATGCTCTTAAAGTTTGATGTTTCAATATCTTTGACACTGGAAATTCCTCTTGTTCTAACATCTCTTCTCAGTGATGCTGATGACAATGTTTGTGCAGGCATATATATGTCTCGTGCGAAGCCTGATTCTGGGGCCATGCATGGGGATTCAAGTAGATATCCTAGTGCAGATGACAATGGTTTCTTGGGTGATACAAATCCTTTTGGAAATCAGTCATTGCCTAAAGATGAGCTGGTTGCATATCCAGCTGCTTCAGAGCCATCCAGGCTTCTGGACCCAAGGCTGGAAGGCTCTAAGAAATCATTGGGTTCTGTCACTGCACTCAAAGAATTTGTAAGTTCCCAGGAGTTAGGCATACCTCTGCTATGTTTCAATGGCTATTATTTTTTATTATTACTGATATGTCATGGATTGGCATTTAATTGTCCTCAGTGCATGGTGGAGGGACTTGGAGTAAATTTTTTGGCACAGACTCCACTTTCAGCTAATTCAAAACCAGGAGAGGAAGTACATGCACAGGTTTGTATTTGAACACACTTTTTTCCTTTAAAATTTTCTTTTCCTCCTTGTATTTTGCCCTCAAGTTTTTTCACAAGATCTCGACAATTCCATCCAAAAAAGTTGCTGAGTTTTTACGGAATTCCTTTTTTCATCTCAAGGAAACTGGCTGAATTAGGGATCCTCTATTTTATAGGGTAACAATCCATATGAGAAAGAATTTAGAACCATAATTCCATTCACCTTGAGTTGACATTTTAAAGCTTTATGTTTTCCTGGACTTCATTTTGCACATTTGGTCTGTGTGGCTGTGCTTTGGTCATGAATTAATATTTTCACATGAAAGAACAAAGAAGTAAGATGCTCTAGCTATTGAAAGTGTACATGTGTCTACAGAGTTTACGCCAACTGAAACAGCAAGGGTTATTTCTTGTTTGATCTGTCAAATAATAATTGCGTGGCTTGTGTGAGTGGAAGAAAATAACATTTTTTGTTTCCTTTTGACCGTCATTTGACTTTCAGATCTTATCGTTGGCAATCATTTTTCAACTCAGATCCGATGATGAACTTTATTTATTTATTTATTTATATCATGCCTTAGGTTGAAATAGATGGACAGGTTCTTGGGAAGGGGATTGGGTTGACATGGGATGAAGCTAAGATGCAGGTATGTATTGTTTCATATTCAGAATCATCTTTTGTGGGACCAAAATTTATATTTTGTTATTAAATCTTTATATTCCCTTATTTCATCTGGCTGAGCACTCAAATATTCTTTTCCCCAGGCTGCTGAAAAGGCCCTTGGAAGTCTAAGAACAATGTTTGGTCAATTTACACCGAAACGACAGGGTTCCCTTAGGTTTGTGATTGCATATTCTTCTCATTTGAATATTATATGTCTGCTACCTCAATATACTTTATCTTGACAAGCGCTATTCCATTCACTATAAATCTCCATCACCTGGCACGCATGGAGGTTTTTGTTGCTAACTGCTGTTATGACTCTGCACTACAAAATTGAAAACTAATAGGAAAGTTGACATGTATAAACAGTAGACATTTCAGCTTTGTCCTTAAAGCTCCATGCTTTACTTGTCTTCCCGGATCATCATTGAATAATGAGTAGTCTCATCATCGATTCTGTTTTGATTTACTTGCTCGAAGATCGTTTTTGCGCGGAGCTTGAATATCCAACTTGTATTGTATTTTGTTTTCTGTTTTCATTTCTTACTCATATACTTTATAATGTTTTAGGCCAATGCAAGGGATGCCACATAAACGTCTAAAGCAAGAGTTTCCACGAGTTCTGCAGCGCTTGCCCTCTTCTGCTAGATATCACAAGAATGCTCCTCCTGTTCCTTGAAGACCATACGGTACTTCCCTTTTCCCACTGGCCGACTGTTTGATCCCAAGCCACCAGTCGAATCAATGGTTAAGTCTTTTGCGATGTGTAACATGAATCCAAGAAGAGCCCCCCCACCTGACCAATCTTACTGCGTAGTTTTTTCCAAGCGACTGCGATTCTGTGATGTTCATATATTAGTGATTCCCAGCTGCTTTTGTCTCACCTCTCAGCATCAAAATGCACAGAAGACTGACTTGTGCATCAAGAAAGGCAAGGGCTACATGGACCCGATCACTGCTGGGCAGTAAAAAATTGGTGATGGAGAGTAGTTTCTGGCTACATGCTGAGAGTAGATACCATTGACAGTGTTGATGTAAAAAATCTAACCAACCAGTTTATTTTGACTTTCTCCACCGTACTAGATCAAGCTTGATCTTGAGTTCAACTTGTTTAAGTGGGTTGAAATTTGTCGTTCCCTCGTTCATTTCTGTCCCCTGGTGATTCTGTGGAAACAGTTCTGGTCGCCCTTGATCGACCCGGTTATAAGCCAGATGGAAAAATACTGTTTCTTTACTGAAAACAATGTCATTACAGGGTTTTCTATATAAAACCTGAAAATGATATTGTTTCAGGTTTTTCTCAGGAGAATAAAGAAAGAAAAACTCAATGATGTGAAAAAAGATTGAAAAATAACGCAGGTTAACTAGCAGCTCGGATAAAATTCAAGTCGGCCTGCATGCAAAACGAAAGGAATGATTCTTAAAAATGAGATAGCTTGTTGAATTAAACAACTGCAGTCCTGATTGCGGAAATGAGCCAGATGGATTGGTTGTGGGTGGCAGGCATCAAAAGTACGATCGTAACCTCTTCCTCAAATTGCAATGCAGACCAAATATGATATAAAAATAAAATGAAAGAAAATAACCAGGGGTAAATTGAAAAGGTAAAAAACTAAAAAAAAAAAAGATGAAAAAAAGAATCCAAAGAATGAGGAACAAAAATGGATAAAAAATAATAATTAAATATTGAGGGACAAAATAAATAAAAAAGAAAAATCAAGAAAAAGGTAAGAATATAAAAATCAAAAGAATGAGGATAAAAAATGGATTAAGAAAACAAATTCAGCAAATTGGAAGGGATTAAAAAAAAAATCAAGAAAAATATATAAATAGGCAGTAAGAGCGGGTAAGAGTAAAAGTAAAATTGTTTCGTTTCCTCTCATTTCTGCCGTGAGTCGTCACCGGCAGTATATAAATAGTCAACAAGAAAAAGGGAAAGCAAACGAACTGCATCTCTTCGAAGTCACCAGCTTGGCCTGGCCTAGCTTAGCTAACAGAGAGAGAGAGCAAGAAAGAGAGAATCCAAAACCTGTACCTACTTTTAGAGAGAGAAAGGATTTGATTTCCTTACTTTTTAGATAGAGAAACACGAAACCAGTAAAATGGCTGCCTTTGATGCATTTGAAGACATTCAGCCCTCAAATCACACATCTTTCGATGAAGTCGACGACGAGAGCTACTCCAACTTTGGTTCTTACCCCACCGCAGCTGCCGCTCCCGGTGAGTTCTCAGGCGGAGATGTGTCTGTCGATCACGCCAGTGCTTCTACTGATGTGTTCGGCTTCGGATCTGATGCGGTTCCCAATTACTCTCATCAGAGTCCGTTCGGGTCGGTACATGCTGACAACGGGAATGGTAGTAATGAATATAATGGAGCGGACGATGGCTTTTTTGTGAGTGATGGACCGATCCTTCCTCCACCTACTGAAATGGAGCCTGAAGAAGGTGTCGCTCTTCGCGAGTGGCGTCGGTGAGATATATCTTTTCGTTAGTTAATTTGATTGTTTTATTTCCTTTTCGATCTGCTGATATATATAGCAGAGGAAGTGAATTGATTGATCTGTTGATGGCAAGTGATTAGCTTCAGACTATAGTGTTGATTTGTAACTTAGTTTGCCCGTTAGCTTATATATACTTTGATATTGGAGTTATATGGAAGTGGATTCCGGTACTGATCTTGGTGGTCCATGCTTGGAATTGGTGGTTTCGAGTTGAGCTGCGTGGAATTGAAATTGTGGGAAAGGATGTTGCTTGAATCCATATTCCAGCTGATCTTTGACTTTCCAGTTCCGATTTAGTCTGTTGTTTGGTCTATTGTGACACAAAGAGCTTAACCGAAGCATTACACTTAATCTCAAAGAATAACTTGTTTTTGAATTCAGTAACCTCTGGCTATTAAATAGCCTTACAGCTTCCTAAATCAAAGCAAAGATTACAGCCCACGTTTACTCTAACAGAAACATGGTTATCAACAAGGAAAACAACCTACTCCTTAGTCAACAGGGATTATTCAAAAACAGAAGATTAAATCTAACAGAAACACCTCCAAACGCCTCATGGTCCTGTTGTATGTATGGGATTTTGTTTTGGTGCATATTGTGGTGGGTTTGGTGTTTCACTATTGACTGTTAGTTGACCAATCTGTTTTAGAATGAGAGTTTGATTTAATGCCATCTCTAAGATGTTATTAGAAAGTGGGGGCAATACACGCCAATTCTGGTACCAGTTTTGGTGCTCTAATCTTTGCTTGCAATCATGTCTTGTGAGATTGACACTGCAATTTTATGCCTAGGGATTTTGGATCTTTAGTTTTGATTTTTTGAGCTTTGAGGAATTGTCAGAGTGTTGAGTGCTTTATGCCTCAATGCTATCAGGTAATGGATTATGAGAGTTTGCTAGTTGAATCAATTGGAATTGAGGTGTCAGCTATTTGAATCTTAGCCTATGCATTTATTTACGATTACTGCTATTTGAATTGAGCTGTCTGCTATTTGAATTGAGCGTTGATGGTTCATTTACGATTACTCAACTTTTTAATCTTAGCCTATGCATTTATTGAAGTGCCTATTCTGGTTAATTTGGCAATTCTTTATGGCAGCATTTGGGATTATACAAATTGGACAATTTACTTATTTTAGCATTTTGTTCGTAGATTTCTGAGAACATTCATATATCTGTGTAGTTATTCACTCTGTTGAATTGGCTGAAGCATGGTTGTAAACTTCAAATTACCAGATGGCATGTTATCTGCCTTGGCAAGTCATTTATAGTGGAAGGGTGATGTGAAGATGGAAAAAATCTTCACTTGTTTCTCATTGTTTGTCACATCTACCTGATTCTGGTATCAAACATGTTTCTTTTCAAATATCCAGTAAAGAGGATTCAATCCCTGGCATATTGAAGTATTGTTGGGAGTCTGCTATGAATTTGTCATGAAATTGTAGAAATTTTGAAAGATTCATAAGCATATAATTTGCCTTGAAGAGATCAATCGTCTCTTAAGTTTATGGTATGATGCATGTCTTGTCAGTGTAGGAAATTGGTGATCTGCACAGTAACTGTTCTTGCAACAGTTACTGTAGCAATCAATTTCTGGAAAATGAAAATAGGCAGGAATGAAGATTCAGAAATGGAATCGTTATTCATTCAATTTTATTCAATTTGGAAATGCCTTAATATAGGCTTACATGATAAAGTCCTAGAAACATAAAACTCTCAACATATCTGAGATTATTCGAATTTAAACAAGTTTATCAAAAAACCTGTTATGAATAGTAAAAAAACAGAATTCAAAACTTAAAATTCAAAACAGAGTAAATCTTCTTATTCTTCAATGCAAATCACTGTCTTCAAATCAGGTGAACCGGTCGACCGCTTGGAACACAAAACTGAACCGGTCGACCGCTTGGATCTTCAAGGCAGTATCTCACATAATTCTAACAGTCAGCACTCTTAATATACAGCAATTTGTTATTCCAAAAAGAAATTAGTAACATATCATCGGCATGCAAATTCACATCTCTCTTGGAAGTTTCTGCTCATCAAAATTTATCACCTGTTTGGGTTGGGCAGTGGAGAATATCCATTAATATTGTTATTCCTGTAGGGACCACTCACTGTTCAGAAAATGATTGGTGCATGTGTGTTCACAATCCTCTATAACCTTTCTGGTTATCCAGTTTATGACCCTGTTTGAGTTTTGCAGTCAAAATGTCATGCATCTTGAGGAAAAAGAGAAGAGAGAGAAGGACATGAGGAAACAGATAATTGAAGAAGGGGAGGAGTATATACGTGATTTCTATGAGAAGAGGAAGCTCAATATGGAGACAAACATAGCGACTAACAGAGAAAGGGAGAAGGTAATTGTTTCAAAGAGTTTTGAATTTGCTAGGTTTTTATGTCTTTACGAGTTAGTTGCCATATTTTGATGATGAATATTTGTATGGAACAGTTGTACTTGGCCAATCAAGAGAAATTCCACAAAGAGGCAGACAAACAGTACTGGAAAGCAATAGCGGAGCTTATTCCTCGCGAGGTTCTTAATATCGAGAAGAGGAGAGGCAAGAAGGATAAGGATCAAAATAAGATGCCATCAGTTACCGTAATCCAGGGCCCCAAGCCTGGAAAACCCACTGATCTTTCAAGGTTGCGGCAGATACTTGTTAAACTGAAGCACACACCCCCACCTCATATGATTCCACCCCCACCTCCTCCAAAAGATGCAAAAGACGGGAAGGAAGGAACAAAGGGGGAGGCTGCTCCAGTTCCCAAAGAAGCCACTGCAAATGGCTCCTCCAACCCTCCCAAAGAAGCTGCCGCCGCACCCGCCGCCGCAAATGCCCAGGCTGTCGCAGAACCAGAGTCAACACCAGCTGCCTAATCCATCACATTTCTCTCTTTCCACATTTGTTTAACCCTATATTCTTTTGTATCATCTTTATCAAGGTTTTATTTTGTTGCTTGACGTCTCACCTGTCGTTGATCACATAATGAATAAGTATGTATGCAGGCTCGTCCGGCTTTACTCTCTTTTTTGAGCATATGTTATATAGACTGAGATTTGAAATGAGATTTGTTTTACGTTGTCTTATATGGAACAAGTCTTCTAGAGTCTCCCAAAAGTAAATTTATTTTAATTACAAAATTAAAGAAATTATATATGATTATAAAAAATAAGGGAATAAACCAACCAACAGTTAAATTAGCACTGCTAGTTGAACCGAAGCCTGGGAAGCTTGCCATCCTACTCAGTTCAATAGTAACAGCAAAGAATTCTCATCCCTTTCATATCAAGAAAAATAAAAATCATCACAGCAGCAACATATAATTGCATGTTTGAAACATTTGCAACAACAGCACTACTTTGCCACTTCAATTGGGCATTGACTATGATCATATGATCCTAGAAATGAACTCTGTGTGTGTATCAATCTATATCTGAAAACTGATGAAACACGTTTGCCCTAATAACTAGTTCCTGCTGCTCTCCACCTCGGACATTTCTTTCCCTAATTTTCAGCAAATACCAGATTATACTTCATCTGGGGATCACCTCAGTGATTTTAACTGGAACGGAGCTCATCTGGTTGCCATTAGAGGTGGCATTAAAGTTTTTCGTGGAAGAAGCCCCCCCACTAGGATTGTCTGAGTCTTGGAAGAAACCTGGAGCAGTTAGTTGATTGTCATTTAGTTGGATTTGCTTCGAAAGCATGTCGACTACCTGGATCATGCGTGGCCTGCGGTTTGCCGCTGATTGAGTGCAGAAAAAAGCTACTTTAATGTACCGAATGACTTCTTCCCCGGGAAATTCTCCCATCTCTGGATCCACAAGTTCCAAGGGTTTCCCTTCTTCGTGAAGTGTCCATGCCTATAGAACAGGCATGAGTCATCAAACAGTACAGGATTGCTAATGAACAATATCAGATCCAGCAAGGAAAATTAGGCTTCATTCCATATAGCTCTCTTCCTATTTCAGAGCTTATTGCTGTTTTTTACCCTCAAATTAATCCACTATATCTTATGAAAAGGCATGTTGATTATTCTGAGCAGAAATGTAAAATTTCTGACGTTGATCTGTTACCTACATAATCACAAGGAAAATATTCTACTTCCTGAACAATAACCAGGAGATACAACAAGAGGCAAAAGATGGAAGTTACAAATACTATGAAAGGTGGATCTCCAACATACTGGTGATCATAATGGCAATATAAAATATGATTTGGAAAGCTTGCAGAATGTATATTTGAAAATTGCAGAAGTAAAATCGACGTACCCATTCTAAGAGTAACTTCTGCGTCCCCCCCGAGCTTGGCTTTGAACTACTTCTGCCACTAATTATTTCAAGGATAAGGACCCCAAAGCTGTATACATCAGCCTTCATTGTTAACTGACCGCCCATAGCATATTCTGGTGCCAAATAACCACTGCATAAGAAAGAAAAAAACAGAACAAGGTGATGCTTATCTGGTTTCCCTGAAACCACAGGGCCAAAATCAGAATGATCGAATAATGACACTCCAGCTAGGAAACAGAGGTAAACAAAATTAAAGAATAAGAAACACATGAAAGGTTTATTTCATGAAGTGAAACCGAAGAGACCTGCTAGTGATATATATCTAGGAGCAACCCTTCTTTTCTTTTAAGAAATGTATTTCATAGTTCCAGCAATGAAGAGATTGATTTTGACCCAGGGTCTGATAGAGTCTATATATAGGATTGTTGATGGCTTCAAAAAATGAATTGCATCTCATTCCCAGATGATTGTTAACTAATCAGAATTTATTCTGCATGATCATTAAGGAAGTAACATCATGGATGCTCACAATGCAGTGTTACTTGTTTAGTAGATGTAGTTCCCTTCCTTATCATTACAGGTGGAAGCAAAAATATTTTTTGAACTTTAGCAACTTTAAGGACTGAAAGACAAACTTATTGAGTATGAGGATTTAGCAATTCATCACTGCCTCTCAGTGGTTTGTCTAAAGCAACTGCTTAAAGTAAAATACTGTCAAAAGAACAGTAACATACGTTGTTCCAGCAATTCTTGTGCTGATATGGGTGATATCATCTGGGAACAATTTAGCCAACCCAAAGTCTCCAATTTTGGGATTGAAGTCTTTGTCAAGAAGTATATTGCTAGCTTTGATGTCTCTATGCACAATATGCGGAACCACTTCTTTGTGAAGGAAATCAAGACCCCTAGCAATACCCAAGCAAATAGCAGATCTTCTTCCCCAGTCTAGTTTAATATCTGTACTTGTTGAACCTGAAAGGGATAACACATTATTGTACATTTATGTCTTGCTATGATAGGAAATAACCAGAGTTCAGCTTTCAAAATAAAATTGCTGTTCAGATTACCTAACAATGCACGATCGAGACTGTTATTTTCTACATATTCATACACTAGAATCCGATTAGTTCCTTGAGCACAGCACCCTATCAACTCAACAAGATTTGGATGCTTAACTTTTGATATAGTTTTGATTTCATTCAAAAATTCCGGCACGCCCTGCTTTGATTGAGCAGAGAGTGTCTTCACAGCAACTTGTGTTCCACTTCTGAGGATTCCCTAGCAACAATTTCAAGTAGAAAATAAGTCTTCATAAACGTAAAATGTTCAAAATGACGATTACATCTTCAATACAATGATACAAAAATATGGATAATATGTCCTGTCATGAGAAAATGATAACTGAGACAATGGAGTTAAGTATTAGTTTTGGAAAGAAACTGGCAAAGAGAGTCCTAAAGATTGGTGTTTTAAGCTCTTCAACAAAATAGAGAAAAATGAGCTTAAGTGAACACGGAAGAGATATCAATAGAAGAATCTCAGAATACCTCAACTAGCAGAATACTTTTCCATCATACTTGCATGATGATTATGGAGGAGCATTTTGTGGTTGACAGAAATCATAGTGTGTATTTGAGGGCAACATAAGTGTATAACTTCATGCATAGTAAGAATTTGAATAGATTAGGAAAGAAGTAGTGTAGATTGTTGCATGCTTCATATTTTGCCACAATATGTTTTGAATTTTCCTTTACTACTCCATTCAATGATCTGAGGTTGCAAGTTATGACAACAATGAATTGAAAAAAACCATGAGATTTAGATAGGAAACACAGTGCAAAGAAAAGAAAGCTATGTGTTTCATTATTGAATGAATTCCAAAGGATACAGGTACAAGTTTGACACTTCCAACAAAATTAACTAGCTAATTCATTTAACATAATTGTTATAGCTAAACCATCTGAAAATTCCTGACCACCTTGTAAACAGTGCCAAAACCTCCTCGTCCTATCTTATTGCTTGTATGGAAGTTATCCGTTGCTGATCTTAACTCATTGTAGGACAAATGATTAATATCCTGAAGCAAATCACCTACCAACGACAAAAAGAAGCATCATCATAAGGAAGTTACAAGGACAAAATCACAGTATAACGATACACGAGAAAGGATAGGGGGGAATCAATTTGAATTGTGGTTAAATTATTACAATGGATTGACTGGCAGCTAGAATTTTTTTTTTAAAAAGAAGCACTATGATAGTGCTGACAAAGTGCGATCCAGATTAAATAATCTGTAACTTGTACACCTGTAGAGAAAAGATGGCCTTTATGGTATCTGTACTAGATTGTAGATGAACCACATAGTTATAATACAGGCCATGCATTTGTTGCATTAGAATATATGCCATGTGCACTGGCACTGCAACAATTTATGAGAGTGTTATATTCTGGCTGCATGTACTGTAGCTTAAGAATCTGACTTGTCTGAATCCCAGAACAGCCAAAGAATCTAGCAGAAGCCAGCACATTTGTAGAATGCTCAAGTCACAAATGACAGTCCCACAAGCATCAATGATAGTCATTAATCTTTCCCAGAAACAATTCAGCAAAATCAACAAGTTAGACAAGTAGAATACACGCTTATGCTCTGAAAATCTGAGCTAATAATATAATCCCTGCCCAAAACTGGCACTTAATGCAATTATATATAAAAAATCTACATGTTAGATTTTCCTACCTTACTAGCATCAGGTTATGCACTTGTGCGAAAATCTGGGCTATAATGGTATTACTCTCACTACAAAGATTGCCAGAAAGATTGTGAGAGTACTGAGAGCGCAGAAAGATAAGAGTTCACCATGATTGAAACTCTAGCGCATATAGTTAGTTCCTTTTCGACCGAGGACTGGTGTAATGAACAAAACATGCAACTCTCGCAGAAAAAACATAACAGGATATAGATTTGAATTTGCATCTTCTTCTTCTTTTGTAGTTCATAAATCATGTTAAATAATTGACGAAGTTCTCACCATCAATACCATGTAGAGTCCCAGCAGCAGTCCCTTTTTTTCTATTGACACTTGGTCCTCCAAAACAGCTACACCTCATATCTGTGCGCCGCGACTATCTTCTACACCACGCAGTTATTAACCTTCCAAGATTAAGATTTTGCAATAAAATGCTTGAACTAAAACTTTCAATGATAAACCAAACTACATTCTCAAATTACAATTTCTTGATTACATATAGTTACTTTGAATTCTAATTAGCCTTTTGAGAGTTCCATACTTTTCTTTAATCAAACCTAACCCCGCCTTTTCTAGCTCAAAATAAACCCCAGCAAACATCAAGATCTCTCTCAATATGAACTTTTCTTTCAGACTATTAAGAACCCTTTTCTTCAACTTCTATGCAAAGCAAAAACGAAAAGGAAAAAAGAAAAAGAAAGGATTGAGATGGTACTTAAGAAGAGGTCATTACCTGATTAGATGCACAAACAAGGTGATTAAGAAGTCTCCAAGCTGTAAACTTTGGACATGAATAATAATGATAGAGAAACACAGAGCATAAGATTGGATCCAAAATTTTGAGTACCTCTTCTTCTTTTATTTATGAATACTGTTGAGGTTTTGAGTTTTTTAAAGCTACAATGCATACTGTTTGACTTTGAATGAGGAGGAGATGGTGAAGCTTTCATTTTACGTGTGGGAGCTGCCAGCTAGCCAGTCATTTCTTTAACTTGTTTCTGTCATCTCTTCTTTGTTTTCGCATTGGCACCGATTCGCTTTCAGCCTTCAACTCCATTCAACTGAAGATTAAGATTCGTCACTCCATTCAACTTTGAAATTCAATTTCAATCAATGAGAATTCAAAAATAAATGCTAGAAAAATCACAAAAAATTTAGAATAAATTGGGAGGCTCTATTTTTTTAATATTCATGATGAGCCTCCTTAAAAAGTCTTGGAAGACGGTGAGTGAATATAGCATATTTCTCTTTCATTTTCTGGGTTTTCAAATCATTGAACCTCCCCACCTTTGAGATATCATGAAATCAACTCTTACCGGTCAGAATTTTGACCATTTTTTCAAACCTGACCAGACAATCAATCTTTTTTTATCTTTTCATTTTGTTTTTTATATGAAAATAAAATAAAATAAAGATATTCGTGCAAACCCAAAATTTGGCACCCTCCACCAGAAGACACCTGGCCAATGAAGCAGAGCTTTCAATATCAATCAATAGTAATTCAAAAATTTTAATTTAATAAAAAACATCAAATCATTCATGTTATTATCCATGTCTTTGAAAGTTTTCTGTCGATATCAAACATCAAAATTAATATATTTTAATCCAAATATATTTTTATAAAGACACACACTCATCAAATCAAGTTAGCTCACGATGCGCAAGTAGGGTCTTAGCCTAGCGGTTAAAGGGACTTGTTTTCTTTCTCTGCACCAGGGTTCAAGTCTCACCATGCATGTCTGTCATCCCCGCGGTGCTTTATATGCTCACTGGGTTTGCAGGATGTTCAGTGAGTCCGAAAATTAGTTGTGGTGCGCGTAAGCTGGCCCGGACACCCCGGTTATCAAAAAAAAAAAAAAGTTAGCTCACGATGCCACTTCACTTCATCCCTAATTCATTGTTGCTTTAACAGAAGAACTCAAAAGACAAGATGGTTGGCAATCCCACAATTTCCAACTCTTTGCAAGGTAACCATGGAAGAGTTGAGCAATTAAATTCACATTTTGCCATAATATTTTTCAATATTTAGTTTTATACTAATAAATAAAACTCTCAATCTGATCTTTGAATCGAGCTAAGAACATCTGTAGAAGTCTTTATAGATATTTTTCTATATTAAATTAAAATTTTAGATGAATGGGGATTCAAAAAAAATCCCAATACAAGTAAGAAAGTATTGAATGAGTTTTTTTATTTGATATCTTTTAATTTGTGTATTTTTTTATTTGAAAATGATTTTTTTAATTATACAAAGATATTCAAAAGCTTATTTTGGAGATTTTTCTAGTCCTAAAGATTTAAAAGAGACAACATCCTTCTTTTATTTAAATATATAATTAAACAAGATTCGTACGAACTACATAATTTCCTTGGGGAAGCACAAGACTTTCAACTTAGGGTATAGTACTTCTCCCGGGAAACTTCGAATTCTTGCGAAATGGTTTTTTTTTTCCATGGAATAAATCTTGAATGGACTGCCATATCTATGTTGACCGGACCACCAGTTTCTTAGGCACCAGAATAATTCTCCGGTAATGGCACATGGGCTATAATCTGACCAAGGTTGTCAATACCGTTCCGGTTTTTCTATTGGTACAGAATGTTTTGGTTTTGAAGCATTTCGACGTGCTGTTTCGGGGTTGTACTGTTCATATATAATTAATTATATATATATGAAAAAATTAAAATATTAATTTAACAAGCATAATTAAAATTCAAGATAAATTAACTTTAAATTATACAATATAAACACAAAGTCAAACAAACATAATCTCAAAATTAGAAACACAATCACAAGTTAATCAAAATAAGGAGGATTTTAAGGCCGGAACAGCACACCCGGAACAGTATCAAGACGTTCCTGGTGGAATTTGGCCTGTATTTCCGGAACAGGCCGGAATTAAAAAACCGAGACTAAAACGACGTTATTTTGTCTCGGTTTTTTAATGGCATGGAACGTTCCGGTCGGAACGGACGGTATTGACAACTCTGATCTAACCTAGACAAGAAACCTGGTTGCATGAGGAGGAACCCGGTTACATGAGGGCGATTGTTTGGCTAAAATCATGTTTGACATTGTATTTTAAAAGTATTTAAAAAAATTATTTTTGCTTTAAATTAAATATTTTTGATATTTTTATATCATTTTTATATGTTAATATAAAAATAATTCTTAAAAACTAAAATAAAATATTATTTTAATATATTTCTAAAAAAAATAATTTCAATGCACTTAGTAAACCAATGCTGCAAGCCTACAACAATATTATCCGCCGCCGTTTGCTTTCTTGCCCCCTCATCTGTTTTGGGCTATCAAGTAGTCTTTTCACGACTGTTGGTGAATTTGGGCTTGGTCATTTGAGGGCCCATGATATATTTATATTTGAATAGTTCGAATAATCCAAAGTCTTAGCTCCATATAGATTGCGAAGGATTCCTCGTTGATGTTGTCGATGTGGAACAGCTTAGAATTATCTTTTTATTTTTTTGGATGGGAAGAAATTCTATTTCTTGATAAATATATTTTGTAGGTTCAGGTAAGTAAGTAAAAATTTGATTATCTTAAATTTTTATAAAAAAATATACATTATAATTCGAACTCGAGATCTGTTGTACAGATCACAAGTCTTCTATCATCGCGTCACACCTTTTAAGAACATTTTTATCATGGGATGTAAGATCTGTACAGCCATTTTCACAATAAAATAAAATAAAAAAAGAGTGAGAAGTCACTTCACCACATCATCTTCAACTAGACAAAAAAAAAACATATAGATTATAAATCTCAATATGAATACACCCATTAATGCATGTTATTAGATGTAAGAATTGCTATGATAGTAATTAACAAAAGAGCTAAAACAGCTCGGGGTGGCTACTATAGCTCTACACCCATTGGCACTGTGGACTGGCCATTTCTCAGCCGTGCGTCGCGGCTGTTCGTCTGCCTTTTTTTTTTTTTTAATGAACAGTGCTCAGACGATTTCATCCCCGGTAATAAGACAAAAGCGCGCTCGGTCCGAGGGTAAAAAGCGCTGAGGGTAAGGGTTACGCATGTAATTGCACGTGTACGGACCGGACCGGTCCGGTCCGGTCCGCCGCAGTTTTGTTTTTTTTTAATATATTTAAAATGGCTAATTACGGTACTGGCCCCGAATAAGACAAAACCCTTTATTTCGGTCCAGGGGCTGTCCGGTAATTGACCACATTTTTTTATTCTTTTGCCGTTTATTGTCAGTGCGTGTGTAACACGCGCCCACCTGTTTCACGCCCCACGCCCTGTTCAGGTGGCGCGTGCGTCAGAATACGGTGGCCGGAGACGAGATTCCGACGGACAGAGCGGTTCGCCTGGGCGTCTTCTTCCTCCCGCGGTGGCGCGTTTACCATAAAAATGCCGGTGGACGCGCCGGGGACCGGTTAAAGCCGCCGACCACGTTTCTCTCTCTCTCCTGCACATCAAAGTGCAGGAGAGTCCCCCAATTTGTACAGCTTTTTACTTCAGTCCCTTGACTTTGGATTTTGTTTTGTCTCCTGATTTTGGTTGCATAAGTTTTGATTTAGTTCGATTGGGTCCTCCGATTGCAATTGATTGGATGTCAATGTTTCAGTTCGGTCCTCCTGATTTTAATTTTCGGATTCGGTTTACATTATTCAATAAATACAGTACATAAGTTTCGATTTCTTCAATTGGATCCTTTGATTTAAATTGATAATATATTGAATTTTCATTTTGGCCCTTATAGTTTTAATTTTGTATTTTAATCCCTTGATAAATTGATATTTGTATTTTATTTTCCATTATTAACATAATAATAATAATAATAATAATAATAATAATAATAATAATAATAATAATAATAATAATAATAATAATATATCCTTTTTTTTGCTTACTTTTTTGTTAATGTTTATGAGTGTTTTTTCTTTCGGGATAATTTGATAATTTTGAATTGTTTTTGCAATAACAGCAATAGTTATTTTATATCTAATATTACTAGGAATAAAAGACAACTCAAGAACAAAAAATAAACAAATTTACATAGGTTATCTACAATTAAAAAACGATACAAGTCACTTTTGTCTCAATTACACTGTTCCTTTTAAACGGCAAACAAGTCATTATTATATGTTTTCATATTTATTGCATATTATCGCCTAAAAATATATAAAGAGATAAAAAAAAATGACCTCACATTTTTTGCATTAAAAAACATAATATTAGCATTCTGAAATAAATTTAATATAATAATATTATGAATAAAACTTATAAAAAAAATTATCTTTTAATTTTCATTTTGTGCTCTTTTATTAAAGTTTATTTCTGAAAAAAAAAACAAAAAAATTGAATTTTTAATATTTAAGATCTAATATTAACCGGGGAAAAATACAACTCAATAAAACAAAAGGTAAACAAATTTGCCTACATTATCTACAATTAAAAAATATATGAGGCACTTTCCGTTTCAACTACACTGTTCTTTTTTTACGGCAGATAAGTAATTATAGCACGAAAAAAAATTATAGTTATTTTTTGAAAATTAACATAATAATAATAATATACAACTCAATAAAACAAAAGGTAAACAAATTTGCCTACATTATCTACAATTAAAAAATATATGAGGCACTTTCCGTTTCAACTACACTGTTCTTTTTTTACGGCAGATAAGTAATTATAGCACGAAAAAAATTTATAGTTATTTTTTGAAAATTAACATAATAATAATAATAATAATAATAATAATAATAATAATAATAATAATAATAATAATAATAATAATAATAATAATCATGATAATAATAATAATATATTCTTTTTCTTGCTTACTCTTTTGTTAATGTTTATGAGTGTTTTTTCTTTCGGGATAATTTGATAATTTTAATTGTTTTTGCAATAATAGCAATAATCATTTTATATCTAATATTACTGGGGATAAAAGACAACTCAAGAACAAATAATAAACAAATTTACCTAGGTTATCTACAATTAAAAAACGACACAAGTCACTTTTGTCTCGATTACACTGTTCCTTTTAAACGGCAAACAAGTCATTATTATATGTTTTAATATTTATTGCATATTATCGCCTAAAAGTATATAAAGAGATAAAAAAAATGACCTCGGATTTTTTGCATGAAAAAATTTAATATCAACATTCTGAAATAAATTTAATATAATAATATGATGAATAAATCTTATAAAAAAAAAAAAAATTGGCTTTGAATTTTAATTTTGTGCTCTTTTGTTCAAGTTTATTTCTTAAAAAAAAAACAAAAAAATAGATTTTTAGTATTTAAGATCTAATATTGCCCAGGAAAAAATACAGCTCAAAAAAACAAAAGGTAAACAAATTTGCCTAGATTATCTACAATTAAAAAATATACGAGGCACTTTCCGTTTCAACTACACTGTTCTTTTTTAACGGTAAATAAGTAATTATAGCACGCAAAAAAAATATATTTATTTTTTGACAAAAAATTGCAATATTTTTATTTATAATGTGTAAGATCTTATATTATTAGGGAAAAAAGGCAACTAATCTTTCTTTTTTACAAGTTTACTTAGGTTTTCTACAATTAAAAAATATAAAAATCACTTCTCATTTCGATCACACTATATAGTATGTGAGACTAAGTATATGTGTTTAATATTTATTTAATAGTCTCGCCTAAAAATATATAGACAGAGAAAATAAATGACCTACAATTTCTTGGAAAAAAAATTAATATCGGTATTCTTAAATATATTTAATTTAATATAATGATGAATAAATCTTATAAAAAAAACTTTGTCTTTGAAGTTAAATTTATATTTTAGACTTTTTTTTTTTCCTGTTCAGAAACTGTGACCTTTTTTCCACATGTATTTTTTATTTTTTAGTGTCCAAGTCATTTGTTATTTTTTTACCGGGTTTCTTTTTTTGTTTTTTTACCAGAGTATCCGTGACAACAAATTTCTAATAAATCATTTAACCTTCTTAGTAAATTTTCTAACAAATTTTATCAAAAGTTTTTTAGCAATAGCAATATTCAATCACATTTTGGTTTAAAAAAACAATTTTTAACAGACTTTATCAATTACAATTATACTAATTAAATATTAAAATAATAACATACAATATTTATAAAATCAATCAATTTTCTACATAGATAAAAAAGCCCAGCGAAGCGGGCAAATCAACTCGTTTGGGATCTATAGTAGATGGAGACTTGAGTTTTGTCTTGTATATTTCTATTACATAATTTAAATTAATCCATCATACATTAAGTATTTCACCAAGCATATCCACCATAAATAATCACTAATATTTTGATTAATATAAATGAGCATAATTGAATATGAAAAGAAAAATATGTGTCCATTATATATATATATATATATATATATATATATTGATACACTACTCGCAAGTGAAAAAAGAGCAAAAAACATCATAAATTATTTGAACAAAAAATAAATTGTATACGGAGACTCAAAAGAGACTTTTATAGTAAGTGGTTCAGTGGTAAAAAAATTGGACTAAGAGATTTGCTCTTTATGGTCTCAAATTCGAGTTATATGATTGCTAATATAATCTCATGAACGAGGAAAAAAAGTTTTTGAATAAAATAATATACTTCCTCTTTAATTCAATCCAAGCTGGTAAAATAAATATTGTTTTTAATTGTCATTAATTTTTATTTAATAAATCATACTAATAAAAACATTATTGAAAAAAATCACATGAATGGAAAAAAAACATGTTTTTCACCAAAAAACAAAAATACATTTTCCCATAAAAATATAACAATTAGATTAGCTACAAATATCTACGAGTAAAAACAAAAAAACTAGCCATGTACCTGCGCTATGCTGCATTTTTTTTTTTTATATATATACAAGAAATTATGATTAGGTGTTGCAAACACATTTTAAAGTAGGGGAAGAATCCACTTCTCGAGTCATAGACATGACATGGTCAAATAAATTGATTTTATTTTCATTAGGCAACAACAATATATGAACCATTTTCTAAGGAAATAGTGATCACGATAATCTATAAAAAAATCCAAAAAGGATTTATTGTCATTCCACTTAATACAAAAGAATAAAATTAGGTAAGATAAAAGCAAAATCTCAACATGAGTTAACATGGAAAACTTGTAATTCGAAAAATAAAAGTTGAGCTAACCTGGATTAATCTTTAATCCATTAAATATTGATACGAGTCATGAGATCTAGATAATTTGATATAAAAAAAACAAAAAAAATCTCAAAATTCATTGTCGAATGATTAAAGCTAAAAATAAAAGATGTAAAAAAAATATATTAACCCATGTTATTTTTTCAATTTATGATCTAAATTATTAGACTAAAAGTACCCCATCTAGAAAAAACCTAATTTTGAAAAATGAAATTGAAAAAATAATTTCAATTGTATAAAAGGATTAAAAAAATAAAATTAAGAGAATAAGGATTAAAATAGAAATAAAAAATATTTTTTATTTTTGATGGACGAGTAAAACAGAGAAGAAAAATTAAATTAAAAAAAGAACAAGAAAGAAAAAAAAAAAAATATATAATATTGTAGCACATCTAATTGACATGGTATAAGTGGAATTTTTTTAGTGAGAGACCCGAGTCTATTAGAGCAAGTCCAATGGTAGGAGGCATTTTTAAGAGGCAAATGATAGAAATGGCTCTTTGAATAGTGTATAAATGGCTCTTGAGGTAATGTGGTCTCCAATGGTAAGAGCCATTTTTAAGAGCCATTTTTTGAAATTTATTTGAAATAAAATTTAATTATTTTGTATATAGTGTAATTATACAATTCATTATACAATTAATATGAGTAAATTATATAATTAAATAATTATTTTTGAGAAACCCGCTAACAATAAAATTATTGTTTTTTTTTAAAAAAAATGAATTTAATTATAATTAAAAGATCCAGAATATTTGAAATTTGAAATTTTAAAATGTTGAAAAAACCCGCCAAAATTTCATTTTGTAAAAAAAAACCACACTTATAGGAGAGTAATATGAACATTGAAATCACTTTGTTGAGAATCAAATTGTTCAGACGCACTTATAGGAGAGTTAGTGAATGAATTTCGCACATTTGAGTCCATCTGCATAAAAAATACAATGTCTTATTGCTCTTGTCGATCTAACTGAAATTTAATTACAGTATTAATAAAACTAATAAAAATATCTATTTATGAATAAATGCACACCATTTCTAAACACAAAATTTACACAGTTTAAACATCTAACAGTAAATTTAAAACATGTAATTAAGCTAATTGATTCACAAATTCGTAATTTATCAATTTCGCATAATTATTTTTTTACTACATATTATTATTAATGACCTCCTTTTATTTTCTTAAATATTATTATTAATTACCTCCACAACAATTCTAAATACAAAATTTACACAATATTTAAATCTAACAATACATTTAAAACATGTAATTAATCTAATTGATCAAAAAATTCATAATTTATTAATTTCATAATTAATGAAAAATATTATTTTTTTTACTAAATATTATTATTAATTACCCATCTTTTCCCTAATATACCCCCCCCCACACACACGAAACCCTACCTATTTCTACCCATTTCATTTCAGGCGCCGCACACCATTGTCCCTGTCCCTCGTCCCTCTCCCTCTCGGCATTTCATTTCCAGTCCCTCGTCCCTCTCCCCCTCGTCCCTCGTCCCTCTCGGCCATCGTCCCTCTCCCTCTCGGCCATGTCCCTCTCCCATGGCCATCTCGCCTCCGTCCCTCTCCCATGGCCATCTGGCCTCTGTCCCTCTCCCTCTCACTCTACTCTTTCCCCCCCTCTCCCTCGGCTCCCTCTCAAATAAAACCTACTTGAACAAAAACAAATAGATTAAGTTATAGAAAACAAACCGATGAGATGCAGTGGGCAGAAGATTTGACACGAAGTGAAGATGCAGCTCATTGGATTTGTGGTATTTTTTTTTATTTTCCTTGTTTGAGCTTGCTGTACAGTAATTGTTCTTGCAATTTTTCAATTAATTGGTTTGCTGTGGGTATATTGGTTTGCTGTGTTGATTTTGCTTGTGCTTGGCTGTGTTGATTTTGCTTGTGCTTGTTCAGAGCAGTTTTTATTGGTAAAATGCCAACGGTCACAACCCAACGGTCACATTTTGGGTTTTGGCTCCCCGGCCAAAACCTGTGGGGATGCCTCCCGAAAATGGAAGAGGCATTTTGCCTCTTCATTTGGCTCTCCCCGTTGGAGTGACAAATTTAACAAAAAAAGCCATTTTTTTAAAAAAATGGCTTTGCCTCCTCTGATGGCTAGTCCCGTTGGACTTGCCCTTACCGCGTGTAATATGCATGCATCAATAACTTTTTATTTTTAATATAATTTTATACTTGTTAAAATATTAAGTGGTGGTTTGGAAGTGTGGTTGGTTTCTTTTTAAAAATATTTTTTGTTTAAAAATATTTTTTGTTTAAAAATATATTAAAATGATATTTTTTAAATTTTGTAAAAATTAATTTTGATATTAACACATGAAAATGATCTAAAAATACCAATTTTTTAATTTAAAATAAAAAATAAATAATTGTTTTAAAAATATTTTTGAAATACAATGACAAACAATCATAAATCTCTTGCTAGCCCACTTGGTTATAATGGAAAAAACCAGCTCATGCCAAAATTAATTACTATTATTTTTTATTTCTAGACTATTTTAATAATTTACTGTGCTTTCAAAATAAAATTAATTGTCCTAAACTAGTAATAATCCATGTGCAAATATCAAACTAGACGTATAGACGTATGATATTGAGTTTCAAAAGTATTTTAAAAAAAAATAAAAAAAAATATTTTTATTTTTTATTTTCAATTTAGTATTTTTTGATGTTTTAAAATTATTTTCATATATTAATATTAATAAATAATTTTAAAAAATAAAAAAAACAATATTTTAATATATTTTTTTTATCAAAAATACATTAAAAAACAAACCTAGCCATAATTCTAAAACAAAAGTCACTTTAGTTGTTGGTTTAAAGATGAACACATCATTAAACGGTTTCATTGTGAACCGTGCTCCTAATCTGAAAGAACAGTGAATCTGTTCCAAGGGGACTTCGATTTTGTTAATGATTTATAAGAGCGCCGGCGCTCAAATAGATGTAACGACGCCGCCAACTATCTACGACACTTCTCCATCAACAAAGTGCAATGCAATCTTTCATTTGAACTCAGCTTGCGAGTTGTCATGAGCCCTTTGAAATTGGTACACACAAAAATTGAACAAACCAAAGCAATCCAACACCCAATCTGAGTCCAAGCACACGATCCCAGCACACAATTTCAATCCAATCACACGACACAGCAGAAAGTCTAAACAATTCCCATGTTATGCTGACAACGAAAGAAACCATCCCCTCCTTTTTCTTCTCAAATCAAAATCAAGAGAAGAACCCCACTTCCCACAACACTTCCAGCAAACTATAAGGCCTTTTGACATAAGCAAGAGCCAAAGAAAGGAAGAAGAAGAAGAAGAAAAAACTCACCTTTATCTCTCACTCTCTATAACGAGGAACCCTGGAATCTCATTCTCTCACTCCTGTCTCTCTTGTTTGAATCACTCTTGCCTCTCTTGTCTGAAACCAAAAAAAACTAAAAAGCCGAAATCCAACAAGAAAATAAAAATAAAAAGCCTCAAAATCCAACAGTAGCCCCACTCCTTGTCTTTCTCTCTCTAATCAGTCAGTCATACCTGTCGCCTTCAATTGCGACTTTTACACACATCACCTACAACATTCAGCTCTCTCTCAGTATATATAAAGTTTGGGTTTTTATTTTTCAAAATGACTTCTTCTTCTAACAAGGAGACGACGGAGGAGGAGCAGACTGCGCCGGAGGTTTTGCCTGCTGAAGGTGGTGGAGGTGATAGTGGAGGAGTGGGGAAGGTTGATCCTGTATGTAGTGGTGGTGAGGAAGAGAGTAGTGGTGCTGGCGAGAAAGTTGACGACCCAATGGAGGAGGACTCAGTGAGTCCAGCTACTGTGTTTTGTATTAGGCTGAAACAGCCACGGTCTAATTTGAAGCATAAAATGAGCGTGCCTGAGCTTTGTCGCAAATTTAGGTAAAGTTCTTGATGGATAAAGCATGGATTTTTTTATATTCTAATTTGAGTGATTTTTGGCTGTTTAGGGTTTGCATTTGTCGTTTTTAACTGGAACTCGATGTGGGTTTGGAGTTTTTTTTTTGGATTGGCTTTTATTAAAGTGGAATTTGAATTTCTCTTAGACAAAAATGGCTTCTATCAATATTCTTTAAGGTATTTTTGAAATAAGACCAAGTTCTTTGTTCTTGAAGTGAATTTTGATGGGATTTGAGTTTTTGTTTTTTTAGTTTATCGATGGTGCGATTATGGGTTATTTTATGGTTGGGATTGACTCTTTTCCAAAAATTTCAGTGGTGTGATTATGTCATTTTTTTTTAAAATAAAATGGTGCGACTTTTTTATTCAGTCCTTCAAGAGAATTGTGTTTGTGCAGAAGAAGTTGTTTAGTGTCTAAAGTTGTTGATTTTAAGCGAAATTCGGTCGAGGTTTATAGTTTTTAGTTGGTTGATTGGAGTATGGGCTCTTCTTTTTGTGGAATTCGAGTTTTCTCTTCTGCAATTCGAGTTTAGTGTAATTGTTTCTGGTTATTTTACTTTTCAAAATGTTATGGAATTTGAGTTTCTTATTTGCTTTAATCTCTAGGCATTAATGGCTTTTGCATTTAATTTTTAGATTTCTTGGAGTCCTCGAATTACTAGTTTATGCTTTGATTTTGTTGGTTTTAATGCTACGAAGTTAGGTAGTTATTGTGGGAAGTTGAAGTGAGTTAAGGATGAATGAGAAATGAAGTTGGAGAAAATAGGAGAGAGAAAGAGAGTTTTACAATTGATTAGTGGATGTATACAGGATAAAATGAAGTCAATGAAGTGCTGTCAATTTAGAATTATATCATTGAGTTATTCAGTATATGCTAGATGTAAGCTTTCTGTTGGCTGTTGTTAAATATCGACAATGACAATCACAATCTTGCACTTGTATTAGGGTGATTGATCTTACTATTTCTGCAATGCCTGTTGTGAGTATGACATTTTATAGCATAGAAATAAGGCGGACTATTTGCATTGCCACCATACAATCTGCCACAGGGGGCAAACGTAGAATAGAAGGTAGTGCAAGAGGGGATCGTAGATTTCACTTGCAAATTTTTTGATGCATCCTTGCTAGTTTTTTACAATAGTATTTCACTCTTACATTCACTGGCTGTTCTCATCTATTTTGAACTTGAAACCTGATGCCATTAGTAGCATCACAAACCTGTAGCCAAATGCAGTTGATACAAGAAATCATGATTGTTAGAATATGACTCTCCTAATACAGATATTGAGATTCTATTAACGGCTGTCTTAAAGTAAATGACATCTTTCCTTGTCCATTCATTTTTTTTACTGATCCTTACCAAATTCTTATTTTAACGCTTGTTTTTTCAGTGCCATTGCTTGGTGTGGCAAGTTGAATGCTATAGCTTGTGCATCAGAAACTTGTGCTAGAATTCCAAGGTCAGTGAAATTTTGCACCCCTAATGTGTTTCAGTCTATAAGGAGGGCTTGTGCCTAGTGCTCATCAATTTATATTTTGATATCGTCTTTCACTATATTTTTTTGTAGCTCCAATGCAAACCCACCGTTCTGGATCCCCATTCATGTTGTTATCCCTGAGAGACCAACTGAATGTGCAGTTTTCAATGTCATAGCAGGTATTTTGAGTTACCTTTCTTCTTTTGCTTTATCTTCCAATTTTTAAGTTTTAATTAGTTATTATGTATGCAGTAATACATCCATTATATGTAAAATTTTCCATTGATATATTGGCTCCCTCTTCTATTGGGCTCTAAATTCTTAAATCACGAGTTATTGCATTGTATCCCTTGGCAGATTCTCCTCGTGATTCTGTTCAGTTTATGGAATGGTCCCCTACTTCTTACTCTCGCGCATTATTAATTGCTAATTTCCATGGAAGGACAACTATCTGGACTCAGCCTTCTCAAGTAAGCCAACTTGATGGATTTTTGTACCCAGATATGTAATAAGAAGATGCCTTGTTCCTCTCACTAATGCTTAACTAAGTTTTTCATGTTTTACTCAACTGAAGAGTTTTGGGCCGACCCTGCTTTGGTTTTTACTCTTTGCTTTCTTTGTATTTATGGCATGCCACTTGCTCAAAATTTTAAAAACTTGTCTTGCTTATTTTTCTAGGGTCCATCTAATTTGGTACGTGATGCTAGCTGTTGGCAGCGTGAGCATGAATGGCGGCAGGATATGGCAGTTGTTACTAAATGGCTATCCAGTGTCTCTCCAGTATGCGGTTATTATGTTTTATGTTATCTGATTCTGAAATTATCCATGTATTTTCCTTTGCATATATTTGGTAGTAGTTTGGTATTCATCTGTGCTTTTCAGGTTCCTAGTTAATCAATGCTTGTTTTCAAGTTATGGTAGTATTTGGTTATACTTTCATTGTAGTCTGACTTCCCTAAAAAAATCAGTACAGGTGGCTTTCATCAAAGTCTAGTACTCCCTCAGGCTCAAAGTCAGCTTTTGAGGAAAAATTTCTTTCTCAGCATTCTCAAACTTCAGGTGTGTTTGCTTGATTTCTCTATGTAAGCATTTGTAGAAACTCACTTCGGAGCTTAAGGTCCAGTTCTTTTTTTTTAACAAGTAATCTGTGAAATTGGGGCTATACCTTTTGACTAGGAACTTTACATCCAGTGAGTTAGATTATTTTTCTGTTGCTTTGAGAAAAACAGTTCAGATTATTTTTGAATAGCTGTAAACTCAGAGTAGTAATTTGGCTGCAGTGTCTGCAGTGATTTTATTCATAATTGCATCCACGGCTAATTACTGTATCATGGATGCTTTTAGAATGATGCAATGAATGACAAGCATAAAAACTTTTAAAGTGAGATATTTTAATATCTGCCAATTTTATGATTATTCGAATGAACTGGTGCTTTTAACGACCTTTTGATTGCTGCTGCCAATGCTATGTATTGCAAAAACGGTGATAATACATTTGGACATTTGGTCATCTGTTCTTTCCACTATTAAAAACTTCCACCTGATTGATTATAAGAGCACCAAGATCATTACTGATGTGCTTTCTCTATTTCTTACAGCTCGATGGCCAAATTTCCTTTGTGTTTGTTCTGTTTTTTCATCGGGTTCTGTTCAACTTCATTGGTCCCCTAGCCATAATAATACATCACCAAAGTGGTTTTGCACGAGCAAAGGACTCTTGGGTGCTGGCCCTAGTGGGATTATGGCTGCTGATGCTATTATAACAGACAGTGGCGCAATGCATGTTGCAGGAGTTCCAATTGTCAATCCTTCAACTGTTGTTGTTTGGGAGGTTACTCCTGGCCCTGGAGATGGATTTCAAGCAACTCCAATGGCAAGTGTTGGCGATGGGGTCCCACCTTCAGTTAAGCTACCCAATTGGTCAGGTTTTGCTCCTCTGGCTGCATATTTATTCAGCTGGCAAGAGCATCTGATGTCTGAAGTAAAGCAAGGGAAAAAGCAGATGGATCAAGAATTCACAGACGCCATCACACTTCATTGTTCGCCTGTTTCAAACTTTTCTGCATATGTGAGTCCTGAGGCCGCAGCTCAATCTGCAGCAACAACTACTTGGGGTTCTGGAGTCAGTGCTGTTGCTTTTGATCCAACTCGTGGTGGCTCCGTAATTGCAGTTGTTATAGTTGAGGGTACCTATCAGTATTCTGACTTGCAATTTTAGTTTTTGCCAGTTCCATAACAAATCCTCTTTTAGCGTGTGTTTATATGATTGGTGTGATTATGCATGTGCAACAGTTTCCTGGGCTCTCTTTCTTCCTCCACTCAAATTTATCCCTGTCTAATAGAGAGATGTGAGGCCTAACTTTCATGTTTGAGTCAGTTGAATATCCTTTTATCTGCCTAAAGTTATCTGGATTCCATATGTTAAATAACTGATTTTACACACGCAGGACAGTATATGTCCCCTTATGATCCAGATGAGGGTCCTTTAATCACAGGATGGAGGGTGCAATGCTGGGAATCGTCTGTTCAACCTGTAGTTCTTCATCCAATTTTTGGAAATCCCACTTCTGGTTTTGGTGGGCAGGCACCCATGCAAACTGTATGGGTGTCCAAAGTGGATACAAGCATACCACCAACAAATGATTTAAAAAATCACCAACCCGCTGCTGCAGGACCAATCTCTGATGTAAGAAAGACATCTGATTCTGGTGCTGAGAAGACAAAAAGAGTCACCTTTGATCCCTCTGATCTGCCCAGTGATGTTAGAACACTTAGTCGAATTGTTTATTCTGCTCATGGTGGCGAGATTGCTGTTGCTTTTCTGCGGGGCGGAGTTCACATTTTCTCTGGGACAAACTTCACACTAGTTGACAACTACCAGATTAATGTTGGATCTGCAATTGCTACTCCTGCCTTCTCCTCCACAAGCTGCTGCACAGCTTCAGTTTGGCACGACACTAGTAAGGATCGCACTGTATTGAAGATAATCCGTGTTCTTCCTCCTGCTATTCCAGGCAGTCAGGTGAAGGCTAACTCAGCAATCTGGGAACGTGCTATCGCTGAGAGGTATGTGGCAAGAGTCATAGATTGGGAAATACTTTGGAAGTCTGCATATTAATGGTTATGGACATTTCCTTTGGCAAAAAATTAGATGAAGGTTCAGTTTGCGGATAATTTTAACACTCTACATGGCCATACTAATATTGAGTTTTGCCAGAGCAGGTTTTGGTGGAGCCTTTTGGTTGGAGTTGATTGGTGGGATGCTGTTGGCTGTACACAGAGTGCTGCTGAGGATGGCATTGGTAAGAATAATTAGATTCTCTGGTATTGTTGTGGTTTATGAAAAAGAAATATATTGATGAACAATTTCTTTTCAAGGATTCCTCTTTAAGATTTCTTTGTGAATAACACAAATCCCTGGGTGACAACTTCTGCTGATCTGGTTCTTGTTTCTTTTCAGTTTCACTTAACAGTGTGATTGCTGTCTTGGATGCGGATTTTCATTGTCTTCCCTCATCACAGCACAGACAGCAGTATGGTCCTGTATGTGTTTCTGCACTATTGCCATTGCATCACTATGTCTTTTTAGATAATCTGTGATTATGAGAATTGGAATGACAATAATGAACAAAGGCATCTAATCATTTTATGATTGTGGTTCATTTGCCTGGAATTTCCCATGTCAATCTTTTTGTTATTTATTTGGAAATAGTCTGCCACAGTCGTCCTTTTCTTTTCTTTTCTTTTCATTTTCAAATCAATTATAATTTCAAGAGTGAGCAAGGTATCTAGAATAATTGACTTGCAGAATAGTTGACGTGGACTGGATGTAGAATGGGTTGTGGAAATTGAGGTGGGTAGAAACTTGGAAATTTACTGTGGCCTCTGTGGATCCTCAAGTTAGAGCTCTTGAAACCAGACAAAAAGAGGAATATGCGAAGATGAAATATGAAAATTACATTTCACGATCATCTGCTAAACAAATAATCTATGTTCTTACATAAGGTGTGGCATGTATCATGTGCTATAGCACAGTTTATTGTGGCACATTATGACCCAAAATGCCATGCAAGACATGAAACACAATCAAATAAGTAAACAGCATAAGCTAACATACCTTAATTTTCATCTCACTTATTTAACCGATTGCACCGGTACCTTTTACTTTTCCTTAAAGTTTGTTGTGACTATTCAAAGCACATGTGACTGCCTGTCCCAGGTTCTAGAATGCACCTGGTCGGGTAAGTAAACTTGTTTTTTTAATGATGCAGAGTCTGGACAGAATAAAATGTAGACTGCTGGAAGGTACAAATGCTCAGGAGGTTAGGGCAATGGTTCTTGACATGCAAGCTAGGTTGCTGCTTGATATGCTGGGCAGAGGCATTGAGTCAGCTTTGATAAATCCTTCAGCATTAGTATCTGAACCATGGCAGGCTTCCGGTGAGACATTATCTGGCATCGACCCTGAAGCAATGACTGTTGAGCCAAACCTTGTTCCAAGTATTCAAGTATGCTTTTATCTCTTTATTATCTCGTGTTAAATTTTGGTTCCTGTTGAAGTTGTGAGTTTAGTACTGAAGATCTACTGATAACCCCAATACGAGGCTTCATCAAGATCTGATTGCCTGTGATGTGGCGCTTATAAATCTACATACTAATGATAAACATGATATTTTCATTATGTTAATGATGGCTGCATTGCTTTGGCCAAACACTGGCTAATTATGGCCTAGAATCTGATGCCTGAACCAACAATATTTTTGTCGCCTTCTAGGCTTGCCAGTCTGCTGAATCCAAGCACTCAGATTGTGCCTGTTGAATATTTCCCTGCCTCCAGTCAGCTCAAACATCTGTCCTATGTTGATGCAGGTTTACTGATTTGATGATTTTCTCTAACCATTAGAATTTCATGCAGGCTTATGTTGATGCAGTTCTTGATCTAGCTTCACATTTTATCACACGTCTACGGCGTTATGCAAGTTTCTGTCGCACACTGGCTAGTCACACTGCTACAGCAGGCACTGGCAGTAACCGCAATATGGTGACTGGTCCTACTCAAAGTTCAGCATCTCCTGTGCCAAGTCAGGGTTAGTATGCAGTGTCTAATGTTCTGATACATAAAGGGGAGACCTTTGTTCAATAATTTATGTTTACTAAAGTTATGTGGTGTTGACTTAAAAAACTGGTGAAATGCCTGCAATATGATCATTACTGATTAAGAAGTTACTGCCATAGTTTCTGGGGAAATGTCTCCAGAAGATCTACATTTCTTCTCTTTTGCTCTCCCTGGGTTATTCTGATCAACATTCTGTTTTCTATTACATTTTCTCCAGGTGTTCAAAGTGGCGCTGCAAGTTCTACTGGAAGCACTCAGATGCAAGCTTGGGTTCAAGGTGCCATTGCTAAGATTAGCAGCGCAACTGATGGAGTGACCAGTTCACCTCCGAATCCCATAAGTGGTCCATCTTCCTTTATGCCGATAAGCATTAACACTGGAACTTTTCCCGGAACACCAGCAGTTAGGCTCATTGGTGACTGCCATTTCCTCCGTAGATTATGCCAGCTCCTGCTTTTCTGTTTTTTCTTTCGGCGAACTCAACTAACTCACTTTGTCGGAAGTGCTCAAAGAAACTCAACTGATACAAATGTGCAAAAACCTCAGTCTGGTGGTCCTGGAAAAGTGGAGGAGATCAACACTGTTTCTTCAAAGCCAGCACCAGCTATGGTCAGGTCGGATGAAGGTCAGACAGCTCGAGGTGGTCAGGTAATGCCTGGAGCTAAACCAGTCGAAGATGGACCTGCTGGTAGGCACAGAGTAGGCAGTGGCAATGCTGGCCAAGGATACAGTTTTGAAGAGGTACATACTGGTGCTCTTTAATTCCTTCTAGGCTTCAGATGCTATGAACAATCTTCATTATATTTTTGGTTGCCTGTCTGGCTAAGTACGAATGGAGAAAAAGTTGCTTAACTTCCATGACAATCCTCAGTCTTTGGGCATCCAAAATGTTTCTGAAAATTCTATTGGTTAAGGAATCAATCAATTATTCAGCAGAGGTACAATTTAGATTAAGGCTCATTCATTGCGTCGTGCAGGTGAAGGTCCTTTTCCGCATTCTCATGGATCTTTGTCGGCGAACAGCAGCTCTGGCACACCCATTGCCAGTTTCTCAAGTAGGAAACAGCAATATCCAGGTGCGGTTGCATTATATTGATGGCAATTATACAGTATTGCCAGAGGTTGTAGAAGCATCTCTTGGTCCACATATGCAGGTATCTATGCTTATGATTTAATCTTGTAAATGACCCTAAGGTGGTTTGGAAGTATTTTTTTTCCTTCATTTTCATAGGGAAACCTCCCCATGTGTTTGTTTCTTCCTCTTTTTTTTGACAAAATGACTTTTATTGACTTTATGCTAAATTTTGTTATGAAATCCACAGAACATGCCACGGCCTAGAGGTGCAGATGCTGCTGGTCTGTTACTACGAGAGTTAGAGCTCCACCCTCCATCTGAAGAGTGGCACAGGCGCAATATGTTTGGTGGACCCTGGTCTGATGCAGAGGATATGGGTCCGGATGATACTTTGAAGCTTAACTCAGATTCACTTGATTTCAGCTCACTGGAAAACTGTGATGTTTATTACGGTGCTCATGGCCTTTGGCCAAGGAAGCGCAGGCTGTCTGAAAGAGATGCAGCTTTTGGCTTGAACACTTCTGTTGGCCTGGGAGCTTATCTTGGCATAGTGGGATCTCGAAGAGATGTTGTTACTGCTATGTGGAAGACTGGTCTTGAAGGTGTTTGGTACAAGGTCTCTCCCCATTTTTCTCCTCTCTCTGATTTGAGTTTTTCTGCTATTCAGCCTTCTTGTTCTGTAGGATCACTGAATTCAAAAGAAAATCCAAGTTTATGTCATTAGTAAGTTTTATGTCTCTCAAAGAAGGTGCTCAACACAATTATGCCTTAAAGTGAATTTAGCTGTGGCAAACTACGAGAATTTATTCCCCTGCTTTCCCCAAAATACTGCCATATCCACAATGTGCTTAAAGCTCAATTTCTTTTAATACCTACTTAGTTGTACCCTAATCCTGTTCTGGTGCACCTAAGAGTGTTCATGGTACATGGATAGTCCCACCAAGGAATTCCTTCGGTTATGAATCTCTTTCTTTGGTAAGCATGAAGTGGAAGACATCTAGTTGGCTGTAAATGTATCGTGCAATTTAATATCTGTCCAAGTGCATCTTGTGTCAAGGAAACCAACAATCATCCCTCTGCATCATATTCTTTTCTTATCTTTAATGATGTATCGTTATTGGACATGCATAATCCATAAATCCACTCTAATATGGATTTTTCCTTAGAGGTTGTGGTATTAATGGCATAACTGGAGATATGTGATGGTGCTGAATTGATATCAGCAGCTGAAAAATGCTCATAGATACTCCTTGAGCGCTACTCCCCAACACAAATAAAAGTAGGAGCCACCATGATAATCACTCACCGTCCCACTTTAATGTGAATGGAGTATACTCCTGTAGTACTGAATTGTCTCTTCTTGGACATGGGAATGAATAGTAAGAGGTGATCATTAGGTTTTTGTTTTTGTAGTTCGTAAGATAGGAATGATCTGGCATTCTTTTCAGTTTAATTCTGGTTTTTGGGATTAGCTTATGACAAGGTATCTTTCTCTTGCATAATATGTTCCTATCAGAGACAGCATGCTATATCCATACTCTTCTTCTTCTTCTTTCCTTGTACCATATCACCATTCTTATGTTTACTTTGTTGCCAATTCCCTACCTCTCTCTGCACGTGGTTTTTATCAATCAATTATACTTACACAACATCTTTGCTATTAATGCAGTGTATAAGATGTTTGCGGCAGACTTCAGCATTTGCTTCCACAGGTGCTGCTGCAAATCCACCTAATCAAAATGAAAGAGAGGCTTGGTGGATCAGCCGTTGGGCTTATGGCTGTCCGATGTGTGGCGGTACATGGGTTCGAGTTGTATAGACGAGACTGCGATTACAAATGTTAACCGGATGCGCCACTTTCTATTTCTTGACAAAGAACTCAAGGCTGTGCGTGCATAACTTGGCTGATTCTTGACTTCTAAGCAGATGATGATGCTGGCTCGAGGCATTTGTAGGTTTTTTAAAAAAAAACCTTTTGATAGTGTACAATGCGTTCATTTTTCTTAATTGCTGGTTGGAGCTTGGAAGTAAAAGAGGACTGTAGCCCTGCAGATTGGAAAGTCAACCGTGATCCAAGATGGGAGGCGAAACTACTTCTCATATTTCCTCTGCATCAGCGATCTGGTGTTTATGGAAGATTGGATGGGAAGGGTTTTGGGGTATGTTGCGGGGCAGCTCCGTTAGTGATGGTTCCCAGTATTTCCTTAACATTTGGTTTTCCCTTGATAATGAAATACAAGTAGAGATAATGAATAATTTATCAGGATAGGATTTTTACTTGTAAATACAACAGATCCAGCAAGTTGAATGTTTTTTTTTCAACCCTAGAGAAAAAATATGTTGGTGATATTAATGTATTTTTTGACATCGAGTAAAAAATATAACCGTGAATCAAAAAATTAATGCTTATATATAATAAAAAATAGTAAAGGTTATATATATTAATAAAAACATGTAAGATCTCAAATTAATTTTTAACGTAGCGGAAAAATAAAACAATATAGCAATTATTATAATGAAGTATCATTTTCTTAGTTTTTGTTTTATAATTTTTTTAAAAAAGTATCAAGAAAAAAAGAGGAGCAAATTACAAAAGAATAGAGATAAGAATAAAAGGAATGATATAAATAGGTCAAGTGTAGAGTGATAAATATTCAAAGTGTAAAAATAAAAAATAATATTTTTTTCCAAAAAAAAGTAAATAAAAAAAGAAAAAACTAAAACATATTACAAAAGATTAAGATAAGAAAAGGAAATGATGATACATAGGTCAAGTGTAAAATGATAAAATACCAAATATATAGAGAAAAACTTATAAGAAAAATATGTATTCTATATATATATATAAAAAAACTATAATTTATAATATCTAAATGGGCTTGGTAGGCCACCCTAGATCCTGATCAACCTAGGGTCTGACACTTATTCAAGTTTAAAAAAATAGAGAAAGAATTGATCTATGTAAATAACTTTTGGGTATGGCTTGCTTCGGGTTGACTTTTAAGCCGAGTTTTAAAAATATAGTAATAATTATTTTTATTTATACATATTTTAACTAAACAAGTTTAGAATTAAGATTTTTTATGGATATTTTAGATATAAGAAAATAAAAAATATTGTCTATAAAATATGTCTCTTGTATACATCTTATTTGAAAATATAGAAATTCATTTCAAAATTGTCTCAATATAAATTTATTTTTATGAGTGTTTCTTTAACCAAGCATATTTATATTTACATTATCTCTATCTTTTTAACTAAGCCTATTTATTTTGATATTATTTTTGCTTTTCTTGTTATAAGACTAACTAAATGATTCAAAATCTGGTTGATTTAGGTTAAGATTTTTAGCTTACTTTTGGCTCAAATAAATATAAGAAGTATGTTTTCTAGAAACAAATTTTAAGTGTAACAAAAAAAACCTAAAAAAAAAGATACAAATCTGATTTTTTTTTAAAATTGAAACGACACCGTGTAAGTATATTATTTTCATTCCACTTTTTTTTACAAGCTTGTTTAATATTGTATTGATGGTTATTTTTTAAAGTATATTTTACTTGAAAATATATTAAAACAATATATATGTTTTTAAAAAAAAATTGTTTTTAATATTATATGTCAAAATGATAGAAAACACTAAAAAAATTATTTTGAGACAAATAAATATAAAAAACAAAATTAGCATTATAGCAGCGGTTGTGATTAGGAGGTTGGTTTGTACTGCATTGTTTAGTGATGGTAAAGGTTCATCCTGGATAGGTGCAAGCTAGAATTTGCCTCATTGTAATGTGAAGACCCTTTATGAAATATTATATTTCTGCTTGAAACCAAGCTGTCAATTTTGTTTTATTTCTGCTGAAATGTTTTGTACTAATTAAAAAAACAAGATAAAACGGTGTTAGTTTTACTTCAGTTTAAATTTCAGCTCGTTTCGGATTTCTCGTAACGGCCGAAGCGTACCGGTTTCGTTCCGCTCGTTCCGTTTCGGCCAAATAGTGTTTTTTTTTTAAATAATGAATAATTTTACAATATCAATCATATCTCTTAATCCGATCGTTGAATTAAGATGAAATTTTACGAGTCTTTTTACATATTTGATAGTCTTTTTACATATTTAATATATTATGTTAAAATTTCAGAGCAATCAAAGAATGTAATGACCTTGCGAGATTGATGATGACATTCTCGTAATATTATACATGTTCATAATTTTGTTCAGAAAAATAATTTTATTGTGTATTTTTTTAGATTAAATTGCACAACTCTAAATAATTTAATTTTTGGAATTTTTTTTGAATTAATATATTTAATTTTATATATATATATATATATATATATATATATATATATATAGTACAACCCTGAAACGGTGCGTCGAAACACTCCGAAACCGAAACATTCCATTCTAATTGAAAAAACGAAGTACCAACCGAAACGATATTGACAATTTGTATAGTTTTGACTTTTGATTCTTGACCCAGGGCCAATTTACTAGTAGTGTGGTATCAATTTGTATGCTTTAATAAGCTCGACTGAGCTCACTAGTCATTCTTGCTTAACAATTCTTCAAAGTTTTTCGTAAAAATTTCTGAATTATGCTGGCATAATTTAGGTATATTGTCTCTACAATGACAAAGTTTTATAACAAGGGGCGTTTGTGTATGTTTCGCATTTTGTTAATCCTTCCTATAAATGCTGCTTCTTGTATCTCACGAAACTGCATGCTTGGAGGCATGCATTCAGAGTCACGCAAAAACAAATCTTTATATGGACCTGGTTGAGTTTGAGCCCGCACCAAATAGCAGTGCAAAAATTCTGAAAAGCCGATAAACAAAAATCTGAGGATGATTCTCCATCCAGGTGTGTAAATCATATGGGATATCTCTCCTCAACTCAACAAATTAATTGCATTTTCATTGTGTGTAATTTCACATGAACTTTCAGAATCTTGAGTGATACTGATGCTGTCAGCCTTTAAATTTGTCTGCCACTGATCATATGCTGCTGACAGGGAAATATTCAAGCCACCTGTGCTTGTTAAATCTGATGGAGGAACTCGCAACTATCCTTACCCATTGTCATCGTCTTCGCATGGTTCAGAACACGGCAATGTTCTTGGTAAGCTTCAGATTGATTATGTTATGAACCTTAGGTTAGCAATTAGTCAATTTAGTTTGCTCATAACATTTTCAAGAACTGCTGCACTGCATAATCAATCTGCGCTGTAGCTTTTTATGTAATTTTAGTGGTGGGTGCAAATATATCTTCCAGTTAATGGTTTATAAGCTAATAGAGTAGGATGAATATAGAATTGTTGCAATTCACTATAAAACTTGCAGCCAAATTGCCAACAATTGCTTACAGGACACATGCATAGATATATTGCTTCATAATTGTAATTAGCATCTGGGAATTTTCTTCTGCAGCCCATCATGCCCCAGAAGATTGAGTTACATGTTGTGGAGGTTCCATCTGCCATCAACTTGGATAGACCATTTTTGGTGATTCCAGTTCTATTTTGGGTATTTTAATAAGTAATTTAGTGGCAAATAGAATCAATCCATCCTTTTGTCATGCACTTTCAAGTTCACCATCATACAATTGCCTGTGCCAACTTTCATTCTCCTTATGAACTTTTTGAGAGTTTGGATTGTTTGATTTGGAAACTGAAGGAGCTGCTTTACTCAGGTACACCTTAATCTCTCAAACCAGACAGAGAGAATCGTTTTTTTTCCCGAAGTTTGGTTGTCACAAGATGATACTCTTGATGAGAAGGCGTGAATCCTTATCCATTTTCTGTGCTGTGAGGAATCCATGGATTAAAAGGTGTTAATATGTCCATTCATCAAATTATACAGAAAGCCCTTGTTCAACTATTATCTTCATGGACTATTTTTTGTCCCAGGCGCAAGGCCAGATGGATTCCCGGAAGATAATTCCAGGATTGGGGAGGAGTGCTGATTAATAAGATATCTTTTGCAAGCATTTACTGAGATAAGAAGATTTCAGCCTTGGCGTTTTTCAGGTGAGATACTGAACTCATTTTATCGTGATTCCTGAAACTCTACCTGTATCGTGAAAGCCAGTGAATCTAATGATTTTAGATTGGATCCTTGGCATTCATTAATAATCTGCTTCCAGTACATGCATGATCCTCTATGCACGAATTCCATGGCCATCAAATCTTTTCCTTGCCATCTCTGGTCGGCATAGATAAAAGTAGAGATTGCTTCTGGATAGATTTAAGATTTGATGATAATGAATGAGAGCAGAAGTTGAGAAACACAGGACGTTGGTATTAAAAACATGAAAATACAAAATGCAACAAAGCTTTAAAGGATTGCCAGGGGGTATAGTCATCGGCTCTCAAAAAAAGCAGATGATGGAACCAAATCTAGGGTAAATATATACAAGAAAACTGAGAATTCAAAATCAATCTAGAATTCTCCGCAGTCTTTGATCAATTAGGCTGTTGACCCCCCCAGAGCCCAGTTGACTTCACTGCCAACACGAGGCATGCTGCTAATCCTAGAGTGAACATCAGCCTTGAAATTAGCCCCACACATTGCTCCCTCACTGTCAATCCTTGGCATAGCTTTCATTTTGTTGCTCGGATGCTCAAAGCTCGTCAAGCCCTGCTCGCTGTGGAACATGCACCCTGATGGAAATGGAGCAAATGATTTAGCACAGCTTCCTTTTATCACCTCCAAGTTGTCAGAAATCACCACTGACCCATCTGCTGCAATACCCCAGAACAGCCCAACTCCTTCATTTTCACCCTGCATTACAAATGAAAGCAAAATTACTTCCCATTCTTCACCTAGACATTAAACATTAAACTATATTTATGTTAAGAAATCATTTAAACTAGGTGAGATTCCAAAATATAATTTATATTATTCTCTAACACACAATCTTTGGTCAAAACACTATGGACATGAAACTTGCACAGATCTACACTAATTTGTGCTTGATTCTTATAAATAGAATAAAGTGATAGAGATTCGAACTCGTGATCACTGATCAACATCAAGACTGATATCATGTTAATTAAACATCTTATCAAAAACTTAAACTTTTAACTGAAGCAAAAGATTTATATTAATTTATATTATTCTCTAAAAATTTCATCCGTTCTTTTAAGAGTTTGTAGAGTGGCTTGAGCTTACCAGTGCAGAAAACACCTGTCCAGCCTTGGTATCATAGACCACAAATCCAAACCTGCCATCCAGATCCTGAAGAACCTTGTGAGCTGGGTATGGACCACGGTCACGGAGGGTCCTATATGCTTCAATAATAAACATAGCTTCATTGCTGCACTTTGATAGCCCATACTGTTTATTGAGACTGCATAGGTTGTTCAGGCTCCCCAAGAAAATGCAGTATATGCCATCCAATCCACAGAGCAGCCTGCAAATCCGTCATGTTCAAGATCAGTTCACATGGGCTAACATTAAACAAAACAAAAACAGATTTTGAAGACTGGAGATCAGATCGAGATGTGATAATTTACCTCTGGTGTTTGGGGTAAGAGTTTCCTGGTTGAATATAAGCAAGCAGTGCAGCATCTCCAAAGCTCATTGAGAAAGCATTTTGAGGATCAGAGGAGACAAAATCCTTCACAATCTCCCCAGGAAGCTTTGGTTTTCTCGATGAACACAAGGAAGCTGGACTATACAGCTCCTTGGGTGGATTCACTAACCCTTTGTTGAATATTGCCAACATCTCTCTCTCTTTCTAGGTACCCTTAAATGCTAAAATAATAAAAACCCAGAAATCTTCTTGAATCAATGATATTGAAAGCAGAAAAATAACAACGATGGAAATCTCAAGAGGATACCAATGGTGGAAAATAAGTGATGCTGGCTTCTGTTTATATAGTGTTAGGTGTGATGTTTGGCATCGCGTGGCAGTATTATCCAAACTCGTGGATAACATCATGTTTTTCCACAAAAGATCTACTTTCGTTAAATCGATAAATAAAAAAAGGATTGCCATTTACTTAAATTTTGTTCTGAAAGTATTTAATTTAGGAAGAGGCTGTGACCGGTGAGTGTGATGATTATGGAATTTTTAGACGAGGATAATATAGAAATTTTATGATACGAGGGAATTAGTCTTTGTCTCTATCCATGTGAGGTGAGCTGACAATGACTGGGAAGTGAGTCAGCAAAATTAGGCAAGTGGGGAAAACACGTGGCATGTCTGGATTGCGTAGAATCAAGCAGCTCTAACGCAGACCGGTGGTGGTATCGCAGACCGGTTGTTGTCAGCAGCTCTAATTGATTTTGACATTATAAATAAAGGAAAAAAGAAAGAGAGAGAAAGGACATTAACCCAGGCAAAGGGTTAAGAAAATAAAATAATCTTCATTTTTTTTTATTCTTTTATTTTCAACGGCTGAGATGTGCTAGGCTAATGAGCCGCATATTGGAAAAGAATTTGGATATTTTTTAATTTTATATTATATATTAAATATAATATTAAGGGAAAAAATGATTTGACTTTATTAATTCCATGGTAAAGATTGTGGGGTTAACGGCTTAAGCTACAATACACGAGTTATTGTTACTTTTTTAATTGATATATTTTTTCATATATTTTTTAAATTAATATTTAATTTATATTTCAATTAACATCCCTCATTTTGGACCAAGAGTATAGTCTTTGAAAACATAGATAAAAAAACTAGGGGTAAAAAATAAATTATAATAAATGTCTTTATTTACAATACTTACGATATAAAATTATTAAAAAAAAAAAGCCTATTTAAATCATCAAAAAATCTCATTGGAAGATGACAACTCATCGTATCAATTAAACAAATAATCTCACTGTAAGATTTAGATCTCTTTATTCCATGATTACTTTTTATTCAATTTTAAATCTCTTTGAATATCCTTTTTTGTTAGGTTTTTTTTATCTTGGAAATGAAATTCATTCTTCTATTTTTTGAACTTTCTTTTGTGCACCAAGTTCACTCAACTAATGTCAATATCGATCATGCAATGAGCTAAGAAACATATGTATCTAAGAATATTGAAGTGAAAAGTCAATGCAATAGTTGTATTAAAGAAAATGGAAAAAGATGGCATCAATAAACTTTATTTGGCAAAATCTTAACATTTTTTGTTATGTTTTTGCATTGGACAGGGAAAGTAAAGTCTCAACTATAATATAGGATCTACAAAGACGTTCGTATTTTTGAATATTATTTTGGTTCTATTAATTGAAGTGGTCCTGAAGTAATTGATCCAAAAATATAAAAAAAAATGAAATCTCACAAGTAAATTTTCCATATCGAATCTTCATCCCTGATCAGAGTTTATGTGATAAAATGGATAAAACCTTGGATGATAATCAGCAGAGAGCGTAACAACACACCCTGCACAGAATTGTCAAGTAACAATATATCAAATGATAGTAAATTCCTTTTATGCTCTTTTTATACAATTAGGTGTGAGTGTTTTACAGTAAACTTCGAAGGATATAGGGTTCTAAAATAAAGTACAGCTCTATGGTTTCTGCTTTAAGAGAATTATACCTTAAAAAAACTCAAGAAATAAAAACAAGTAAGAACGAGATGCGAGAGAGAATGGTGTCTTGGGGTTTTTTTTTATATAACCGGGGTGTCCGGGCCAGCTTGCGCGCACCACAATTAAATCTCCGGGCCAACTGAATATCCTGCAAACTCAATGAGCATGTAAGGCATCGCGGGGGTGACAGGCGTGTCTGGCAAGACTTGAACCTGGAATGAGAGGAAGGAGAAGCCCTTCATGACCACCAGGCCAAGACCCTGCTGGCTGGCGGTGTCCTGGGGTTTTAAAGTGATTGATGAGAAGTTGGTGAAGATTCGAGGTTTGAATGATGGTTTATTGGTTTTGCAGCATGAAATTTTATATTTGGCTTTTGCATATGAAAATGAAGGGTGAAGGAAATGGTGGCGTGAAATTTGAGTTTGTTGTTTGATTTGGCGCGATAGACTATTGATTTAGGTTTTATTTTTGGAAATTGGCAAAGAGATGAAAAGGTACTGAAAAATAATATAAATTATAGATTTTATATCTCAAGATCTTGAAATAATGAGAATAGTATATACTAAAATCAGTAAATCTCAAGAGAGTTATTAGAGTAATATGGGTTTAGCAATTGAAAAAGTGCTCTTGAAAATGGGTGGTCATTGTTGTTATTGGAGTTTGCATTGAAGTTTGTGAATAAAGAGATGCATTTAATGGTAAAATTAAGGAGGGTTTGAGAGAAAGTTGGCATAAAAAGAGAGAATGAGTTGAGTGGTAACGGATATTTTTCATGCCTTAATATATATAGTATTCATGAATATCGTCTCCAAGCACATGCAAAAAAAAATGAAATATATTTTGTTGGTTTTAGGTTTGAATTCTAAAAATTTAAAATAATTAAAATTTTACTCGTGTTAAGTGTATAAAAAAATTGAGTTTCCTCGAATCAAAAAATATATTCATGAAATAATAATGCCAAGATAAATATTTTTTTTGTTCAGGGATGCAAAACACTATTGTTTGAGTTCTAAAGTAACATTTGATATTGTAACAAGGAATGTAATTTTTTACTTAAAAGTAAATTTAAATAATAATTTCTTACTTATTTTTTAAATGTATCATCATCACACCAAAATCATTAAAAAATCATTTTTTAAAAAAATATATAACTTGACCATGTCTAAAAACACCCTAAATCGCAAGGTAAAAGGTCGAACAATATCGCGTTTCATCAACAAGCAAAAGTTCCTGCTGCTCGATCAACCCTCTACACATCCACTGTCAGTGCCTACTTTTTGAGGTCCAGCACCAAAATTGGCATAAAAGTTTGGCTCATCGGGGAAGAGAAAGTAGGTGGCCTTACAGTAATGTCAAAACAATGGAGCACAAGGGGCGAGCGATAATGAACGAGGAACAAGCCAGCTTACCTATCAGATTATGCTTTTTGTTTGCCGACAGTTGACACATAAAATCATATTTACATATCTGAGACCTCTCCGCGTGCTGTAGCTGCTGACAGTTGACAAGAAATGATTTGATAAGTAAATTGCCATACAGAAATTAAAAATGGAAATGGTGTTCCTAAGCACCATAATCCCCATTGTGATACTTTTCTTCTGGATAATAAGACGCGTTGACAGTATTTCCTCCAAATTTCCTCCCATTTAATGCATTTCTTGCATTCGCACAGCTACTGGTATCGGAATACTCTAAGAACACCTGCAATAAATATGAGTACAGAGTGCTAAAAAATATCTCATATTCTCTGGTGCCACTTGTTAAAGAGTAATATAAATCATATTTTGGATCTCACCTAAAAACTTAAGCTTTTAGGTGAGATGGTTCCTTAACATGGTATCAGAGCCTTGTTGACCTAGCGGTCACGAGTTCGAATCTCACTACCCTTATTCAATTTGATGAAAAACCAAGTACAAGGTAGTATGGGTCTGTGCAAGTTTCAAACCTAAAGGGCTTTCACTTGAGGGGGGGTGTTAGAGAATAATATAAATCATATTCTGGACCCCACCTAACAGCTTAAGCTTTTAGATGAGATAGTTCCTTAACACAACTAAATTCATTAGAGCAGTTATCCTTCCTTTCAGACTAGGCAGTAACTTGAAAAATTTTAGAGTGAATGGTGGATGCTTTCCCAAGTATTGGTATACTTGTGAAGAAAGCTAGGCAGATGTCAACACTACATACACAAGTGGTATAAAACAGATGCAGCACAAGAAAACCAAATACCTTTCCAGCACCAGATATTTGCTCTTCAATCTGACTTGGGCGAGGAATAACAACATTGATCAAGGTTCCTGGTCACAAACAAACACAGATTATTATTTTCATGATGCAGTAATAAACTGCACAAACCAAAGAATGACATAAGTTGTGTGCGGTTCAGGGTCAATAATTGGATGTTATATGTTACAGGGTGAAGTGTTAAAAATGTTTAGTTTTTGCGTAATAAATAAAGTACAATGGTAGGATCCAATAGATTTAAGAAAAAAAATTACATTACATACAATTTTAAAAATTAAATAATGAATATCTATGGGACTCAATATTAGATGTAAAAAAAGGGAAGGAAGAATGAATGATGATTTGAATAAAAATTTAAATAGAGGAGTTAAGTGCTAACCCCTTAAAGTTTTTCCCATAACCCTGAAGTTTCCCAAACAAGGTGAAAAGAAGTTAAAGAGTTAACAAGCTAAAACTCACTCTCCTTTAACCCAAAACCAAACACAACCTTGTTAGAATCAAGTATACTAGCAATTTCAATGATAAGATCATTTTTCTGCAAGGCAACATGTAGTCTGTACTAATCTACTAAAGTAATTTTCATCATTATGAACATACCAAATTTACAACATTCTTCCCGCATATCCTCTAATATTTCTTCATACTCTTCATCGTCTGCTAGCACTTCCATTGCAATTGCCTTTATCAGAGAGGATAATAGAGAATTAGATATAACAATCATTCACTCAGCATACATCCATTAAACCAAGGATGAAAAAACTAATGGCTCGACAAGGTTTACGTGAAAAGGATGGATGATCTAAGTTCACTGGTGCAATATATGCAAACATCATATACACGGGGATAAACATCTGGAATTTATTGGCATGCATTATCGGAGATGAAGGAACTGGGATAAGTGAAGGGAAAACATCAGAGTGCTCAAGAAACAAGAAACAAGCTTTCCTTCGGGCATTTAGAGATCTGTTTATTTCCTCTTCTTGTCCCCATTCTTTAAATAGAGGGTTATGGTGGTGGTAGGAGTAAGAGTAACACTAGTGAAGAGGAAAATTAAATCACAAACTAGAAAAAAGATATACGGCACCTCAGTTAAGCATAAAACTTTAGATGGAGAGTGTGAAGATTCTGCCAATGGTATCCCTACTCCAGGAAGATTCATAACACTAGCTTGGAGGGCCATTTTCTGCAACCCAAAACCATATGTGAGCCTCAACCATAGTTTTAAAAGTAAATAAAACAGAAGAAACATATTCTTTTACCTGGATAGCTATATGCTGTTGAGCTTGAGCTAATATATTTTCCTGTTCTGACCTGGACTGCCCACCACTGTTTCAGACAACATGCATCAACTGAGTGTACAGAAATAATGGACTCGTGAAATAATGCACAAGTATAATCTGAAACCACACATGCACATTTTCTCACAGCTAAGGGTCAAATGGAACAAACAGCAGGTAGGTGAAGAGCAAGAAATTTATGTTTCTCTGAAACCAATTTTTCAAGCCCCTTCATGCTTCCCTATTTCTTCTCAATTTTAATGAATACAAAACATTCTTCATTTCTTTCTTTACAGTGGCTAGTTTTCACATCACCCATGATACATATGAAATGAGGGGTGGAAAAATTAATTTCATTGACAGAAAAGCATTAGTTTATTGCCTTCAATTTACATCCACAAATCATAATGAGTCTGTTTTAACTGACCTTAACTTCAGGATTTCAAAATGAAAAAACATCTTCAACTTAAACAAGTTTGCGGGTTAATTATTCTCCAGCCTTCCCCCCAGCCCCCCTCTCCCAAGACACGCATGTAAACATCTTTTGTCTCAATCATTGAGTGGTACATGAGATTCACTTATACGCATCAAGCTTCATGAGTTAGAGAGGCAAACTGCTCGCCATTTGCTCATAGCCTTAGACAACAGGTGCGAAACAGAGACAACAACCAGCTGCATCGCCAAAGCTGGTAATGTCCCCTCCACAGTTCAAACAATCCTTTGAAACCAATCAAATTTATCTGAATAATTCCTCTAAAGTTTTATGATCACGTGACCCACTTAACACCAATCAAAATTATTCATGGGGCCATCCTCCAACCAACAATCAATACTAATTCATTAGAAGATTGATGCAGAGGAAGAAAAACATAAAACACCTCTAGCTCTCCCTGTAAAAGCACAAATTCTAATATTTGCACCTGTACAAGCATGCATATAAGTGTGCGCATGCACAATTTCATCATTAGTGAATCTCAAATGTCACTTATCATTTTGGAATCTAAAAATCCCAAGTTTAAAATTTATCATTATTGTTGAAGTACAAGGAAATCAGCAACACAATAAGACTACGCTTCCAGTAAGCTTGAGAGATCAGATTGGTTTTAAATAACACTCCTGTCATATACAGACATAATTTCCACCAGTGCCAATTTTAGAAAAAATCCGGGACTACCAAGTTTTGCAAAAAGAAAATTTGCACAAACTGACAAGCCTACCTTATAAAACCATAGCAGTACAAGTATGTAGAAAGGTAACATAAAAAAGGAGCATAAATTTTGATGCATGCAGGAGGAATGATAATGTGAATTTTAGACAAATCTTGGCTCATATGACTAAAAAGACTAACCTTTCAGTACCACGACGGACAGTTAAAGTTTTATCTCCCATTTTCAAGCCATTTAGAGCAGCACATGCAATATCAGTCACTGCAGGATCCTGAAGCGCTTGCACATTATTTCAGTTAGGGAAAAAAAAATGACACCCCAACATTATACTCTCGTAATTATATATTTAGTCTAAAACAAGCAAGACAGCAAAGGTTTTAACAGCCAATTATAAAATTATATATTTAGTCTAAAACAAGCAAGACAACAAAGGTTTTAACAGCCAATTATAAAATCCAACCTAAAATGAGAAAAGCTTATATTGAATTTCAGCAATCAAGACACTATTCAGATCAAAACATAATATGATTTAGCTGTTGAGACAGATAAAAAATGAATGTAATGCTTGAATTCACTCACCTGATAGACACAGAAACCATATCCTTTTGAGTTCCCAGTGTCTCTGTCCTTCACAAGGTCAAAACCACGGAGAGGTCTGCATAGATCAAGGGCAACCATTGCAACAGTTAAAACATCTATTTAGCATACCGACTAAAGGATTAGATTCATAAATAAGAAGAGCAAAAAAAACACAAAGAAGACCATTGCAACAAGACAAATGAAAATGAAAGACAAATGTGGATGAGCTTCATACCCGAAAGACTCTAGTAACTCTCTTATCTGTGACTCAGTAAAGTAATATGGCAATCCACCCACAAAGACACGATCAGGCCCTTCTGCTCCACTAATTGTACTGAAAATCGGATCATAAATAAACAAACCAAAAAAATAGGAAGATCCTTCAACTCAATGTAAAATCCATCTGTGCTGATGCAAATGGACAACAGCACATTATACTAAACAAAAACAGAAACACAATCAGCAAGACAAACTCCTGCTAAAATTAAATAATCATTACTGCCATAATAATGCAAATAGACGCTTGGCCAATCTTCAGATTAACAATAATGAGGCACTTGCTTACCCTGGTACGAGACCAACAGCGGCTAAGTTAAGGTGAGGACTTGGTTGACTAGGACCTAGTGTTGCAGCCAATGATGGATTATAGTCTGTAGGCCTCCGAACTCTCACAGCAACCCCCTGGAGAGATCAAAGATGCATGAACTTTATGAGATCAAAGATCAAGCAAAGTAGTACGGACAAGTAGAAATGAACTTTATGAGATTTACATCCATGAAAATGAAAGCAATAATAGTAAAGCATATAGAAATCTTTTTACCCAGCTCTTACCTAAAACATCTTAAATTCAAGCCCCACAACATGAGGATAAAAAGACCACCAAAATATATCATTATCCTAACCAAATATTTGCAATAGTTCATTCTTGCCAAATAGCATACCAGGTCAATTCATGAATAGTTAGTTGTTGTCAAAGGATACACAAGAGCTTTTATACATCTAAAAGCACGTTTTTTTATGGATAAGATAATAAGCTACAACCTACATAACCGTCTCCTGCTAATACTTCATCTACATGAAGATGAAGTGCTAAGTCTCACACATAAAAGAAGTTAACGATGATCAACAGGGAAAAACATTGGCAAGCATAGGTTTAAGAAAACCAGCATATATCATCTTCAGAAGCAAATCCATATGCTAAATGAGTCTTATCCATCAAATTATCATTTTCCATTTAATATTAAATTGATACACCAGTAGTTTGAGGAAAGAATTATATAATGCTGATGATCACATATTGCTCCGTATATCACATATGTCCATCAAATTATCATTTTCCATTTAATATTAAATCTGATGTCATTTTTATTTTACTAACTATGTGACAAGAAAAAGGGAAAGAAATTAGAATGATTTGCCTCAAAAATAATTCCATCTAATGTCATTGCATTGCTTGCTTCTTCAACAGTTCTCATCTCCACAAATGCGAACTTCTTCTCATGATTTATGTATACATTCACCACAGCATCACCTGCAAGTGAAAACATTGAATTGTGCACTGCAATTAATGATAATGTTAGAAATACATCCAGAGGAACTCTAGTAAAGACATTGACAAGCTCAACTACCTGGGCCAGCAGCATTTCCTCCAATTGAAGTCATAACTTGGCTAAAGAACGTTGCGATTGTCTGTTTCAAAACATAAGAAACCATTTATTGCACCAACAGAGCAAAGGAAATCACCCTAAATACTGGTAAGGAACAAGAAAAGAAATATTCAAAAGTTTCAGAATGATAAATCCAAACTCTTGACTGCAACCAGTCATAGAACATCATGAACAGACAACCTTAAGAAAATATAATATTATATCCCCTGAATAAATAACAATGAGAATGTTAGACCCTGACTTGTAGCTGCACCTACAAAAATCTCTCAAAGAAATCATTTGACATGGAGTTTTTAAAACAAAATGTCTTCAAAGATCCACTTATTGAACTAAACATGTAACAAAATAAATTTCAAGTTCTACATGTTGAATGATTAACATTTTATAAATGTATTTAATCGCGCAAACAGCAAACCAAAAACTGAGGTTGAACCTGTTCATTAGCCAGGGGGGGAAGACCACCAACATATACACGCCGTGCATGCCTTGTAGCCTATAAGATAGAAACATAGAGAATAACATGACAGAGATTCCATGGATAGATACTATTTACAACTACTTTATAAGCAACATTTCATATCCACCTGCTGGGTCATGGCATGGGCAGGCATTAATGGAAGAACTCCGAACTGTAACACATAATAAGAGAAAATCATATCCACAAATGTACAAGACATATACATCAATACAAAAACAATGCAAGTTGTGAAGTCCACCTGTGTTGTTCCAAATTGTAAAGTGTTCTGTATCATTCCTGGCATTGTTTGAGGAGCACTTAGCAGTTGCCCAGCATCATTAACTACAAGGAACATGTAATTATTCAGGAACAAGTTAGGGAGCCAAAAAGATGAAGAAATTCTGCTAAAAAAAACTGCTAATAAATTTAATGAGATCAGATGTATGGAAGCTCAGAACTATCAACCTCGTCATAAAGCTAGATAAAGAGCCTATCCCATACCTAAATTACACGATTCAAATAATAAAGAAATGAATTCCATCTCTGGAGATGCTAGGGAAATATTGCAAGTCTACCAAATGGCACTCATGTCAGTTGAGGACGAACAAGATCCAGCTAACTGATGCATTGGTTCTCCGTTGAACATTAATCTACAGTGGTCACTCCAATGGGTAGCAGGTGGGACATGTAGCCCAACATTGCCTTCTTACCCAAGTGATAAACATAAACACAAACAGACAACAGACAACAACCAAACAACAGAATGATGCTTCTCAGTTTCAGTAGTGAACAAAAGATAAAACTAGAAGGAAATGAAATTAAGGGTCTTTCAAAATATAAAATAAAAATTGACTAGAATGTGGCGGGCAATAGCAGAGTGGAAATATAATACTTTGAAAAACCACTTTGCTGGAATGGAAGAACCAATGTATACATAAGGCAGAAACTAGATGCGGACCTGTCACTGCAGCACCAGGAAGCATGCCCGCCACAGATGGAGCCATGTCAAAGCCACTTTTCCGCTTGCTGTCAACAAAATTAATCTTAAGAGCGTAATTATGAAACAATAGAATCTTTAAGAATTATTATTTGAGCTTTGAAATTTCAAAAAAATTATATTCATGTTCCATACAAGAACAAGATCATCAAAAAAGGTAATTAATCAGAAGAACAAGAGAGAAAAGAAAGGAAACGGCAATAAAATAAAAAAGATTAAGTGATGCGGACAACAAAAAAAAATAAGATTAATGTCTCCAAGTAGATAACCATATTTCTGTAATTTTCAGATCTGATGGAAAATCTAAAAGTTGTCCAGGTCTAGGTTATTTTCTATTTAATATTATATTAGTTCTAAAGTACATAGCTTTATTAGGTTTTTCCTATTCTACATAGATTTCTTATATCGAAAAATAAGTCTTTGTTGGACTAGGAGTGCCAGCATCTCTATATAAAGGTTATGTAGTCTTTCAGCACTTTAATGACAGTTAATGAATTAAATTGTAGCAATTTGCTTTTGATTGTGCGACTCAATCTCCCCTTTAGTGTTACTCCTAAGAGCCCTTGGTGTGAAGCCTAGGTTTTTCCATCCTCTAGGTGTGACTCCTAGAATCTATATGCATCCTTCCTCACATTCTAGCATCAATCCACAACATTACATCCCTAAACAACCTCTAAAAGTCAGATTCAGAACAGTCCCCTTAGCTGTTAAGCATCATTAAGATAGCCATAAGGGGCGCACCTGGAAACTCATCTGATAGAAAAGAAGATTAGAATGGTAAATAATAGTACAAAATTGCAGTTTTACTATGTGTAAGTGAACTAAGTGCAATTTTAACCACAACAGCAACATAAATTGCAGTTATATTTCTCTAATAGTCAGTGCCATGAGAAACTTTGATTGTACTGAACACTAGAAAACCTATAACAGGATTCGATAGCCCCGAGCCGAAGGACCAGCTAACCAGCACACAATCTACCCAGTACATTTCATTAAATAGATCAATCTCACAATATATATATATAGCAGAAATTAATACCTTTTTGAAGGAGAACGTGACCTAGATCGATTCTGATATCCACCCTGCGAATAAGAACTTGATCTATTTCCATTCCTTCTTTCTCTATCACCATCATAATCACGTTGTCTATGAAAAGAGCAATAATATTCATAATCAAGATATCATTCCCACTCCCGAACCAACAATTATCCTAAAATGGATAACTAGCAATAATCTCATATCTAATGAGCTCAAAAATCAATTAAATATATATAGCAAGAAAAAAATGCGAAATTATAACCTATGATAATTTCGATCGCGGCTACTCCTTTCATGACGGTCAAAATCACCAAATTTCTCTCTTCTTCTATCATTCCTCACACTTCCATCCTTATAGCCGCTACGATAGCGATCATTATCTTTTTCCCTGCCGCGATTCCTTGACCTATCAGGTTCAGATTCACGAGAGCTGTGCGTCTAACATAACAAAAGGGACATCAATTTTCAACGGGAAATGAAAAAGGAGTGTACTTCTAGTACTGTTAAAGTTTTAAAATTCGTGGAGAAAAAGAAGAAGAAATGGTGGTACCCTGTAACGGGAGACGCGATCAGTGTGATCATCGCCATTTTCATCGAATCCTGCGTCGCTAGAAGACATGGTAGCTTAAATTTGGAGAAATCAAGAACCCTAATTTTGATTTTGATTTTAATTTTAGCTTAAATAGAGAAGAAGTGAGATGGATTAAAAAACAAAAGCCTTTCTTGCTTGCAATTGCGTGATAAGCCCACATAACAATTAAAAAAGAAGCCCATGTTCATGCTTAAGCTTGGTTTTCTAGTGTAAGAATATGAATAAACAAGCCCACATTTAAGCTCAAATTTGAAGCATGTTCATGCTTAAGCCCAGATAACTTTTGTAGCAGCTTGTTTATTAATATTAATATTAATATAAATAAATAAAAATATATAGGATGTGGAAAAGGTATAATAGCGCTAGTCATCTATCCATGTAGATTATAATAGAAAATTGATGATTTTATTTTTCATCAAATCAATCTAGAAGACTAAGCTCAATGGTAAAATGATTTTTTTAATGTGATTCATTTTTATTTTCAATGGGGATACAAGAGTTTTTTTTCCTGGGTTTTTTTTTAAAAAAAAACATAATTTTTGACACAATTAAGTTATTGACTTGCCCATGAAATGATATTTAATTATGCTTGATTTGGGGACATTTTTGAGTTTTTCATGTTGGGTTTTATGTTATAACTAGATTAAAAGAGGGATAAATGTGTATTTCACATTAAAATAATTTAAGTATTGAACTCATGATTGTTAATTCCGTTCCGTTCCGACCGGAACGGCCGGAATGTTCCGTTCCATTCAAAAAACCAAGACAAAACGGCGTCGTTTTCGTCTCGGTTTTAATTCCGATCCATTCCGGAAATTCCGGCCGGAACGCCTCGGTTCCGGCCGGGGCATGCCGTTCCGGAATCAAAATCTATTTTTTTTATTTTTAAAAAATTATTTTTGACATCTATACATCAAAATAATTTTAAAACACCAGAATATTTTAAATAAAAAAAATTCAAATTTTAATTATGCTTGTTAAATTAATATTTTATTATATATATATAATTAATTATATATGAACAGTACGACACCGAAACGGCACGCCGGAACGTTTCGTTCCAATCGAAAAACCGGAACGGCGACCGGAACGGTATTGACAACTATTTTTGAACTTGTCAAGCGCATGCCTGCTTATCTCGCCTCGACTACATGTTTAGAAATGAAAAATTAAATTGTGTTGTGTCATTATATTCCCTATGATATTTTTTTTCTCTATTGGCGAATTTTAATTGGTTTTTTAGATGGATTTATATTAGAGTTGTTTTTTTCCCTCTCGAGCTTGGGTTATGAGTTTTATGAAGTAACATAGGTTCTAATCTTCTTCTTTTTTTGTCGACTATTTTTTTTATCTCATTACTCCATTATGATTTAGAAAATGGGCTTTATGGTTTTATTATTATTATTTTTTATAGGGTATCTTGATCTTAAAACTTGATATGTGGGTTTGACGGGATAATTTGAATAGACTCATTTTGTTTCCTTTTAGGCTTTTTTTCTTTGGGACTTTTTTGTGTTATTTTTTTAGAATTTTATCATTCATTATTTGATTAGCAAGCTCAAGTTTTTTTTGACATATAATTGTTATTTTTATCCTTTTATATGTTTTTTTTTTCATCTTTCAATATTTTTTATTGAGAATTGAGTTCTGAGTTTTGTTTTTTAAATTTGTTATTTATGGTAAAGTGACTTAAGTTATGGGCTTAATGGGTTTAACATAAATTGAAATTGTTCTGGTTTTTTAAAAGAAATACATTTGTGTATGCTTAGCATTTTTTTTATCATATTGTTTTTTACACGACCCATAACAAATTGTCAGTCACGTAACTAGTATAGTTCTTGGCCTCCTTTGGAATTGATAAAATATATATAATAAAATAATAAAGTGTAAAAATATATTTTAAAAAGCAATACAATTTAAAGAGTCACAACATGATATATACGATTTACATAACATAAGTGTTCCATGTTACTCTTTCAAATTGAAAATAATAATAATAATGATAAACACAACATTTAACGAGGAGAGGAAAAAAAGAAAAGAAAGAAAGAAATAACTCAAAGATAGGTGAGAATGAATATATTTGGACCAAGGTTGTTAATACCGTTCCGGATTTTCTATTGGTTCGGAATATTTCGGTTTCAGAGCATTTCAGCGTGTCATTTCGGGGTTATACTGTTCTTATATAATTAATTATATATATATATGAAAAAAATTAAAATATTAATTTAACAAGCATAATTAAAATTCAAGATAAATTAACTTTAAATTATACAATATAAACACAAAGTCAAACAAACATAATCTCAAAATTAGAAACACAATCACAAGTTAATCAAAATAAGGAGGATTTTAAGGCCGGAATAGCACATCAAGAACAGTATCGAGATGTTCCAGCCGATATTTCTAGAATAGATCGAAATTAAAACCGAGACAAAAACGACACCGTTTTCAATCATGAACGTTAGAAAATGTAAAAGTGATTAGTTGCCGAACAAGAGCGAGCGCGTGATCAGTGGTTGAATTACACGGTTGCCTTGTTGACCACGCCTTTCTTGACTGTTAGTTTCTATCATCCTGTCCTGTGACGGGGGTTCTATAAATTAAAATGTACTAGATAATTGCCCGCGCGTTGCCGCGGGTAGTTTTTTTGTATATAATTTAATACAATTAAATCTATAACGATCAATTTATATGATATAAACCAATAATAAAATTATAGATTAAAAGATAATACAATTAAATCTCGAATATAAGAATTGCGTTATAAACGATTACAAAATAGCGCGCACTAACATCAGAAAAAATAGCAAAATATTTGCATAAGAAAAAAAAATTATTGAAATCATTATTGTGCAGATAATAAAATTATTAAAATAAATTCATAGAAAGAGCAAATAAAAAAATAACAGGGAAAATGAAGCAATATTCATTTAAAATATTATTATAATAGCAACCTCGGATTCTTAATATCTGAAATTATGATTGCCTCTAGAATAAAAACAACAAAAATTATTAAATTATACCGAGGGGAAAAAAGAAAAAAACACTATTAAAAACCAATTAAAAATTATCATTATTATTATTTTTATTATCTAATAATAACATACATAAGCATTATTCTGACAATATGATTAATAATCACTATTATTATTATTCTTATGATAATTATTATTGTTATGTTAATAATGAAAGAAACAAAATTAACTGAAAGATTCAAAATATCTTCGGAAATTTAACAAAAGATAACAAAAAATTACCATGGCTATTATTGGCAAACAAAATTTTATCAAATTATTGGGAGGGGAAAAAAATAACAAAAGAGTAAGAATTAAAAATCATTAAATCATGATTATTACTACTATTATTATTATTATTATTATTATTATTATTATTATTATTATTGTGTTAAATACACTTATATATACATTAATAAAGTAGGGATAAAAAACAAATAAAAGTATAAGGGCTGAATTGAACCTATAAAGGGCATAAATTAAAAAATGAAAAGTCAAAGGGCTGAAATGCAACTTGCATTTATTGTCAATTGCAATCAGAGGACACAATTGAAACAATCGGAACTTTGGTACCAAATCGATTGCGTTATCACCAAACAACCCTGAAATTGGAAGTCGGAGGACCAAAGTGAAACTTTGACACTCCGGAGAGAGAGAAACGTCGCCGCCTTCTTTCACCGGACTTAGAGGCGTCCACGGACTGTTATACGTCACACGCGCCACCGCGTGAGGAAGACAACGCGGCGTCGCATAGTTCTGGCATCCGGTAGAACTTTTTTGGACACCGTAGGACACCGCACGCGCCTCCAGAAGAGGGCGTGGGGCAAAACAACGTCGGGCGCGTGCGGCGGACGCCTTGTCTAACCGGATTATTTAATTTTAAAAATAACGACAATTACCGTCATGTCCCTTGACCGAAAGCAGTCGTTTTGTCTTATTAGGGGCTAAAATCGTATTTAGCCATTTAAGAAAATAATTAAATATTCTACATATGCGGCGGACCGGACCGGACCGGACCGGTCCGACCGCGTGCAATGATGCTGATGTCCCTCAGATGTAAACATTATTTTGTCCTATTACCAGGGATTCGGTAGTCATTACACTGTTCACAAATGGAATTAAAGAAAAAAAAAATGGAAAAGCCGGAAAAAAAAAAGGAAAAGCCGAGCTTACCCCCGCCTCTCGCGTCCCTTCTGCCGCGCGACCGAGGGACAAAAACGGGCGTGCACTGCTCCAGTCCACAGTGAACTGTGAGGGGAGCTACAGGAAAAACACCACGCCGTTTATTGTCTTGGTAATTTCGGGTCTTCCATGGTCAAGATTGTACCAAGCAATTCAACAATATCCTCATGAAAATTAAAAGTCTTGTCGATGGCCAGCAGGAAGCTCTTCCAGTGTATTTGTTTTTGTAATTTAAAATGTTTTTAAAGAATAAAAAAATAGTTTATTTTTAATTAAAAATCATGCAAACAAGAACCGAATCACCAAACACATAGATGAATTCCATGCATCCATGAATGCAAGCACCAGCTAATGAGCGGTTTTGGTTATTTTTAAAAATATATTTTTATTTAGAAATATATTAAAATAATATTTTTTATTTTTAAAATTTATTTTTGATATCATTACGTGAAAATGATTTAAAAATACTATTTTTTTAATTTAAAATAAAAAATAAATATATATATTTTTAAAATACAATGAGAAACAAAGTCTTAATTAAAGATTTTATTTATAAATCACATTTCAGCTAGCAATACTGTGGGCAGGCGCGCAATTGACTTCTAGAATGCTGCCATTGAAAGCTCACGAGTGACAGAAATGGAGGGAAGGGGAAGCTGATGGTGGAGGGTTATTATTTGTTTTTGCGTTTTTATTTATTTTTTAATTTTAAACTAATACTTCTTTTTGCATTTCCATGTTATTTTAATGTATTATTGTCAAAAAAAAAATATTTTTAAAAAATAATTATATATGTGAAGTTACAATCAATTCCTACAAATATACGCGGCTAGAAAATTAAGAACATAAACCTAGTACCCTACATGAGATGTCCAAATATTCTTCTTCCTCTTCCTTCTCAAGCAAGCTCTGCAACAAATAATGGAAAGAGTGTTGATTCTAAGGGGGGGAAAATGTCTTTATCAGGATTCTGGCTCCTTTTCATATAATTAGGGCGAAAATGACGCGAAAGGTGGCTGACCTGCTGCCATATGAGGCCACAGAAACTTGAGCCGAATTTATTTTTTCTGTTCTTGAAAAATGTTTTTAGTTTTTTCGTTGCATTTTATACTGTAATGATTTGTTTATATTAAAATTAAAAAATTATATATTATTTCAGTATATTTTTAAATAAAAAAACATTTTAAAAAACACATGAATATGCCACCAGTCAAGTTCAGAAAAGAAAAGGATATGCCCTGGATTTAATAGTATGATTAGTGAGAAAATGAAAGAATATTTAAGAGCTCGATGAGGGGAAGACACCACGGCGCTCTCTGCATAAGAAATTGGAAAAGCTCCAGCACAGGGCCTTTTACATCACTGTTTTCTAACGATAAAGGTCATGTTTGACATTGTGTTTTAAAAGTGTTTTTGAAAAAAATTAAATTTTATTTTATTTTAAATAAAAAATTAGTGATTTTAGACCATTTTCATGTGATGATATCAAAAATATTTTTTAAATTATAAAAAAATATTATTTTAATATATTTTTGAACAAAAAATACTCTAAAAATTAACTTCAGCCACATTCCAAACAGACACGACAAGTGGCAAAATATGAGCATCATGGTTGCTGGAAATCATATCATGGTTCTTGCATGAAAATATCTCCAAGAAGAAATGGTCCCGGGATTTCCTTGGTTGAGATTTACTATCTCTCGGCAGCAAGCTAACTTGATGTAAACTTTCCAGCAAGCATCACACCATGAAACGGCTCCGTATTAATATTTTTATTGTTTTTCCACGTATTTTTTATTTAGAAATTTATTGAAATAATATATTTATTTTTTAAAATTATTTTTAATATTAATACATCAAAATAATTTAAAAATATTAAATCTTTTTTTCATTTAAAACAAAAAAATTTAAATAACACCTTTGAAGTGATCTCTCTCTCTCTCTCTCTCTCTCTCTCTCTCTATGTATATTACAGCAATTGCTAGAAACAATAATAGTTTACCTGCTAGATTTTGACATTTAACCACTTTTATGCTCTATTGATTGTTAGTATTTTCATTGTATTTTAAATTTAAATATTTTATTTTTTTACTTTAAATTAAAAAAAAATAGTATTTTTAGATTATTTTCATGTGCTGATATAAAAAATAATTAAAAAAAAACTATTTTAATATATTTTCAAACAAAAAACATTTTCAAAAGCAACCTCAACTACACTCTAAAAAACAGCTTTCCATATCTTATTTTGCTTTCAAACGTTTTTTTATATCAAACTACAATGTTTTCAAATTAGTTTTTTTTAATAAATTTAAAAAGATGAAAAGGACAAATATAAGACGAAAAAATTTCCTTCGACTAAAAATTTATTTCACTATAAGAATTTAGTGGATCACTGAAGAATCAGCATATCTACTTCTTGGATTTTATTTATTTATTTATTTATTTGATTAATAATTGCGGGACTACAATGGGGTTAGATATCATATTTAAATTCGGATCCATATTAAGAAACACATCAACTACATACTATATCCGGTGTTTAGGTATGGGATTTGGGTTGACAAAATCAATGATTTAGGATTTTTTTTTTAATTTAAAAAGAAAAATAACTGCAAATTAGGGGAAAAAAATGCTTTTCTTTCAGAAATGCATCAAGATGATTTAAAAACACTAAAAAAATTAATTTAAAACAAAAAATAAAAACAAATTTTTTTCATATTTTTACAAAACATTCTAAACGTATTCCCAAACACTCCTTTATTTTACAAAAAAGCCTTGTCAAAATCAAAATCACAGAGTTATGAAGTCCAAATTTGTTGTTGTTTCCATTAACATCAAATGGTTGGTCAAACAATAAAAAAAAACTGCAGAATATCATATTTATTTATATGAAAAATTTTATCCTGATAATTGTTGCGTTTTATTAAAAAAAATAACATTTATATTTTTTTTTTGTTTCCAATTAAGTTTTTGGGGTGTTTTCAGGTTATTTTTAATATTTTAATATAAAAATAATTAAAAAGTATTGTTCTAATATATTTATAAATAAAAAAACCACCAGCACATTTTATGAATGGTTTATTTATTTATATAAAACAGCCCTTTATTTTATTCTGCAGCTATCCGGAGCCATCATCCATGTTTTGTTCTTATCCTCCATGTTTCGCTCTTTTACCTTCTTGTATATATATATATTTTTATTATTATGAATGATTGTGTCAACTTATATACATCTTAATTAATTTTATAATTCCTAAAATTAATTATTATATAAATCTCCGACAAACTTATTTTTAAGCAAAATCTTATATTTGGTTGACCAGCTGGTTGTAAGAGAATTTTTTTTATATAATAATAATAAAAAAAAATTTTTATCGAAAAACACACACACATACATAGCATCACGATAATACCGACAATTTATGTATGTATGTATGGATGGATGGATGCATGAGAGATTTCATGTTAGATTTTAATAATATTTATACCAAAACCAACAACAAATGTATAGCGTCTAGTATATCCGTAATATTCTGATGACGTGGAAAAAGTAAAAGTAAAACACTTTGCTTATAAATAATCTAAAACAACCTCACCCTTCTCCTACCTGCCTCTTCTCTCCCCACACCATCTGGCCGTCATTTCTCCATATCTCTCTCTCCTCCCCCCCGTCAAATTCTTTCTGTGCATGGCAGTCAGTATCTTATCTCATGAGGTATCTGACCTGTGTCTTGGAAAACCTGCGTTGAGCTCTCTGTCGGCTTCTGCAACCGTCGGTGACGCGTTGTCTGCTCTCAAAAGATCTGGTGATTTGTTTTTAAGCGTTTGGAGCTGTGATCGTCTTCACCATTGCAACTCTCCAAGGCCGGACAAGGTCGACTTTGAAGAATGTAAATGCGTTGGCAAGGTTTGCTTGGTGGATGTGATTTGCTTCTTGTCTGGAGAAGAGAATTTGAAGAATCCGGGAAAAGCCCTTCAAGAACCGGTCTCTGTGCTTTTAAATTCTAAGGTTCCTGGACTTGTTAGACACCTGGAACCGCATGCCAAGTATGTTCATTCATTTCTCGTTTAAGATTTGGATTTGAAATTGTTTATCTTCTTAGGGAATTTGGAGATTATTTTGGATGTGGTTGACACGGAATTGGATATTTTTAATGTTTTTTCTTCTTGTATATTTTTAATTGCTATCATCACAACAACTATATTGTTTACTTGTTCATTGCTAGGCTACGTTTTGGTTGGGTTTTTTTTTCATCGAGAAAATCTACGGCTTTCTTGAAATGTCTCACCTAAATTGTTTGTGTCAAGAAGAATTTGCCTATATTTTTTCTTTTTTTAATTGAAATTTCAATGTTCACAGATGTTTCATGTGATGCATAAATACTTAAAATCTGGATGGGTTTTATATGCGACAACTAATTACAGAAATTTATATAATCACACGGAAAAATTACTGAAATTTTACATAAAAGGAACAAATTTTGGAGTGTTTGATGTGTGGCTGCCGGTGAGCTTTGTGGCTCAACATCTCTTTCTGTAGAGTGATCTCTACATAAGAAAGAGGCGTTGCCATAAAAAATGTAATCATTTAATGGATTTGACAGTAAATTTACCACCCTCTCATTACCATTACTGCAGTTGTATCTGTTTTTCTTATAGATTTTCTTCTGTTCAATCTGTTTCTGTCTTAAATGTGTCTTTTTGCGCATCTAATGATTTTCTCTTGCCCTTTCTCAGCCTATTGGACGCCATAGATGTCATCCTTGGAGGGGCACAGAACCTTGTGATACCACTTCACAACCCTTTCACAAGAAAGAAGCTGCTATCCAAATCCGCCGCCAACTCCACTCTCCACAACAACCGCGAGTACTGCTGGCTGGCTCAGGAAGACATAATCCGTTACCTCCTCAACTCCATTGGCGTCTTCTCACCAACTCCAAACCACACCATCGAGTCCCTCGACATCATCGACTCTGAATCCTTCTTTACTGTCCATTATGATGACCCTGCCTCCTCTGCATTGCCCCTGATCTCCCAGTCCCTCATTAAACAAACATCTGTAGCCATTCTTGATACAGATGGTAAGTTGGTTGGCGAAATCTCACCATTCACATTGAACTTTTGTGACGCGACAGTGGCAGCAGCAATTGCAACGCTCTCCGCCGGGGAGTTGATGGCTTACATAGACTTCCGTGACCCACCAGAGGACCTGTTATGGTTGGTGAAGGACAGACTGGAAGAGAGGAATCTAGGACCTGCATTGGACTTGATAGAAGAGGAATCAGGAATTTCCTCATTGTCATCTTATTCATCGTTTTCATCTTCATCAGATGAAGAGTTTGGAATGGGAAGGAGCGGGGGGATAGCTGGGAACTCAGCAGGAGTGAGGAGTACCGCCCAGACAATCGTGTGTTATCCATGGAGCTCGTTGGTGGCGGTGATGATTCAGGCTCTTTCACATCGTGTAAGCTGCACATGGGTTATTGAAGAGGATGGCACTTTGGTTGGTGTTGTCACCTTCGCAGGAATGATTAAAGTTTTGCGGGAACGTTTGAAGTCAACGGCGTGAGCATTCAGAACCAGGCACATAAAAAACAGGAGCCAGAACTTTGATTCAATGCCAACATTCTGTTCAATTGTTTCTTTTCTTTCAATTTAATATTTATAATTTTGAAAACGTTATATTTTAAGCAACTTTGAAAATGGACATAACAGAACTGGGATTGATATGACAACGAAACTTTTACGATGGACTACTGCATTAATTCAACGCTTTACAATTTAACAGTTGTAATTTTCGGAAGAAGAATAAGATAACAATATACTGCCTGTGAATAAGATAACAAATAATCATCTCCCAAGTTTGACCAATGGAATTCAAATGGAGAAAAGGTCAATTAAATGAACATGAACAATTATTTTCATCAACAAGGTCATTATTCGGTGTCTCAGTTGAACTTGAACATGCCCGGAAAACAAATGGCATGGTTATAGAAAAGAAAAGGAGGAGGCAGTATCGGTTAATTGAGTATGATGAGGAATGACTCGGAAAAAAATTAGCAAGACCTTTCCCCCCCTTTTATTTTCTTATCTGCGTATTATTTTCTATACATAGAATACAACCTAGCTGGTGAACTCAAACTGGAAAGAACGAGGATGGGATACAAATGGAAACCATTGAAACAATCAACTCTTGCTTCAAAGTGATTACAGGAGCCTATGATTGAGCTCAGACATGCATGATAATAAGGCTTCTCTTACTTGAAGATTGTTGGAGTCCATATGAAGAGCATCTTCATAGAGCCTCCTTGCTTGCTGCAACAACTTCACTTTCTCTCTACTATTAGTCGGCCGTAAACGAGATCTCTGCTGCAATACCACGCCCCATCTATACAAGGCTGCAATCCACCAATGTTAAAGTTCAGTATAATTTTATACTTTCATGCCACACCACTTTTTTTCTTTTTTGTTGCTTCTGTACGAATTCAATTTATTGTTGCACAAATAAAGGCACTTTATGCTGGCAATTTAACATGCATTTGAATGCCAATTATCTTATCTTTGCAACTCCTACATTGCGCCATGCTCCTTAGAAATCTATGTAAGACGTGATTCTCCCTTTGTGATTGTCTTAAGTAAATATCATCTTTTGTCAAACAGATCCTTCCAGTATAAGTTTATAACTAGATTGACTTTTAGTAAAGAAAAAAAGTTACTTACCATCTGGTGCGTAGACATTGCCTTTGGACATCATGGCATCAAATTTGTCAATTGCAGCCAAGAACACTTTGTCAGCATCATAAGCGGCTTCCTGAAATCCAAAAAGATTGAAGATTCAGCACTGGATGTTAAATTGTTAAAAGTAAGCTACAGCCTGAAAGGTTATTCCTGTTGTCCAAATCCTAACTGAGCTAATTACATGGACACTTGCACAAGAAGGGCCAAACCAAACAGCCTTAGCAGTACATACAGAATCAACAATAAATTATAACAATGTCAAGGTGCCAGTGAACACTTACTGGTCCAATATCTGCAATCAACTGTGCACGAAAGGAGAGGGCAAGGCCCCAGTTGTACAAGGCTCTCACATCATTCCCATCAATCGATAATGCCAGCCTATATTTTCTGCCCGCTTCAACTAGGAGTTCTTCACACTCTTCACACACATTTACAAGTACAGATGCTACTTTATCTTTCTTTATTACCTGATCATCTAGACCTTTGAGTATTCCACCGTGATCATTTACATAAAACGGATCCCTTCTTGAGAGGCGAGTTCTCAGCTCGCGACTAATCTTTAATTTTAGTTCTCCATGAAGGAGATAGGTATTGCCCAATTGGCCGACAGCCAACAGACTCATGGGCTTCATGGCTATGGCTTTGGAAAGTAACTTTGCAGACTTGTGCAATATAATTTCTACATGCTCTTCATCACTCCTTCCCCTTAGAAACTCCTTGGCTTGTTTCAGAAGGTTGTTAGCTTCTGTAAGGTGCCTATCAAACACCACATCATCTGTAACCACTGAAGAAGAAGACGAAACAACTTCACTCTCAGGTACTGACTGGTGATCACCTAAATGCAAATCATCATTCACCCTCCCTTCTTTGAGTTGAGACCTGTACCTCTCATCTTCACTCATCTTCCAGGTGTGTGAGGATCTGTAAGCTCCGGAGGATTTCTTGTACATCTGCTTTTGTACAAAGGAAGTTTCTGTTTCCATTTGTTCCAAACTGACACCAAAATCAACAGAATCAAATGGATTATCCTGGGATTTCCATGTTTCAGTTTCATTATTTTGATCCATCTTCCAATAAACATCATGATTATCCATGAACTGCAATCTGTTATTTTGGTAAAGATACTCTTCATTATTAACAAGTCTTTTGCCATCCCCACCTGCGTCCCCCAAATTCACCTTTCCATTTTCTGAAACAATTCTAATCCTTCTTTGACTATCCAAATTCAAAGAAGACTTATTCATTGAACCTTGAGAAAACAGGAAATCCCTATTCGCTTTCTCATTATCAGCAGCATTAAGAACCTCTTCTTCAATAACTGGCGTCAAGTTATTTCCTTGAGCTCGAAAGTTTACTGCACCCTTCACAGTCCCCTGCTTAGCAATCTCTTTCTCCTTCACTTTACTAGTCCTCGAACTGACAGCTTTCTCTCCAAACAAACCCCCAACAAATTTTAAGAACTCAAATCCAACTTCACCTATCTCCTTACCTTTCGAACTTGAAGATGATTTCTGATTCTCAACTAACACACCATTAACATTTCCTGCACCAACGATATTTGCCTCAACAACGTTCCTGGCGTTCAAAGCCGAAACCTTTATCGAATGAATCACATTAACATAATTCTCCAAATCACCCAATTTAATTTCCTTAGAATCAATAGCTCTCTGTATATCATTCTTCAAGTCACTAGCTTCAACATCAAAACCATCAAAAAACCCCACTAAACTCCTTAACCTCTCACTATAAACCCTAAAAAACTCCTCTTTAGCTTTTCTCTTAATTGCATTCACATTAAACTCGTTAAAGCTGCCCCCACGTACAAACCCAAATGAAAACCCAACAGCAAAAACCAAAACAGAAGCTGGAAACACTATAATTGAAGAAACCCTGACCCTGGAAATTGCAAGAGCACAAAAAATACCTAATACAAACATAAAGACATGTTTCTTGTCATCAATTCCTATAGAAACTAGAAAATTCCTCAACTGGGTTGACTCGCCCGAGTTGACCGAGTCACCACCAATGAGTCCCAAGTCGTGCCAGCCATTATAAGTGTCTGAAGCAGATGCTTTGATTGGAGAGAAAAGTCGGGGTTTGTAAGTAAAGAGAGGGTTTTTTGAATGGGAAATGTGAAGGAGGGATTTTTTATTTTCTCGAGAAAGTGATTGAAAATGAAAGAGATAAATTGAAGGAGGGGATTGCGGGGCTGTGCAATTAATTGGGTTTATAAAAATTAGGGTTTTCATTTAGGAATTTTGTTGATCGAAGTGGGAATTTTCTGTTAGTTGCTACACTTGCAACCCAGGAGGAGTTTTCAGATAGTTTGTTGGGCACAGTTAAAGAGAAGATAAATGGAGCGAGGGACCTGAGATGGAAACAAAAGAAGACGACACGTCGTTGAACATCACATGGTCCTGACTCCTGAGCCCATCTTACTGAAACAATTTCCGTGGTAGCTTAGGTATAAGCTTGCAGAGGGCCCAATGCTTTGAAACCCTTGCATACTATGGGCCTAAATAATGGGCCAATGCCACAAGAGAATGGAAGCTTATATTCTACTGGTCCCAGTTAGGCCCATCTCTTGACTGGCTAAACCCTATGCATCGCCAGGCTTCATTCTTGACTTCTCCTTGCAACCACCTCACTTGCCTATGGATCATACCAGTTTTAAAAATAATAATCCTGCATTATCATATGAAATTAAATTAAAAATATATATAAAACTGAAGGGATATTCACTGTACTCCTACACACATTTAGCTATTCACTACAATAATCTAATTATCATTTTGTACTTTTCGAGAAAAAAAAATCAATGGCTTTCATGGGGAAAGAATTTTTAATTTTTAAAAGTACTTTGGAATTACTAATTTAACCTTGTAAATAAAAAATCTAAAATTGGCATGTGTGAGTTTTTTTTTATTTAAATTTTATTAAGCATAATAAAATAATCCAAATGTCCTTAAAATTATTATTTTTTATTTCTATCTTTTCAACTTGATTTGATTTTTTAATAAACATAAAATGTAATTAAAATAAAATTTGGCTGGTGCACGTGTCATCATGTGAATTTTTTTTCTTGATATTATCCTTCAATATTTGATCAGTTGAGAATTAATATTTATGATTTTTCCATATATCGAGGATTTAATGACTTGAATCGTGAGTTTAAAAATTAATGTAAACTGACATATTTATTTACTTATTCTCTTTTAGATTCCATCATACAATACTGTTTATTTATTTATTTTTAAAAAAATAAGTTTTGTTTTTTTTTTTTCTATTTATCTTTTATAGAATTATTTTAATCTCATGATTTAAGTTGGCTCACCTTTTATTACCCCTGTTATATCTATGTCATGTCAATTCATGTTAACATGAGCTGATTTTAAAAAAAAATTAATTTCATCATTCCATATTTAGTGCTTGTTTGGTAGTATAGTTAAAGTTGTTTTTGAAAATATTTTTTGTTCAGAAATGTATCAAAATAATTTAAAAAAAAATATTATTTTTTATATGAGCACATTAAATGATCTAAAAATACTATTTTTTTTAATTTAAAGTAAAAAATAAAAATAAATTTTTTTTAAAAGTGTTTTTGAAATACGGTGTCAAATACCTCTAATTGAATAGTTTTTTTTACTGTTTTTTTATCTTTTAATTAAAATAAATCAACTTATATATGAGTTGGATTTACAACCTGTTAAAAAAAACATTTTAGAGCATAGCGCAAGCCCATGTCTAGCATAAAGCTGTAATCTTAAACCATATCTTAGTGAGTTGAGATGATTGATTAATTTGATTCTGTTTATCTAAAAGAAACCTTAAAGGGAAAACAACATGTTAATAAATGCTTATCCGACAATGATATTTGTTAAATGATAATGTGCTTAGGACAATACTAATTATGGGGTGTTTTACATTAATTTTTTTACTTTTTTTCCATTAAAATTTTATTTTTTAAGAATTTTAAATTATTTTAATGTGGGGATGTTAGAAATAGATTTTAAAAAATATATAAATAATTATTTGTATATTTTCAATAAAAATCTGTACTATACACTCAAAGATCTTATTTTAAACATTTATTAATTGAGTATTTTTGTCCATGTTGGTTCGTTATGTCATTTTCCCTTGAAATGGTGCCGTTTTATTTCATAAAATATGCTTGCTAATAGAAAATATCAATAATATACCTGAACAATAATGCCCATTTTATTTATAAAAAATGAGGATGAAATTGAGAATCTAACAATAGGTTAAGGATAAATTAAGATTTGGTTTGGTCGGCATAGCTAAGCCCATTTATTTTTGTGTTTCAAAAACATTTTTTTAAAAAAATTGATATTATTTTTATTTATTTTCTTTGCTTTAAATTAATTTTCTCTTTGTTTTTCTTAAAACATTTTAATATGTTAATGTTAAAAATAAATTTAAAATAATAAAAAAATATATATTATTTTAATATATTTTTTAATAAAAAATATTTTAAAAAACAATCATTACCATAATACTAAAAAAATTCGAAGATATATTAGTGTGGGTTAGTCAAAACCATCAAAGATTGTTATTTTCAACATCCTTTTATATATATATATAAAATCTTAGCTCCGTCTATGTGTGTAATGAATTGAGCTACTAGGTGAAGATATGCATTTAGTCCTACAAGAAAGTGATGTGATGACAAAGAGCTTGTGATTTACACAATAGATCTCAAGTTTGAGTCAAGACATGCACTCCTTGTAAAAATCTAGAACCATCGGGGTTTTTACGCTTTTATCTAGATTCATAAAATACACTTTCTCGGAATAAGTTTTCACCACGTAAAAAAAAAGAGAAGATATTCATTTAGCTATCTACCTAACTCAATTATTTCACCCAAAGATTAATCATCCATAAGTCTCATCATGAAAAATGATGTGATTAGTTATCTTTACCAAGATCCAATTATGAGTTAACAATTATGAAAGAGAATGGAATGATTACAATTATCTTTTGATCATAAATATGTCGATGCCCCATCTCTCAACTTGAACTATGCACTTCGTGTGTGAATAAATTAATAATTGCCAAATTTTTAGTTTGGCAAGAGTTTACAATTGACAAAAAAATACATGGTTACCCTTGTTTTTATTATTACATAGTCGTGAAGGGATACTTGTAATGATTAAGAGTATAGTCATTACAAGTAATGTATCCATGTAATGTTATGGGGTAGTTGTTGTTGTTATTTTCCATTAAAAATCAAGTTCATGTAGCACAAACACTTTTAATTTTTTTTAAAAAAAACTCTTCAATTCAAATGAATTATATATTAGACTAGATTAAATAAGTTGATTTTATTTAATCAAATAATAACAAATGAACCAAATTAAAATAAATAATGATAACTTGAAATATATATAAAAAAAACTAGTTTGAGTAAATATGAATTGGTATGACAAACTTGTAACTTGGAGAACAACAGGTGAGTCAACCCACGTTAATCTACATCCATGATCTAGGTTATGAGATAATGACAACCTAGTAGAATAAAAACATGAAGAATTACAAAGCTAAAAACAAAATAATAAAAAATATAATGTCAACTTGCGTTAACTTTTTTAATTCGTGACTGAAAGCATTACACTGAAAGTATCCTATATGAAAAAACTATAAGGATCAATTCCCAACCAATTAAATGTTGAAGGATTAACTTGAAAAAATATTCAAAATAAAATAAAAAAATAACATTCAAAAGAACGGGATCAAAATTAAAAACAAAATTACATGAAAAAGCCCACAAAAATGATCAAAAGAATGAGGATCATATGAAAAAAAAAACATATATAGAAATTTAGGATGGAAGGATGAAATTAAAAGCAAATAAAACTTTTATAAAAATACCAAAAAAAATAATCAAAATCAACATAATAAGGATTAAAGCTGAAATGTCGATAACAAAAAGGGTTAAGTTATAATTTTCAAGAGAAAAAAGAAAAATAAAAAATACCCATCAACGATAAAATGGAACTGTGTTCTCTTATATACAAGATACGTTTTTTTCATTTTATTATGTAAAATCATAGATTTGTTTTTCTACTCCATCCTATTGAATTGAGATGTAATACTAATGTGGAACTCATATATAAAAATCAAAGTTTACCATGATAAAACTATAATATTTGATATAAAAGTTTTTTAATTATTAAATAAAAAATGACAAAATTTTTATAAGTAATAACATAATTATTATTAAATTTTTTCAAGAAATATATTAAATATTAATGTCAGTATAAAATTAAAGATGTAAATTGTTTTTTTTAAACTATAATGAATACTTGTAATATAAACCAAATTATATGAGATTTTTAGTAGTTATTCAAATTAGATATCATGTTCAAACGATCTTAATAACCTACCCATGATACACTAAAAACAAATTTCTTAAAATTCAAATTTCAGGAATTAATAATTTGTATATTTTTATATTTTAAAAGTATTTTAAAAAAGATTTAAATATTTATTTTTTTTATTTTAAATTAATTTATTTTATATTTCTAATTTTTTTTATTTGTTGAATAAAAATATATTTTATTTAAAAAAATATTATTTCAAACAAAAAAAATATTTTGGAAAACAGATACACTACTCTCCTTTTTGAAATGGACGCTTCTATCCTTGTTTGTTTAATTAAATACTATTTGAATCATCTTCGAAATTAGTAAATCTCCTTTTCTTTTTCTTTTTAAAATTCAAACCTTCAAAGCTACACGACGTCCCACTCTCTAATCCACGTGTCTGCTCTCTATCTATGGCTTCCCTTTCAAGAACAGAGTAGAAGAAGCTCTGAGAAGAACCACCCCCCACCCTCACCACCAAAACTAGAAAAGGAGGTTTTTGGTGGAGACAAAAGAGGAAAATTTTTTTTTCAGGGTTTTTGCCGAAAGAGAGAGTTCGATTGTCTGAAGTTTTTTAATGAGAGATATGTATATAGGGTCTATGACAAAGTCTTTTAAGGACTCTCTTAAAGTTCTTGAAGCTGATCTTCAACATGCTAATACTCTGTAAGTTGCTCCTTTTTTTCCTGGGTTTTCATGTTACATTTTGTGTGTGATTTGTTTTCTCTCGGAATTTTCTTTTTCTCTGTTGGTTGGTGCTTGAATGGAATGATAGAAGTATTTGACCTTTTGCATTTCTTTTTATATTTTGCTTGTTAGATTGATGAAGTTTTGTTTTTCTGTTCTTAAAATATTATTGTGGTCTTAAATTCAACTGCTTTTTTTTTTTTTTTTGTTGAATTTAACTACCACTACCACAGCTTCTTCTTCTTTTCCAGAATTTTTCTACGGCTATTGAAAAGTGATTCTTGCGGTTAGCTTTAGAGCTTAGACGGTTCACTTTGTGTTTGGCGTGGTTGCATTTCATGATAAAGGCAAGCATCAAGCACGCTTGTTTTAATTCCTGGATTATTAGTTGGTGATATATGAAATTGTTGTAATGATTCTCGTGGTTAAAGTTGGGAACTTTTCTGTGTTAGCCTATAACTTGAAATGTCATTTCAAAGATGCCCCAGTTAAAAATATCTATGTGGCTTTTGCATTTGCTTTAGCAATTGGAAGACATTTTGTTTGTGTTGGAGGATAGAAGTGGCTAGTTTTATTATCTTGATAAGCTTAGTTTACTTGGCTTCACATGATATATGGGATCCATATCCCCAACAGAGTCATCAATGTATCTGTGTTGTTTATAATGATATGATCGCTGTGGTTGGGTTATTTATTGCTGGACCCCTCTTCATACCTATCATTTTTCAATGCGGTCACATATGTAGATATGCTTATTAATGATACCTGGATCATAGAGGTATTGTCATTTGGAGTGTGAGTTAAGTTGTGTAAAGGACAAACCATCCCGTTCTTTTAATTTTTTTGTAAGCTGACTTTACCAGATCCAAGGGATTTTCAGCATGGATTGTTTTGCACAGAGCATTCGTTTTTTTTTTGTCCACAACATATTTAAAATGGTTTAAAACTTTGAAGTTAAGTCTTGCAAATTCTTGATTAATGTGGACCCATATGCCAAAATGGTTGGGTAGGGGTTATGCTTAAGCATGCTTTGACTTTTTTGTTTTTTAATCTTTTCTGAGTCTCATACATTTTACCAGTTTCGGTATCTTACTGATGAGAATTATGAGCTTGCTGACTTGAGTCTATTGCTAGATTTATATGCCTGTTTAAATTTTTATCTTTCAATCTTTGGCGCAGGGCTTCAGATTTTTCAAGGGATTATGATGGAGCCTGTCTTCAGATGAGAATGTCATATGCTCCAGCAGCAAGCCTGTTTCTTTTTCTTTTTCAGTGGACAGACTGCCATCTTGCAGGTGCACTTGGACTGCTAAGGATCCTAATTTATAAGGTTGAACTTTGTTCATTTAGATTAGTTAGTGGATTTCCCCCCCTAGTATTAATTAACTGAATCATAGAAAAGCCTGAACTTGGTTGTTTCCCCATACGTCAGGTTTATGTGGATGGCACAACGACCATGTTCACTCATGAAAGAAAAGCAAGCATCAAGGAGTTCTACGGTAAATATCCATCTTCCAAATATTTTCATGTGTAATATATTTTTTAATCACTTAAGTTAGTTCCTCCATGTTATCGCAATCTGCATTGCTATGACCAGCTGTGATTTATCCCTCTTTATTGCAACTTCAAAGAGGGGTCACTGATACAGAAGATAAGAAACAGAAGGCAGTATGCATGGAAAGGTACCGAAGAAGAGATGACGAGGAACACAGGCAGCCAACTGACATTGACATTGAAAGAGAAGAAGAGTGTGAAATATGCATGGAGATGAATAGCAAGATAGTACTGCCCAACTGCAACCATGCCATGTGCTTGAAATGTTACCGGGAATGGTACCCCCGTCTCTCTCTTCCTCTTGAATTTTTGGAGTTAGCCTGCTCCTTTCTGAGGCTGGCCAAGTTCTTGTGTCAACCACATGGTATATGCTTCTATTAGGCTGTCTTCCCCTGATAGCTAATGTAGGTTTCAATCTCTACATTTAAATGTGAAATACATCAGCAAACTAGAATTGCTCCACTCTGTTTTATTTGTGGTTACATGCATCATAGTGAATTCCTGACCAGGGAAAGATAAGGTGTTCTTGCTCATGGCAGCTGACTTTAGCAAGATCCTTGGCATCCTATCCTGGCTTACAGTTGGGCTGTGACTTTAAAGGAAATGCTATAATAACTGTTGTGCATTGTACTGGAGGACACCGTATCAGCAGCCTGAAATAATGATGATAGATTTCCACATGTTCATCAGCAAATTATATAGAATGATATCATTTTTATTTCCAAGGAAACACATATAGGTGATCCCATTTCTCTCTTCTTTCTGTAGTGATTGGAAAGGCAGGTAATTAAAGTTGGAATCTGTAAGAATTCGATGATGATACCTGGCAGGTTTATTTGGCTACTGCCTAGACCATAAAATTGATTCTGCAATTTGAGGCTCGCTTGCTCTTGGGTGCAAAAAGCTTGTCATCTCAATCACACAAAATAAATTGGTTAATTTGGCATGGCTTCACCAATCTTTATATCTGTAAACTTGATTTATAATAGGTTTCTAGACCTTGTCTGTCTTGACTGTCATCCTTCGTTTCTTCCCTCACCATGATACTTGCAAAGCTCATCATGAAGATAGAAAGCATAGTTGTTGGGCCTGCTGCAGGCTGAGAATACAAAAGGTTTTTGTGTACGGCTTTTAGATGGTCCACTTTGAATACTCATCAGTTCAATATTGTTCTTATTGATTATGTTTTCTGGATGTTGTTGTCAGATGCAAGTGCCTAGCTCTATCTCTGTTCTATGCTGTATTTGGTTGTTACTTTGTTTCTTAATGTTTACATTTACCTGAAAATACTGATATGCTGCAATGAATTGCAGGCGATCAAGATCCCAGTCATGCCCTTTCTGTCGTGACAGTCTCAAGCGAGTAAACTCGGGAGATCTCTGGGTATTTACTGGCAGCCGGGACATTGTGGACATGGCCACCGTGACAAGAGAGAATCTTAGAAGACTTTTCGTGTATATAGATAAGCTGCCGCTGATTCTTCCCGACAACCTTTTCGACTTGTATGATTCTCATATCAGATAAGTGATGAGAACAGCCAGGAATTGCCATCTCATATGGTCTTTGGATGAGCAGAGTACACTTCCTTTTCTTTATATAACATAATCACTGGAATTCATTTGGCAAAATTTATGGCGCTTAGAATTTCAGCAGTGTCTTCCCACTTCCTGTCAGAAGAAAATCCAACCCGAGTTATTGTGGGTTGGCAGGTGAAGTTGATTTAGTTAAAGATGGGGTTTTATAAAATTGTATTTAGCACATTTGTACATCCTTGTATAGCTTGAAGCTTGCTTATAAAAGCTCAGCAAATTCTCTCTGCCTCACTCTATCCGAGTCTTGGAGAGCAAAAATTCTCCTTCTGATTCACTGTAAACTTGCTAGGTTGTTTCTTAAGGCTAAAGATATCTTTTGGTATTGTGATAATATTTGCTTATACGAGCAGGCCAGCTTTTGGGATTTTTAAAAATTCAGAATTTAGGCCTATAACATTGACAAACAATATGTTTATTCTAATTTATTCTATTTTATCTTATTGTTTTTAAGGCAAAATGAGCATTATAAACAAATAGGACGAATGTCAAATTCATATTTTCTTTGATAAATTGATTTTATGATATCAAAACAAGTTTTTTTCTTATGATTTAAACATTTTCAATTAAAATCATCAAGTTATAAAATTTCTTGGCCTATAAAAAATATTTTTGTCAACCCATGTTTTATCTAGCCAGACCTATGAATTTTAGAACCCTAACAATCTTTTGTAGAAGCATTTTTTATAAACCTAGACAATTTTTCAACTCAAAGATTTTAAATTTATGACCAAAATTTTCAAGTTTTGCTCTAGATTTATAGTGATTAATCAAAGTTGATAATTATGAGAATTAATTATGGTTGTCAGGAGAATTATCTTAACATTTTAGCTATCAAAATCTATTATAAAAGGGGGTGTAGAAAAGATTTTACACAAGTTTTTTTGTTACACACTCTTACTCACCTCATTTTTAGTTTATTTATTCTCATTTCAAGCTTTGTTTTTTCTCTCAAATCTAAAATTTTTATTTAAAAATACATGGTGTTGTTAAAAACTTGAAAAATTATTGTAAGCATTTATGTTGTGCTAAGTAATGAATAATAAAGCTTTAAAAACATGTAATTTATATATGTTATATATTAATTATTTTTTTTAGATTCGATGAAACTATACTCTCCGAAAAACATATTTTATGGGATCATGTGAGCAAATAAAATCTCTGTTATCTTATATTTTTACAAAGAATACATGTACCGAGTTAAACTCGAGACTTGTTATACAGATCGTAATTCTTTTACTATTATGTTACGCCAAATGAGAACTTATACATTTAAACTTGACTAAACACTATTTTTTTTTTAATATATAACTATTTGTATAGGAGGCTTTTAATAGGATGCACATATATAAATAGAGTAATAAATTTGAAAAAACACCCATCAATGCTCATGATGGACGAGGCACCTAAATTTGTGGCAGAAAAATCTTAGGCCCCGTTTTTTGCTGGAAAGTGGTTTTCTTTTGGAAAGTGAATTCGGGGGAAAGTGAATTCCTGGAAAGTGAATTCCGATGTTTGGCAGTGTTATGGAAAATGAACTGGAAAACATTTTCCAGTGTTTATTTGTGTTATGGAAAATGAATTGGAAAATAATTTATTAATAAATTTTTTTTTCAAGTTTATTAAAATAATGAGGAACAAATCTTACAAATTAAAAAGTTGAATGAGAATGAAATTGAAAAAAAATATAATTTCATAAATTATCTCAAATAAAATAAATAATAATCAAAATAATAGAGATTAAATCTAAAAATTTAAAAAAAAAATGAAAGGTGAATAAATTAAAATAATAATAATTAACATTTCATAAATTATTTCAAATAAAATAAGTAACAATAAAAAAAATGAGGACCAAATTTGATAGATAAAAAATTTCAATAAAAAAATGATAAGAAAAAAGCAAATAGCAATTATAAAAATAAGAACCAAAATTAATATAAATATTAAATTTTAAGAGATGGAATTGAAAAATAAATATTCAAAACAAATTATATATAGCAATCAAAAGTTTGAGGATCAAATTTGATATAATCAGCAAATAATGACATTTCTAAATTTTTCACAACTTCCGGAAAGTGTTTTCCGCCCAAATTTTCCGGAAAACACTTTCCTGAAAACCAAGCCAAATTTTTCTTTGACTGGAAAGTGTTTTCCGTTGACCAACTTTCTAGAAGACAAATAAACACAGAAAAGTTTGAAAAATAATTTCCTGAAAAGTGAATTCCGGGAAAACAAATACAGCCTTGAACGATAAAGACAAGTGAAAAGCCCATGAAAAGGAAGCAGGCAACTCATCCTCATGTCATGCCCGTAGGGTAGAAAAGAAGGGCAAGAACATGAGTCAATTTCCAGAACCGAACATGCTATTGGCTAATAATGTAGTCGATACTCCTCACTTACATGCTATTGGCTAATAACACAGCCACCACCTCCTTACGAGCATCCTATTGGCTAAGAACACAGCAACCACTCCTCCCGTACAGCAAAGTGCAAAAACTCCCTCCCTTCCACCTGTAAAAAGTAAAAACTAAAAAACCCGCAATTTCAGATACAGACACCAACGTAGGTGGGAGAGAGAGAGAGAGAGAGAGAGAGACTCACATACATACATCATCATCACCGTCAATCATGCTGACATGCATTTGAATCTCTCCTATCCTTTCCACCGAGTTAAAAACAAGCAAAAAATTCACCGCTAAAACGTAGAAAAAAAAACATCAAGAAAGAAAGAAAGTTCCAGACTTGATAGAGAGAGAGAGATGGGGATGAGAGAGGAGATGGAGCAGAAGGAAGAGGGAGTCATGGCAAATGACTTCTTCTGGTCTTATACAGATGAACCTCATGCTTCTAGGAGAAGACAGATCCTCTCTCAATACCCTCAAATTAAAGAGCTTTTTGGACCTGATCCTTGGGCCTTTTTCAAGGTTTCCTTCTCATTCCTTACATGCATTGCGGTTTTTCTTTTTGGTTTCATTAGATGCGTTTAGATCTAAGATGATGTTGGTGGATTTGTGGGGTTAATTTTGGAAGTTAATGTTTTTTGTTTGTCTATGTGCTCTGCTTTGATGTTTATGGGTGTAAAGCTGTTAATTTTTTTTGTTATTCTTGGGATCTTTCTTTTTGGAGAGAATTGAATCAGGGTGTTTGATGTTTCATTTTTTTTTTGGCTCGAATTTTTTTTGTAGCTTGATGTTTTGCAAGTTCCCCAACGAGCTCTTGCATTATTTATGTATGTGTTAAAATATTTCTGCTGTTAGAAATTTTTGGATTCAGAATTTCGCATTTCCTGATGATTCAAATTCATAACAAATTATAGGATAGCCTCTCAAATTACCTGGTTATTCTCTTTAGAAATATGAAGCCAAACATATGTGGCCTCATTGTGTTAATGCTTTTGTTTGCTGATAACTCCCCAGAGCAATTGCTGTTATGAATTTCATGTTATTTACATGAACATATATTTTTTCATATTTTTGCAATAGCAGAGCTTTGTTTTGCAACTTCTTTCCATGATGCTTTGAGTTAGTTTGACCTGCGTTCCTTTTATTTTCTGAGAGCATGAGAATGTCAGTTTTTTATTCATTTATTGCTTTCTGTGCATCCAATCCAAATGGGTGGAGTTGCTGGATAATTTCTGATCAAACCATCTCAGCATTGTTTGCTGAACTAGGAATGCGGAATGCATCTGGTTGCCTTTCGGTTTTACATCAAAGAACTAGCTCTGATTTTTAATTGCCTTGTCCTCTGGTTTCTCCAATATTTCTGGATTGGCTTTTCATCTTCTTTGGCTTGACTTATTTTGAGGTTCTGAGGTAATCAAACAAGGCATTTCTTCGATCAAAATCATGCAAGGTCTTATATGGTTTAATGAGATCTCAAAGTAGACGTCGCCCTCAAGGCACTTTTCTCCCTTCCATTTCTACCAGGGAACAAACAATGTGTCTGACATATGCCTTGCAATGCCATGCAATTTTCTTCTGTGGATTGGTTTGATATGTTTTAATTCCAAATCTCGCAAAATAAATAAGGAGAGTATTAAAACAATTGTGTTTCTCTATTGCACGATTTCTCATTTAATTTGTACAAGATGAATTTAGAACTGTTGAGTAATTATACATAAAATATAAACAGTGCTTGGAACCTAGTTTATCTGGATCAATTATGCACTATTTTGAGGAAACACTCGTAAATGAAAATTGTATTGGTTACTATATGCATTTTATATGGTTCATGATCTTAACATTACGGTGTTGCAGATTACTATGGTGGTTTCACTCCAGCTTTGGACTGCTACTTTACTTCACGATGCTGGGTGGCTGAAGATGCTGGCAATAGCCTACTTCTTTGGGTCTTTCCTCAACCACAACCTTTTCCTAGCCATCCATGAGCTCTCCCACAATCTCGCCTTCTCAACTCCAGTCTACAACAAGTGGCTTGGTATTTTTGCAAATCTTCCTGTTGGTGTACCCATGTCAGTAACATTCCAAAAGTATCACCTTGAGCACCACCGCTTTCAAGGAGTAGATGGCATAGATATGGACATCCCAAGCCACGCTGAAACCCTTGTTGTGAAAAATGTTGTCACAAAATCAATATGGGTCATGCTGCAACTCTTCTTCTATGCTCTGCGACCTCTATTTATCAAACCAAAGCCCCCTGGTTACTGGGAATTCATTAATTTTTCTATCCAGATAGCCCTAGATGCTGCCATGGTTTACTTTTGGGGCTGGAGATCTTTTGCTTATTTGATCCTTTCAACCTTCGTAGGAGGTGGTATGCACCCAATGGCTGGTCATTTCATCTCAGAACATTATGTCTTCAAGCCAGAGCAAGAGACATATTCTTACTATGGCCCCCTTAATTTTCTTACCTGGCATGTTGGGTACCATAATGAGCACCATGATTTTCCGAGGATTCCTGGGATCAAGCTTCAGAAGGTGAAGGATATTGCACCTGAATATTATGAGGGCTTAGAGTCATACGAATCTTGGAGCCAGGTCATTTACATGTATATTATGGACAGGACGGTCGGACCCTTCAGCCGGATGAAGAGAAAGGTGCCGGCTACTGCAAAGAAATCTGAATAGGTGCTCCCATATTCTCTAGTGCACAATCTTCTGTTGAGAAAAACAGGAACTCGCAAAATCTACTAGGCTAGATTATTCAAAATTGCCGTGAAGTTTGAGATCATGAACTATTTTTGGTAAAAGATAGGCCTCTTGTGGAGACACCGGACATGAAACATGAGTTATGCACGCCCATGATCATCAATGATGGAGGATAGCCTAGTTGGGAGATTGGCCACATCCAAGCCTAAGTTATGTAATTTTATTATTGTGTTTTAATTAATGTTTTTTTATTAATTAATGAGTTTTAAGCTCAAATTTAATTCTGATTATTGTTTATTTATTTACATGTAATTTTCTTTACAATACAATTAATTTTTGTTGAAGGGAATAAAGTTTGAAAGTATTAGACTTTTCCATCTCTTATTTTTCTTTCTAGCCTTTTCTTCTTCTTGGATTTTTCTCTCTTTACTTTTAATATTTCTTGCCCCGCATTAGTTTGATATAGAAAATAGGCTTTGAATTATTCTTACAATCAATCAATTGATCTTTTAGGGTTAATAGAGTAGAATTGCTAGAAGAGATAAGTGCCCGTTTGCTTTTGGCTGAAATTTGAAAAAAAAAATTCCATTTTAAATGAATATGTTTTTGTGTGTTTTAGATTATTTTGATGTGCTGATTTCAAAAATGATTTTTAAAAAATAAAAAAAACATCATTTTGATGTATTTCGGCACGATAAGCATTTTGAAAAGTTACCGCAACCACACTCCCAAACAGGCCCTGAATGCGATGTTAAGAGAGTTCCAAGATAATTGTTATTTTGAGTTCAATTCCTTGCCTCCAATGCCTGACATTCAAAATGTCATGATCTTGAGCTACCTTTTGAGCACTCTATTCTACACTTTAACATCTAACATATCATTTGAGTAATTTTTGAGCCATTGAATTCTTACCTTTTATTTATTAAAGAAGGATAAGGATGTTCTTGATTCATTGAGTTATGTCCAATCTATATCCACCTAAAATCAAGGTTATCAATACCGTTTCGGTTGGTGTTTTGTTTTTTCAATTGGAACGAATTGTTTCGGTATCCGAGTGTTTCGGCGTGCCATTTCGAGGTTGTACTGTTTATGTGTGTGTATATATGATTAAATATATTAATTCAAATTTTTTTTAGTTCAAATCCAAAAATAAAATTATTTAGAATTGTGCAATTTAATCTAAAAAAACACACAATAAAATGATTTTTCTGAACAAAATTATGAACATGTATAATATTACGAGAATGTCATCATTAATCTTGCAAGGTTATTACATTCTTTGATTGTTCTGAAATTTTAACATAATATATATAAATATGTCAAGAGACTCCTCGTAAAATTGCATCTCAATCTAACGGTCGGATTAAGAGATATGATTGATATTGTAAAATTATTCATTATTTAAAAAATACACTATTTGGCCGAAACAGAACGGGCAGAACGAAACTGGAATGTTTTGGCTGGTATTTGGTCGGAAAATCCGGAATGGGCCAAAATTTAAGCCGAGGTAAAAACAACGGCGTTTTATCTTGTTTTTATAACTGGTACGAAACGTTTCGATCATTTCGGCCAAAATGGAACGAAACTGACAACCTGCCTAAAATACAAGTAGTTTTCATTCCACTCCACACTAGTCATATGATACTCAAGATCACAAACTTAAGGATTCATGCAAGTCTTCTTCCAATGTCTCCCTTTACTAGGATGTTCAGTGTGTGTATTTAAGACAATTTACTATTTTAGATTCCATTATTGCCTGAATCTTCAGGATTTAAACTAATAGAGATGTAGAAATATTCCAACATAGCATTGCAAACAATTTCAAGTGCTGAAGATGCACACCACAAGCTAGGTATTTTAATTAAAAGCTTCTGAAGTGTGCTCATAATTCTTAGTAACTAGTAAAAGCCTGTAGCTTCCATCAATTCCCTCTTGATCCCAAGCTCCTCCACCAAACCAAAATGTTGTCTCAATAATGATTCCTTCTCTCGTGCCTCTCTGTATCAAACTGCAGATTGGGATATGGTGGTCCTTTCTTCACTTGTTGATCTGAGAAGGATGAGAAATAAAGGGAAAATATATATTATATGTCTGCTGCACGGCAAGCTATCAGTAGAAGAACTCTAACTGGAAAAGAATCCTCACATTCCATGCATCATTCTTGGTTGAAAACCGTGGTTCACCAACAACGTACTGAGGTGTTTGTAAATGGGGATTGATGAGTGGAAGCCTGGCCGAAGTGTATTCCTCGTCGATGTCATATTTGGATCCATTGTTGGGTCCAAGAGCTCTTAAAATCATTGCCAATAATATAGAAAATCCCTGCTGACAAGACCCCTGAAATATGTAAATAGCGGGGATGCTAACTGCTAAAAGCCTAACATATCTATTTAAGAAGATGATGTGCTTAGACGAAATTTTCATCAATGTTCGTTTCTTTTCCGTCATCAACAAGTGGTTAGTTAGGTGATCAAAAGAATTTACTTTCAACAGCAACTAGTTTGCTTGCCGCAGCTTGAAAAAACTTTTGAAGGGATCTGTTGAAATATAGAAAATCAAACACAGGAAAGTACCTGGACTAAGATGATGAGCATGGCTATCCATTTGAAGAAGTCAAAATTAGATTCCACAAATTCTCTGAAATCATGGAGCCGCCCTGTCGGATCCTCAGGTAAATCCTAATAGAACAACGCCAAGTATAAGCTGAAAAATACTTAGCAAGTTGATAATGGAAGATAGGAAGTAGGAGGAAGTTCAAACAGCAGTGCACCTTCTCCCACTCAGAATTTAAGAGTATATCTGCTGCAACTAATGTTTCCAATAAGAGAAGTAAGAAGATAATCACCATGTACTAAGTTCTGTTAAGACCAACAACATATATGGTTTCAAAATCTCTGGTTATCATGAAATGAAGTATTTGGATTCACCAGACTTGAAAAAGGATACACAAGAAAGGCAAAAACCATTTGAGCTATCTGCAGAAATATGGCCCAGGCATGTAATTAGGCACAAGGTAGCACCAATACTGAGGAAAGTATATATGAACCTGCAATTCAAGAAGAATTGTTAGCTAATTCCAGAAATTTAAATAATTATATAAAAAAGGTCTTCAATAAGTGCACAAAAAAGCGAAACTGTTTAACAATCATAAATTTACTTTTGCTAGCAGTAGTGAGCAGTAACAATTCCTAGATTCATAATCAATTACTCTGCTAAGAAATTGCCAGAGAGCTCCACTCTACTGGCAAGCAGGTGACAGCGAAAATTTTCAAATGATGAGAAATCAGACAGAAAAACAAGAGCAAAGAGCATTCTAAAGAGAGAGCCTTTACCATAGGGCAGTATAATCAAAATCATCAAAAGATGGACTTTCCTTGTCTCTCTTCCATACTCTGAGCATCCATAAACCATAGAGAATCATTGCTATGCCAACAAGTCCCAAAGTCGAATTCACAATTTTCAATATTGACCGCAGACAAGTCCTTGCAACTCTTGCCATTGCTGTAATAATCTAGAGCTGATACTCTAAGAATTGCAAAAATTCAAAGAACAAATTCCACTTAAAATTTTAGTAATCAAGAATAAGGACTGAAATTTTTTTCCTGCAAAAGTAGAGCCTGCGTAAAATGTTTCAAGCTTTCATGATTTTCTTAGGAAATAAATTCTCACTGACCAAATGGAGAATTGTGTCTTCTTTTTATTAAGTGCTAAGTAAAAGCAACACACAAAATTTCAAACTTGGATTTTCTTTCTTCTTTTTCTTGTTCATGTCCTGTAATGTGATATGATCAAGGTGCTTGAAGAAAAGAGCCATAATTGAATCTTGATGAGGCTAGGAAATTTCTTGGAAACTCTGTGTTTTATAGTACTTGGCTGGACTCACTTTCCAAGTTGGAAAATAGTGGCTGGAGTTCTTATTATGTTTGTCGTTATGTATAGCAAGTGGACAAAGTTCGTAACTGGCCTGATGTTACCAAACAACCAGAATACCATCCTTCTTCTTTCTTATCATAACATTACCTGCTGTATTTATTATAAAGAAAGAAACATATAATTAATTCACTTTGCAGTGAAAAGAACAAGATTAAATTCAATGACGTTAATGGTTTTGGATCATCAAAATAGAGATGGCTGACATTTTGTTCGGATAAATAAAGGCAATTTCATTAGCAAAATCAACTGTGAATCAGGAAATGTTGCTGATACAAGATTATTAGTGTTTTTGGCGTTGTGATTTCGGTTTGAAAAGCAGGTTTAAGAAAAGGTAACTGGGCTTTTAAGAGATAGTGAGACGATAGAAGCACTTTCAAAATTATAGCTGAGTCAAAATACAGTTTAATGTACTTGAGAACTTTTTGGAACACGGGAACTTAACGAAAAAGAAATAAACAACAGCTACCAAAATATTTGACTGATTTTCAGGAACTTAACAAGAAAGAACAGTGAGAACTCTGCCTAGCTTCCTGTAGAGTTCTCGATTTCCTTAATCTGAATTCCTCCACATTAACAATCTTGTTGAATAAAACATTCAAAGTAGGGTGATCAACACCATGACTCCTGCTATTCCTTTCCTTCCAAACAATTTAAACATATGGAAAAGAAGAAATCCTGAGAAGTTAGTTGTACAGGTAGAAGGCACAGCTTTCTCCTTTTCCCATTCAAACTCAACACCCAATTACCAACCTTTCTGTAAGTGCCTCATTCCTGCTGAAGGCATTCCATATAAATTTGGTAAATTGGCAGGTGAAGAATGAGTGGCCAACATCTTTTGGATGGGCATCACAAAACATGCAAGTAGGATCGAGATTTCTTACCAGATGAACTTGTCTGACCTCTGTAGTGAGCCTGTTTAGTACAGCAAGCCAAGAAATAAACTTTTTGAGGAGCATTTTCCTCCTTTTTGATGCTGACAAGCCATTAACCTCAAAGCAACACAAACATGCATGTATATTGAAAACAATTAGACTCCCCTTACCAAAGTGCATATAATCATAATATAGATATACAAGTTTAAGGTATCCCCCTCCTCCCCCCAAGAAGATATATCTAATGAAGAAAAAGCACGCCTACATAAAATCTGAAGACAAAACAAAAGGAAGGCATGTAGAGATGCACCTGTCAATCATAATCAAGAACATATCTTGAACAAGCTATCAATTATGCCACCCGAACCTGCAAAGGAGTTTCAAATTCTGAACCTGAAGTTCATCAAGCCTTCTTTGTAATGATACATCATTAACATTATGAGATTCTCAATAACACAAAGTGAAAGGATTTATTCTGTGAACTCTGTTTGGCCCATGTGAACTGCTAATTCTTAATCTCCAATTTCCCTATCAATGTGACAGTTCTGCTCACCTTCAAATCAAACTGTTTTAACAAAATGGCATTCAAGAAACAAGTCATTCATTAGCTTGTTTGCGAAGAACACCAGCAGGGCCAACAGCTCTGCCTCTTACAAATCTCTCTATCCTTAAATGACAATCTTGTTCAAAATCTTCAACAAGGCTATAAGACTGTGCTTTATGGGATAAAAGCAGGATTGATTCTCAGGATTTTAAACCAAAAAAACTATTATCATACCTATCATCATGCATAAATCCGAGCAAAATCATCCAACTATTAACATTATCCGTCATACATTAACACATCTCGGCCCAACTCGTTCTCCGCCTTTTGTCATCAACAAAAATACGGGTAAAAAGCTTCATAATGCAAAACGACATGCTAAGATTTCAAGAAATCCTAAACAGCACTAGAAAATTAAAACAACTTAAAACCAATAACACAACTACTTCCAGGTTGTTTCTGAAATGCCTTCAACTAGCACCCAAAAATTATGAAATGCCATCATTCAAGCTTCCAGGCTGATCAGCTTAGAGTGAGAGTCAGGGCCAAATTTTAAGTTTCCTTAGACCTATCTGGAGGGGTCCTCTTGAGAAAGTCAGCAGTGTTATCAGAAATCTCTTTGATGGCAGCCTCAATTTCCTCCACGTCACCTTTCCCGCATAAATTGTGTCAGTTCTCGGAGAATCTCAGCTTCATTTCGAGCCCCATTTTCTGACTCTGCATATGTTGATACTGAAGAGTAACTTTCATGGCCTCGCATATTGGTTGCATTTGACCATCCTCCAGAGACCGCAAAAGACTTTAGAATTACTATATATTATGTATAATAAAAGAAAACACAGCAGAGAAGTTGCTGTGGTGTAGTGGTTATCACGTTAGTCTTACACACTAAAGGTCCCCAGTTCGATCCTGGGCAGCAACACGCTCTTTTTCATTTTCACATTCAGAGGATAAATGACTTGTAAGTTTTATCATACTTTTCAAGATCATAACTTCAAGGTTGAAATTCCCTTTCAAATATATTAAAATTTATTATATTCCTAAAAAAAATACCACCAATTAATAAATATTAGCTTGTAATTTGTGGCAATTTTTTCATAAATTAAAGTAAAACAATCCTTGTCATGGGTTTTTCGGAGTAATATATAAGACAATAAACATAAAGTGGAAAAAAAAAGTGAGGAATATCTTGGTGGTCCTTAGATATATATAAAGGAGCAATTTGATGAATTCTCTTTTCTTCACTCGAGAATTGATACAACTTCCTGTTTAGGAGTGTGGTTGCGGTAGCTTTTCAAAGTGTTTATCGTGCCGAAATACATTAAAATGATGTTTTTTTATTTTTTAAAAATCATTTTTAAAATCAGCACATTAAAATAATCTAAAACACACAAAAACATATTCATTTAAAATATAAAAAAATATTCAAATTTCAGTCAAAAGCCGGTGGGATCGCAATGCCAAACGGGCACTATAATTGGATTCAAGAGGAGAAATAATCTCAGTGACTAGCAAGTGCCCGTTTGAAAATATAGTTATTTTTAAAAGTATTTTTCATTTAAAAATACATCAAAATAATTTTATTTATATTTTTTAAAAATTATTTTTTATATCACCACATGAAAAAACATCAAAAAATAAAAATTAATTTAACATAAAAAATAAAATAAAAATTCAAATTCCTCAAAAATACTTTTGAAACACAATTACAACCAAAGCGATTTCTGCAAGAGACCATCCCGTTACTATTTTCTCACCTGTTTGATGAAAATAAACAGAGCCATGGTACATTTTCTTCTCAAAGCCTAACGACAATACATTTCTGAAAGTAGGCAGCTTCAAAAGTAATCAATGCCTGAATGTGTCGTCAGCAAAATTGAAAAGTTATTGACTGTACGGTCCAGTTATCCAAACTATCCTATCAAAAATCTGGAAAACCAGATGTCAAGTGCCATGAGGCTTCAGGAACCGAGACAGGGGGGAATATGGAATAAAAAATGTAAGGCTTCTGCGAACAGAAAAAGGGCCCTGAAACTGGCAAGATCCTAATCAGAACTAATTAAAAACACGAATCTTCTCTAGGACTATTTAGTTAATAAGCTAACTGGCACTATTTTTTCACCATCCCCCCATCTTTTTGGTCACTATGCAGAAGTGCATGGTACATCTTCGGTACATTCACCACGCTTGACAGCTTGTGGGGGTTGTTTTGGAACAGTGGGTGGCTTCTCGGAAGGGGGAGGAGCACATGGCCTGTTTGGACGAGCCTTATCAACTTCCCCTGGGGGAATCTCATACTGCAACACACAGTAGCAGCACTGCATCAAGAAAAGGAAAGAAAGAAAAAGAGATTTTGCGCAAGATCATTTGAATTGTTTATAAACATGTAGATAAGCAATATAAACTTCAAAAATGTCGTAGTGCTCTCCAGCTAATCACCAAATACCAACCTATGATCCACAATGTGAAGCTTGAGGCATAATGTGTAATAAAAGGGCTTTCAACTGGAATCTACTTACTAAGACACGTAACGAGTAAAACAACATGGCATGGTTGTAATAACATGGTTTAGCATCCTTTAACAGAATAAAAAAGGGTTTGGTGAATCGCACTGAACTATTAACATCATGTGAAATTCTTACTGTTCCCATCAAGCAAAAGAAAATCTTTTAACTACCACTCAGATGTTTCGACGGAAGCTCTCACGATAATACAGAAACAAAGCTTTCTGCTTAACACAGTGCACACGGTTCGTGTGTAATGGATTGTCCCATCTATTCTGATAGCCTAAGAGCTGCACTCTCATGGGAGTGTCTTCAAATACATAAATTTTACATGATTCCAAATATAAAAATGACTTAATAATGCAACAAAAGACTTGACTGGTCAGAATGAACCCACCTTGTAACCACAGCCAGCTTTGCACGCTTTGAAACATTCCTGTGCACAGCAAATATCAATGAAAATCGAGTGCTAAAATTAATTATTTAAGCACAGCAACATACTTCCCTTCCCTGTCATGCACTTTCACTGGAAACTACAAGCCATGCCAAAAGAACGTCAAGTCGCATCACAAAATTCAACCAGGCATAATCTAAACTATATATACATTATATTATTCAATTCCAAGTCCATGCTTAATCAGATGAAACTATATCATTTTTAATATTGATACAGATTTTGTTCAAACTTCAATGATCAAATGAATCCTATAGTGGAGACATCTGCAGAAGCAGCCATCTACTATAGCAATGGCTGAGGCGATGCTCCAAGATCCAGTAAGCAGCTGAGAGTTGATATTGCAATATCTAGTAAGAAATATCGTTGCAATGCAGCAGCCATTTTTATGTGGCTGAGAGATTAGAGGCAAGATGTGGGGTGGACTGTGATGGTTTAGGTGCTTATCAACCTCCTTGAAGTCCAGTAGCTGAGAGAGCCAAGAATTGGCGGGCTGTATATCATTCAGGCTTCAAACATGGTTTTTCATTGCTGGCCAGAAATACAAGCAAGCCAAAACTAATTCCAAAGGAAGCTATTTTTACTAGTTGCTAATAGTCTTTGCCCATCACCAACAACAGTAGACTCCTCAATTTCTACAATGCAAAATACATTCAAATATTAACTATCGATCTCTATATACAAAGTCAATGTAGTACAAAAACCATTTTCTCCTGGCTGACAAATCAAAGCAGTAAGCTAGATGAATTTGCAAACAATTTTTTTTCTTGGAACAGATCCGTTGAAGATAAAGCTCCCTTACTTTAAAATCCAAATAAACCCCTGAGTTGGAGGCCTGGACCACCCCCTTTAGATTGGGAACTAAGGAAATTCAATGCTTGTCCCACCAGGTAGGTTTATGTGATGTGAAGTCTTCCATAGTATACACCGCATAAAAATCAAAACGGTCTGAAAATCTCGTGTGAAGAAGTGATTGAAAGTGTGAAAACAGATCAAAAGAAGAAAGTGATTGGAAGTGTGAAAACAAATCAAAAGAAGAGCATGCAAAAACAATATACCGCAGAGTAACTGGCAGCTCCAGGAGATCTGTCTATGTACGCACTCCACTGCTGGTCCTTAAGTACAGGATCCTTGTAACATATTTCATCACACTCTTCCAAGCCTGAATGTCCAACAAATTAGCAGTTAAGAACTTAGTTATCCACAAAACAACGTTCTGCAATTTTATGTGTTTCCCTTAGATTTTCCGAAGTTAACATTTCAATCTAGTATTAGGAAAGAACAAAAAAAACTATAAATTTCAGAGCTGGCAAGAATGCTGGCTAAACTGAACCAAGAAAGAGACTATTACGAAAAAAATATTTCTTAAGGAGAAGATAATGCGCACATGGTCCTATTTGTGCATCAATACAATAAATTGAAATACAATGATGATGAATTCCATCATCTATTTTTTTCTAATTAAGGCACCATACTTAGTCCAATCTATTGAGCCATCATTTACAAAGTTGAATCTTGATTTATTGGAACTAGGAAACCATGAAGTCCGGCAGCGTAAAACAACATATCTATAAACGATTAAATCCCAAATGAGAGTAGCACATATTTACACCTAAAACATCTTTAAGAAAAAATGAAACAGAGCAGATGAAAACTCACAATCTTCCCACGTCTCCCCATCAGCGTCACATCCCTTCTTGCAAAATACTCTCCCTGAGAAAATCTATGCCATTGATTAAACCGATAGCTTTATATTAGACAGATAACAATATCAATTCAGAAATATCCGTTGGCATAAAATTTAAACCATGCACTACTTTACTTTCATAGACTTTGGTGTAAGACAGGCATAAGCTGATTACTAAAGGAGGTTTTCTGTTCAATGGACCAAATGCGTGTTTCTTCAACACCAATAATCAAGAAATACCAATTTAATCACAAAAATTATCAACAAATAAGCTCCCCTTTAATTCTTATTAGAACATAGTCAAAGGGTTGACTTGGTGGTCGAGAAGGTTTGCTCCCTCCATCGACTTCCTAAGTTCAAACCTCGGAGCACCCAGAGGAATTTATCCCTTTGAATGACCTAAGTTGATATGAGGATGTGCTCTAAAGATAGACACTTAGTCTAGGTTGAGTGTAAGTTGGCTCGAGGATACCCCTTACCGAGATATAATAATACTAATAATAGAAAAAGAGTTCAAAAGCTTTCCTTTCATGCATGTTTCTTCTTACTAATGGCTAACTTATAATCTTAAACATCATTAGCTGAAAGGTTTATAAGAACAAGAGACCTAATATCAGATAATTAGCAAGATAAAACAAATTAGAAAGACAAGAAGAGATAATGGGTAGAGAGAGTGAAGGGATTACATGGAATCTGCGTGAGAGCTGAATATTTTTGTGTGCATCGATTGCCACAAGGTTGAGCCCATTGTTCTGGCAGCATCATCTCTCTCTAGAATGCTGTTTCTTTCTCTCACTAGCAGGCACCCAGGCAAGACAGCAAGTAGAGGAAAATGAAGCTACGATGAGGAGGTTACTCTATATAGTTTGGGGTAATTTGGTCATTTGGATTTTATTGCAGGGTTTTCGGACAATGTGTGGATCGGTCAACTGCCAACGAAAAATATATAATTGATTGTTTTGTTTTTCAAAAATAAAAATGTATTTTTCCATATGATTAAGAGGTGATTTTCAATTAAATTAAAGGATAAAAATAAAATCAATATTATTATCATTATAAATATTATTATTATCATAATCATTTGTATTATAATAAAATTTGTTATTAATGATATTTTTAATATTATTTTATGAGTTATTGTTACTATTAATACTATATTCATAATTATTAATATTATAAACACTACAATTATTATTATTATTATTATTATGAATATAATTATTATTATTATTTTGATTTTAACAACAAAAAACATTAAATTATTCCAAAAACTAAAAAAAGAAAATTGTAACAAAGAGCAAGTAAGGAAAAATTTATAAGAAAATAGTAATAACTAAAATTATTATTATTATTGTATAAATATTGAAAATCATAAAATTATCTTGAAGAATAAAACAAAAAAAAAACTTTCAAATAAAAACAATCAAAATAAATACAATCAGAATCATATTTTTTTTAATGCATAAAAAAAATTAAGAATGAAATTTTTTTATAATGCTATAAATTTAGAGAAATAATAAATTTATATAGATTTTTTTATAAAACATTAGTTTTCAATAAAATATATGAATTTAAAATTGATATGAATTTATTTATTTAACAAGTTTCAAAGAAATCCTTAATATGATTAATTTCAATTAAAGTGTACAATTGAAAAAAACTAAAAAAAAACAACATAAAAAGATTAGGGACTGAAAAACGAGCACAGCAGCTTCTGATTTTGTTCTGTCCTCGTTCATGTGTGCTTCTTGTTCGTGTTCTTTTTTATTTTAACTTCGGTTATTGATGCTATTTTATTTTCCACCCAATTTCACAGATAAAGATTCAAACTTTAACTGAAGATCTTGATGGCCTTGTAAAATCTCTCATGGTAAAGGAAACCCAGCAGGTCCAAGGTGAACTAATCTAATGGCTGCAAACTCACAGATAGAAACTGTGGTTCAGAACTTTTGAGATCAGCTCAGAAAGACCACTCCAGAATATGCAATCGCATCAATTTTTGAAAAATCTCACTGTTCAAGCGACAGTCTTCCTGCAAGTGATGAATTTGACTTGCTGATCACAAAAGTTTTCATAAGCATGAACTCTCCAGGTTTCGTAATTCTGTGTTTTTTCATTCAAGAAATGAGTTGAAGGAATTCTTAAACACTGCAACATCATCTGTTGAATTAGCTCTGTTACAACTGAAACATAAATGCCTTATTAATGAGGAAATTGTTGATTCCATCAGATGAGCAGCTTACACGCCGAGGAAACCAGTTAATCCTCCGGCAGAATGCCCTCTTGCTGGTGAATTGTGTTCTTGTTATCGGAATTTGTGAGGCCTTGGGCGGTACTATGTTTGCTATCATGATTTTCAGTTGATTTGGTGGCCGAGGCCGAGCTGCGTAAATTCGGCCAGTTGAAGTTATAATCGAAGTATACACCAATTCCTCCGCAAGAACCACTATTTTGGCAATTTATTGGTGTGCAGAGTAGAGCCTGGCCGGAAGGCACTAAACCAGGGATGGTGTTATCACTCCTGCCATTTCCATCGCCAAAGCTAGGCCGACCACCACTGCTGTCACTTCCACCTCCGATAGCAGACCTGCCACCTCCTTCATTGCCCCCGTTACTATTACTTGGTGCAGAACCAATTCCTCCACCAAAAGGCCCTAAACCAGGGATGGTGTTATCACTCCTGCCATTTCCATCGCCATTGCCAATGCTAGGCCAACCACCACTGCTGTCACTTCCACCTCCGATAGCAGACCCGCCACCTCCTTCATTGCCCCCGTTACCATTACTTGGTGCAGAACCAATTCCTCCACCAATGCCACCACTTGTACCACCGTTGTCTGCGCCAAGTCCTCCACCAATACCCCAAGTACCGCTGCCGCTGCCACCTCTACCATCTCTGCTCCTAGTTCTACCATCACTGTCAGGACCCAGTCCGCCAGCACCACCACTAGTTCCACTTCCAGCACCGACACCGTTACTGCTACTGCCGCCACTTCCACTGCCAGCACTAGACCCACCAACTCCAGGCAACCTACCAGTATGACCATTGCTGCCGCTGTTACCACCAATACTAGGCCAACTAAAATCACCTTCAATTCTACCTCCTGCGCCGAAACCAGGCCAACTAATACGACCATCACTGCCACCTCCACTGACAACTCCCCCTCCTGCACCATTACCTCGACCAGTATCAGAACCAATGTTGCCACTACCTTGTCCAACGCCAAAATTGCCACCACCTTCCCACGACCATGTTTCACCAAATCCCAGGCTATCAGGCTTGTAAGGTCCTTGATCCTTGTGAATGAGAACCCTATTGGCAGAAATGAGTTCACATCCTAAGACTAGAATCACGAAGGCTAAGCAAAGACAGTCAGGCATTGCCATTTTTTGGATTATTCTCGTTCTTTGAATGGCTTTTAGCATGCATGGAGGTTCACTGCTTAATTTATATTGTGACTTTAATGGTGTATATATGGTGCATGACTTTCTTGTTCGAGGATAAGAATGCTCGAAACATGGTATTGGTTGAGTAAAATTTGCAAGAAAAGAAGATGGTGGGTCTTGAAATTGGGAATCATGGAGCTCGTGTGAGCAGATTACAAGCAGTTATTGAAACTGCACCGTTTTATATCAGCAAGTTTGTTAGGTGAAATCTCCGGATGGATAAACATGGAGGAATAAAGGAGGCTACAAAGCTGTGATTCAAAATATTTCTGCAATTTTTGAAAAAAGAACAAAAATCGATGCAAGGTACAGCATAGGGGTAACTTACATTGTAGCAAAAGAAATTAAATATCCAAAAAGCCCCTAGACCATATTTAAATATATATTCTTTTGTTGCTTTTAAGGTCAATAATTACCCAATAAATGCCTGTTTCGACACAAAAACATTTTTAAAATAATTTTATTTTTATTTTTATTTTTATTTTAAATTAATTTTTTTGGTGTTTTTAAATCATTTTAATGTGTTGATATAAAAAATATTTTTTTAAAAAAAATATTATAGCAATACTTTTCTAAACAAAAAATATTTTAAAAAACAATCTCAACCTTTTCCAAACATAACCATGAAAATACCAAGATATATTTAAACGATTATGAAATAACAAATGAACAAAATAAAAGAACTATTTTACCTCATAAGATATAGTTCAATGATAACTCTTTTTTAAAGGGAAAAATCATTTATTTATTATTACAATCCACATTAACTCAAAGCATATGTACAATATTTTTCTCACGTGTTTAGTGACATTAATTGAAAAAAAATTAAAAAATATTTTTGTTTTTTGTTTTAAATTAAATTAATTTTTTTATGTTTTATATCATTTTGATATACTGATATCAAAAGTAATTTTTTCAAAATAAAAAAAATATTTTAATATTTTTCTAAGAAAAAAAATTAATTTAAAAAACAATCTCAACCACGTTGTCAAACAATACTTTAATCTTTTGCTTTAATATGTGTTCACTCATTTCAAGATGATAAAGTGAGTTTGATATATTAAATTAATTGAATTAATTTTGATATATTTTTAAATAAAAAATATTTTATAAAATAACTTCTAACAATATTCAAGAAAACAATGCCCGAGGGAATCTGCAAGGAGCAAGCACGGAGATTCCCCATAGAGCTTATCCGTATAATTCTGCATGAATCTTGATGCTTGCCTCTCTGTCATTTTCTGCCGGCGTTCATGCCCTGCCGGCCCGATGCTATCCCGGTTCAGTCACGCATCAGGCTGCAACCTTTTGGGAGCACACGTTTGTCCCCAAACTATTACCAAATTCTCAAATTGATACCCGGACAAAAATATTTCCAATTGGATCCTCCATCTATTAGCAGACTGAAACACTATCCTATTAACTCGTTATATAAAATAAATACAGAAAATACTTGAATCCACTATTTTATTTGATTGGGTATTTAATTGACTGTTTTTCTTTTTTGGATTCGATTGAGAATTGAGTGATCAGTTAGGTGTCATGTTGTCCCTTGCCCTTTTTCTTTCCCTCCCATTTGCCTATTTTATTTGTACGGATGCTCAGTCGATGTGTAACGCGATAAACTAAGGGTATGTTTGGGAGGGCGGTTGCGGTTGTTTTTTAAAGTGCTTTTTATTTAGAAATACATCAAAATGATATTTTTTTATTTTTTAAAAATTATTTTTGACATCAGCACATCGAAATGATTTAAAAACACCAAAAAAATTCATTTAAAAAAAAATTCAAAATTTGGGGACACGAAGGTACAACCACCGTCCCAAACAGCCTCTAAGTGGTTTTGCTTTTATGCTGACGTGATAAACTACCGTGATAAAATGATTTTATATTAATCGAGGATAATTTTTATTTTTTTCTAAATAATATTAAAGAATCATACTTTTTAATATATATATTCAAGAAAATAAAACATTTCTCTAAATACTAGTTTTGGATTTTATTTTTAAAAATAATAAATCTTTTCAATTATCAAACCATTATTTTTTAAAAATAATTACTTTTACTATTATGCTAAACAATATCCTACAAGTATTCTCTTTATTGTTATAATATTTAGTTTTAATAAATAATCATCTCATCTAAAAATATAAATTGTCAGTGAAGTTGTAAGATATGATTTTATTTTACCTTCTAACAAACTATAGCCATAAAGATAGAATGTATTATCATCATAATTTTAAAATTCAACCCTGAGCAAGATCCAGGTTTACATAAACAAACTATTTTTCTAAATTATCAAAACAATATTCTTTCATTGACCAGTTGTTTTATCCATGTTTGACTCAGGTTAACTAGGTCATTGGTCAACTCAAGTTTTTGATAAGAATAATCATTCCTCTTTTTTTTTTTAATAAAAACTCAAGTTGATCCGAGCCTTAAGGTCCTGTGTTTTAAAAGTGCTTTTGAAAAAAAATAATTCTTATTTTTTTTTATTTTTTACTTTCAATTGATTTTTTTGGGTGTTTTTAGATCATTTTCATATGATGATATCAAAATTGATTTTAAAAAAAATATAAAAACATCATTTTAATGCATTTCAAAATAAAAAAACACTTTTAAAAGCAACATCAATCATACTCTCAAACAGACACTTTGATATGGTTTTAAATTAACCCGCTAGACCATATTAGGTTTAATAACTAGAATTATTATACTATTATTAATTCCCGCATTCAATATAATTTATCAATAATAATATCAAATTATTTAAAAAATACATATAAGCTTCTTGTTAATAAAAATAAAATGATTATATATATATATATATATATTATTTTGTTCTATCCATCATTCTTCTTTTGCTTTTTTTTAAATCGGTTAAATAACTCCTAATCTTCGAATGCAAGTAACATGCATATTATTCTAATGGTGAACACTTTATTATTTTTTCAAAGAGTCATGTATAAGGAGACCCCATTGGCCCCTCCAATCATTTTCTCAATTGCTTTTTGTAACATCAACACTGTTTCATAAGAAGTTTTCTTTCTCATGATTTCTTTCCATTTGGTAAAATGAATTTCTTAGTGTTTGTTTTGGAGTGTCGTTGAGGTTGAGGTTGATTTTGAAAATATTTTTGTTTAGAAATACATCAAAATGTTTTTTTAAAAATATTTTTAACATCAGCACATGAAAATGATTTAAAAACACCAAAATATTATTTTTTATTTCTATTCAGAAATAAATCAAAATGTTATTGTTTTTTATTTTTAAAAAATTTATTTTTGACATTAGAACATAAAAATTATCTAAAAACATAAAAAAAATTAAATTTTAAATTTTAAATAAAAATAAAAAACTTTTGTTTTTTTAAAATACTTTTAAAACACAATGACAAACTTTTTTTAAATATAATTAAACACATCTAATTTGAATTTCATTAACCTAGTTCAAACCCAACCAATCAAAGAAAGCTAAACAACAAGAATTTTTTTTTTATAAAACTAAACGTAAATCATTATATCATCGTGATCTTCAATCCTACTATTGCAACGATCTATAGATATATTTTTTATTTTTTATTTTATGTTAAAATTAATTCTATAAACCAGACTGTGAAATCATATTTAACTCGCCTCTCGTCGTCTAGGCGGGACGGGAAGGAAGAGTAGTGTTTGTTTAAGTGTTGTGATCATGTTTTTTGTTTTTTAAATAATAATATTTTTAAAATTTAAAATTATTTTATTATTTTAATGTTAAAAATGATATTTTTTAAAATAAAAAATATTTTAAAAAACAATTATTAACCGATAGAGCCCAGACAACCTGTAAAGGAAAAGGAAGACGTGTCTGATAAAAAACAAGAGAATCAAAACCTGTTCTCGCTCTTCAATTGACCGCCAAAAGGCAATCACTTTGTTTTCTTCATTTTATTTTTACTGATACTCAAAATAAATAAATAAATAAAAACGCTATTCAATCACTTTTTTTTTTTTCCATTTCTTATATATATATATATACCCCAGACCCTGACCAAACCTCTCTGGAGTCCAGTAGCTTATCTCCCTCAACAAGTTCTCACCGCCAAAGCTTCTCTGGTTAGTTCCTTTAGTTCACTCTTTTTAGAAAAAAAAGATAATTGTTTGGGGTTTCAGTTGTTTTGTTTTTTGGTGAAAATGGTTTCTTGTGGAGGAATTTGAATCGAGTTTCCAATCAACAGTCTGGAAGTCCTGGAAGAGAGTTTTTTATTATTATTATTTCTGTTGGAATTTGAATATTTTTAATGACTTATGGATGTAAGTTTAATATATTTCAATCAAATTTGATTAATTTGGTTGCCAAAGTCCGGTGCTTGGATATAAAGCATGAACCTTTACGTTGTTTGATGCGTTTTGATTCTAATATTTTTTGGTTTTGACATTTTGTCGAATAAGTAGACTACATTACTGGTAATCTGATTTCAGTCATTTTTATGTTATTTCTTTTATGCTTAGTAAGTTTGTTGGCAACTGTTAAGCATTTTGTTTTTGTTTCTGTCTGCTAACATTCAAAGTCGGATTCCTGGGCATAGCCTCTATAGGCACTACTGGAATGCCTTTTATTTATACTGTCTTTTATTACTGGCTTAATTTGGATCTTGTTCTGTTAGTTAATATGGATGTAATCGGTCGTGAGTGTTCTTTACATGTTTCAGGACTCTAAGAAAAAATAACAAACTGGGATTTTTCCCTGCGTGCTTGTGTCTGTTTCTGTTGGAAGTAGAATCCAGTTTTAGTGTAAATTTAATTGCTTCTAAACTACAATTTATTTCTTCAATAGAAAGACAAGTTAGTGGATATAAATTATATATCTTTTGATTTGTTTCACTACTTCTGCTGTATCTTCATGGCAATTTGTTTTGTCGATGACATTTTGTTTAGCATATAGACTATATGCAGACTGCATTATTTGGGAGATGGGTTTTCTTCATTTTTTGTTGCTTTAAGTTTCTGTTTTGCATCATGGAACATTTTTCTCTCAAGTCAATTCTTTGTGATGCCTTGATTTCTGTAATATTTTTTTGTTTGGTTCTCGCTTTGTTGGCCCATATGAATTCAATGCTTCATAATCATGTTTGTCATTGCTTGGATGTTTTGCGGGTGTAAGCAGATGGGAAAGAAGCATGTCTTGCCTGTAGTATGGATGTGAGATTGGATTTGCATTTAGTGAATCTGACATTTTTTCCTTTTTTCTAGTATATGTATTTGCTGTGAGGGCTATAGTTCAATTCCTTTCTGACATGGTTTATGTGAATGCTTAAATGATCTCTCCATTCCAGTTAAGTATTGAAAATTTTCTCTCCGTTTTTCAGTAGTGCATTGAAATGGAAGTATCTACTTCAAACAAATTGAAATGTGATGACGAGGAGAAGGCATTGGAGGGCTTGCTTGAGACATTTGGTTCTGGATTTTCTCTTGAACAAATAGCATCTGCTTATTGCAAGGCAGGCCGAAATGCAGATTTGGCTGTTCAAATTCTTCAAGATATAGAGGGAGGTGCCTCAACATCTTCAAGTCATTCATCCAATGTAGAGGCTATCCTGAATGTAGGGTCTTCTGGTTCATCCAATGTAGAGGCTGTGCTGAGTGAAGGATCTACCGAGTCGTCCAATGGTTATATCTTGAAGAAATGTGATGCAAATGGAAAGTTCAGAAATGTAAAGCAAAAATGGTGTGCAGTTTCAGGAGGCACTGTTTCAAGTGTTCTTGGAAAAAGTTACATTAGATCTAGGCCAGTGGGCAATGGCTCTTGTGTCGCAACCAAACCATTGAAATTGGACGAGAAGGAGTTCCCAACCTCTGAACTTTGGGGGGAAGAACCCAAACAAACCCAATCAAATCATGATCGTATGCACAAGGATATGGAAGATTTCTTGTTCAAAATGCTAGGAGATGGCTTCCAGCTGGAAAGGGAAATGATACGACAAGTTCTCGGTAAACACTGCTTTAACTCTTTTCTCAATCATGTATTGATTTGAAACCTTCTGTTCCCTGACAATTGGCTGTTTTGTAACTTCTACCTTTAAAAATATCTGGAATGAGTTGTATCTGTTCTAACTTGATGAAATTTTCTCTAATAAAATGTGAGATCTCCTCTATATTACTCTGTATGATCTCATATATAACATAAATCTTCAATCAATTAAAGATTTAAATTTGAGTTGGGATGGGATGGAGGATTTAGATCTTGAAAGATTCCATCCTGCACTACTATATGCAAATAAACTATCTAGCCAGATCGCTAATTAGGTTTTATGTTGATTTTGCAGATACATGTGGGTATGATATGCAAAAGGTATGTATAATGACCTCTTCAATGTTCAAGGACTATTTTGATTTTTTCACCAAATGCCCTCTTTTCTGTCAATTATTTTCAAACCAAATCTTGATTACACTTGTTGCTAGTTAAAACAAGGATGCTTTCATAGATGGGACATACTGTAGGTTGGCATTTGTTACTTACCTAGGATTCAGAATTATGTACTTTTGGTTGCTTCAAATGGTTGAGCTTTATAAATTATTTAACTGAGAGGATTAAAAGGCATCACGAATTTATGGTGACAATGAACAAAGGCCTTTAAAAAGCAGGGTAGAGTTTTTAGCCACGAGGCTTGGGCTTTAATAGTTAAAATTTGTGATTACACCATGATCGCCCTTAAGAAACTCTAAAATGTGTGCAGCTATTGACATGTGTTTGGTGTTTTGCTTGTTTTTTTATATTTTAGACTAATAAGCCATTCTTTCAGTGTGCTATTTTGCCCACAAGTATGGCTACCTTATAGAAGTTTATATAATTTTGAGGGTGTTTGTTTTGAGGGAATTTTAAGGTGCAATGTAACTTGAACCACCCATCATGACCAAACCAACCACTTGAGTATTACTAGCATACACGTGCTAATGCTTCAGTTCTTTATAGTAGGATGCCTTTACCGATGAACTTTACCTGACCTTCCTCACCAAGCATATCAAAGAACCTATTTTTAAACATCTTTGATGAACATGGATGAAACTTTTAAGTTAATATGCTTGATGAAGTAACTCATGAAGATACTGCATGTTTTAGTTTTTTCTTAATTAATGTGATCTTATCATCTGTGTTAGTAAGAACTTCTAAATCTTTCTTTCTTTTTGTACCTTTCAGAGCATGGAGAAACTACTTAATCTGTCCGCAGTGATTTTGGACAAAAGGAACAATTATGTTGCCAAATCCACTGGAAAGGTTAGCATGACCTGCTCACTTTAGAAGAATCCACATTTATTGAGGGATCATTGTACATACCATTTAGTGCATATCTTACAGAGAAACTTTTAGTTTGTACAAGTTGGTTAACTTGAAAATTTGAGTAATTAGTCAAAGTCAGTTGTTACCAGTCTTTCATCTTAGTGCCTGTTTGGCATTGAGTTTGCAACTTCGTTTGGATGCGTTTCAAAATCGCATTTACCCTGAAAATGCATTAAATTTATGTTTTTTTCCAGTGCTCTCCAATGATTTTGATGTGCTGATATCAAAAATAAATAAATGAAATTCGAGAAGAAGCCACCGCCCTCCTAAATAGGCTAGCATAAAGTTGGGAGAATATTTTATATGCCAAAGCTATACTGTTTGTCCTATATGATACAAATTCTACTCTCGCTCTTCTTGGTTTGTATGAGATTATAATTCAATAATTAGTCTTGTGTTGAATACAGTTCTTCCTAGTATTAAGGAAGAGGTTTAGTGGTAAGAAGCTCATGATGACTGGCCTCATGGTTTTTAAGTGTGCAATTAATTATTCGATTGAAATATATGGATATGTCAATTGTGCTGCTTTTCTTCTCCCTCAACAAGTTGGTATTTGTCTTGTGGTTCATGTTATTGTCTTTGCAATTAAGTGTACTTACTCCAAATTAAGGGTTATAATGATATACTTGATTTACATCTTTTTCCTCTTGCAATATTGTCTTACAGCTCACAGATGCACGGTCAAATAGTGGGGGACCTTCATCTCAAAAAAAATTACAATTGATGAGTTCCCATGGAGGGTATGATACTTGCAAAATTTCTAGCGAGTTAAATAATATGCTATATTATTAAGCTTTAGGATACTTTTCTCATAATTAACGAAGATCAGCTTATCATTTTGATTATTTACATCATAATACATTTGCTTGCTTTTATATGCACAGCAGTGCAAATAGAATTTCAAATGCAAATGGGGGAGAATCACCTGGCCAGGGGAAAGAGAGAAACAACCTCCAGAAGGAAGTTTTGAACTCACTTTTTAATGCTGCTGAGAGATCTGAGGAGTTATCTAGAAGAATAACGAAGGCTGAGAGGAGGTCAATAGTATATGGAGAGCCGGTTGTTGAACCTCCAACTGACGTTACCTTAGAGAAGAGGACTGATTTTGCGGACTTTCGGCAAGATTATGACAATGGTAAGAACTCTTTTGAGATGAACTTCATTAACAAAGTAATTTTTTTATAGAAAATTAGAAGGCTTGGATGCTTTAGTAGCTCATTCACAATAAAAATGGGACTTGGAGGGCCTTTTTTGTCTTCTATGGACTATATTTCTTTTTGCTCCATCTACATTGCTTTTTAATTCATGGAGAGCTGAACAACACATCGGGTCTGTTTTTGCTAGTCCCTAACACCCCCTTCACCAAAGAAACAAAAAAACAAACTGAAATATTCTTGAAAGGATCTGGGAACTTACAATTTTCTTTCATATTTTCTCACTGTCGCTTGAGTAGAATTGTTTGGTGGCCTGTTTGTATTCTCTCTCTGGAATGAATTAGAGCACTGATTCAGTGATATGCACCATTCTTGCCTTCTTATTTCATGGCTTGATGATATCTAAGGGATGCATCAGCAAGAAAGTTCAGGGCAAGTGTTTTGTTGGTTGCTCTGAAATGTTGTAAATGGGGATGCCTGCGCTCTCTCCCAGGCCTCCTATCAACGCAGCTTGTAAACTCATGTTGCAAATTCTATTTGTTCCCCCCTCGGACACTGATAAATTACTTCTTTCATTAGAAGAAACAAAACACAATCTATGGACATTTATATGTTACCATGTGGGGTTAGCAAGAATCTGTGTTTGTAAAAAAAAACAAGTAAAAAATTGCTTATGGACCTCTTCACTTGCTGCAAAAAATGGTTCTGATCCTGTCTTTTTGAGCTTTATATATATGTATATATTCTTCTTTTTTGTGAGTGTGAACTGTATAGATTTTTTTTGTTGTTATTAAAATGCTATATAATGTTCTTCTCTTTATGCTAAGAAGCGTTATCAGTTGAAGATGAAGATGATAGTTACCAGCTTCTTCGTAAAGCTTGGAAGGAGTATCGGACCACAATGAATGAATTTTACAAAGCTGTAAGCTGCTAATTCTTTTTTCCTGAAATTTGATTTACATATGATAATGACATTTATACCTATATTTTGTAAATTTGCAATTCCTGAATCAATTTGGCTATATATGTCATGATACGGTAAGATATTTTAATAATTTTAGTAACATGAGAATTTCCTATATATACTAATAGCTACAGGCTATTGCAATTTGATAGCTCAGACTGGCTTTTCCATAAGAAATCTGCAATGTGGCTTGTATCAATCACCTTTTTAGTCTGGTCATGCTAAAATAAGAATGTTCCTTGTCAGGCTGGTGATGCGTTTGCCAAGGGAGATGATGAGCGAGCAAATAAACTGATGGACGAGGTAAGGTTTCTGATTGTGTCGCAAAGCAAGATGTCTGTTTACAAGTCATCATGTTTTCTTATCTTTGGCAACATGATCGGCACTCAAGATGTCAAGAACCATTTCACTGAAAAACTTAAGCTGTTAAGTGAGGTCCTGAAATATAATTCATATGATTCTCTAACACAAGATACCAACAAGATATGCATTTTTTATTTTCTTGGATGGTTATCAATTTGTTGACCCCAAGATCAAAACCAAGTTATGACTGGATGGTAGAGCTGGTCAACACAAGATTATGGGTAACATAATAGCCATAATGAAATGTTTACGAATGGAAGTCCCATGTGTATGCTTTTAGCCGTGGGTTTCAACAGCATCTCAGTTGTGTCAATTTCAATTAGAAGGTACTGTTGGATATAATATAATAATTTTAGTTGTATATGTCCTTGGTATATGCAGGGAAATTTTTTTCGTGACAAGGCTTATGAGGTAGATGAAGAATCTACTCAGGAGATTTTTGGGACCAAGTTAGTGATTTTTGTTTATGTTTTTTCCTTTTCATTCAGTATCTAATGGTGTGCACTCTGTGATTTTTCTATTCTCTTTGCATTATAAATCTTTATTTGCTTCCCTCCTTGGCAGAAATGTTGAGACTCAAGACCAGATGTTGCTTGATCTGCATGAACATGGTGCAAAAGATGCAATACGCTCCTTGAAGAGTAATTTTCTCCTACTCTCAGGCATCCCATGTAAGCTATCATCATGCCTTCTTTTGCCCTCATAATCTCCTCCTCATGTATCTTATCCGAGTCAATTTTCTTGCTTCAGCTTTCAAGTACCTCAAAGTCATCATCGAGACAAATGAGGAGGATGCTACGAGAGGGGCTCGCAGAAGATTAGTAAGATTGTTTTAATTTAACTTCTCCCTTTTCTGTCAAGGATTCATTGCTTTTTTTTTTCTTTTTTTTTTCGGGAAAAACAAGGATTCATTGTTGCTCATGTAGTAGTGTGAAAGGAGTCTTTTGATTGAGAAATTTGAACCAAAAATGATACTTCCGCACACCAATGGGTGCTTATCCCTAAAGGGAGAGGGAGAGGAAGATAACTCTCGTTTTCAAGCTCTACTTATCACATCCAAAACAGAATATATACCTTATCTCCTTTGCTCTTTGCAGATCATGAAACTATTAGAGAAGGAATCGATAAAGTGGACTGAAGGAACAGATGCTGGAACAATACTAATTCAACTGGATAATATCGACCCTAAGCGCTTGAGTTTCGCCAAAAAATAGATGGAATCAAGTGGGTTTCTTGAGAAGCAAGCAAGCAGCCACCATTTTGTTTTTTTTGAGGATCATAGTCATGGTCATTTGTTGACAAGTTACAAGCTATCAAAACGGTGACCATGTAAACGCTATGAAGAAGCAACGAAGAATACAGTAAACATGTGCCACAGCTTTCTTGATTTTAGTTTTCTTGAGGTGCTTGATTCTCTTAATGGCATTAGAAAAAGGTTAACTAAATAAATCTTAACGAGTATTAAGAATTGAGTTAAATTCAAGACGAGAGAAGAGTGATGTTTTCCCAAAATCTCAAATCTTGGCATGAAATTTGTTGCCCTAAATGCTCAATGAATGAAGGGGAAAAGAAAAAATAAGTGGTCGACACCAGATGTCAATAAATAGACTTGACAACAGTTGTGCTGTTTGGGAGTGTGGTTGAGTTTACTTTTGAAAGTGTTTTTTGTTTAGAAATATATCAAAATGATGTTGTTGTTTTTTTAAAATTATTTTTGATATTAGCATATGAAAATAATCTAAAAATACTATTTTTTTTAATTTAAAATAAAAAAATTAAAAATAAAATAATTTTTTAAAAATATATTTTTAAAATACAGTGTCAAATACCTACGAAAGCTTGCTTTCAGGGGTGTGAAAAAACTTGATCAATGTAATATTTTATGTTTCATGACTTGATAAAATCAAATAATATGAAATATGTAATGGATGAAAAAACTTAAAAAATAGATATTATGGGTTAAAATTTTCTAAACCTAGCTAATCTACTCAACTGTATACACTATAAAAATTATGGAGTTGCAGTAATTTAAGTTCATGTTTAGAATTTATTATCATTTGTTTTGATTGAGTTTTTTTATTTATATAATTTAATTTGTTGCTATATGTTTTTTTTGCGTTTAATTCTTTTATTTTAGCAATTGATTTGATATATTAAATTTGATTGCTATAACTTATAATAGATTTTATACCAATTTATTGAGCACAAATCTCTTATACACACACTCACTCTAATATGATATATTCAACCCATATTTTTTTTTATTTTGATATTTATTTGACACTGCGTTTCAAAAATATTTTAAAAAAAAAATTAAAAAAAATATTTTTTTTCTTTTAATTAATTTTAGGCAACAATTAGGCTGTGAATAACTACAATAAAGATGTTGTTAATATATGCTCACTTACAACACGTTGTCAACCAATCACCACCGATAAATTGAAGTCTAATATTTTCGTTACCAGACTGAAAGCCGAAATCCTCCAAAGGTCAATCAAGAGCGTACACGTGTCCTCCACAGCACATCAAGGGACCCACATAAGGCATCCCTGAAAATAGACGGTGACTGATACTGATATGCTCCCGTTGGTGCCATCAGAAGCTGATCATTCCCCGACAGAAGGAAAAGGTAAAGTTTATTCTAGTGCCAATTCAATCTATATTCGGATTCAAGCCCTTCTTGTCAAATTAAATAGATAGATAGCGAAAGTTGATGAGCACCTATTTTCCAAACAATTCAAATATGACTTTATTAGTGGCTTACATAGATGAGATTCAATTTATATTTTAAAATTAAATTTAAAAAATTAAAATAATAACCGTATTAATGAAATAGAATATGGAATTTTATTTTTGAAGATTGAATATACTCAAACCATTTCAAAGTTTGAGAGTTTTACATATACCTCTCCTCATTATAAAAAATATATATATTTTCGATTTTATTAGAAAAATATTAAAATATTAAGGATATTTTCAATATAAAAAAAATCGATGATATTCTTCAAATAATCTCTATAAATTTACAAAAACAAATATTCTCTTTGTACTTGGTGGTGATTTGTACTAGATAGGATTTTACAGCAGGAAATCTTCAATGTCAGGGACGTATTTGAAACTTTCTGATTGTATGGGGGTCCAAATGTAGTCTAGTAAACCCCCCCGATAAAATAGAAGAATATTAAAGAGAAAGGGAAGAGGTGGTTCTAGGTTTCTACTGATAAATAAAGGGAAGTGAAGGCGAGGTGTGTCGCTGCAAAATTCTGCGAGTGTGTGGTTGCGGGCTGGAATTAACAAAAAATATGGGTGGGTCGGTGAAGGACGTGAAATCAAAGGCTGAGCTAGATAACATAACCAAAAGTGGAGAAGCAGTAATCATTCACTTCTGGGCATCATGGTGTGATGCTTCCAAACAAATGGACCAAGTCTTTTCTCATCTCTCCACTGATTTTCCAAACACACACTTTCTCGCGGTATGTAATATGGATTTCTTTGTTTGTATGCTCGTGGGCTCTGGTTTTTTATTGAATTGGTGATGTGGGTTTTGTTCTTTAGGTTGAAGCAGAGGAGCAACCAGAGATATCAGAGGCCTTTTCAGTGTCTTCTGTGCCATATTTTGTATTCGTTAAGGTATCTTCGTTATTCTTTCAAGGGTGTGGTTTTGAATTTTTTATGTTATTTTGGGTTGTTATTTGATGTTTTGTTAGGAAGTATCCAGCTTTGTTGTTGGAAATCTAGGTTGTAATGGTAGTCTTAGAAAATAACATGTTTTGACTGTGTTAATATTGATTACTTTGCTCGGTTCTAATGGGTTTCGTGATTCTAATCGTCTCGTAATATTGGCTTGAGAAGATGAATTAATGAATTGAATTATGTAATTCACTGGTGCAAGTCATTTGTATGGTCTTAAGTAATAATTTGGCGGAGCGGTGTGTAGTCTTTTAGGTTTGCAGGATTAAGGATTTCTTATTTGGGTAAAAAATAAATCCCACATTATTACAGTCTGTAAAAGGAAAGGAGTAGTGCCAGGTAAAATCGTTTTCTAAGAACAACTATCTAGAATTCGTGGGATACATGTACTGCTGATCTGGGCTTTGAGACGTAGACGAGATGTGGTGACTTTTTTGTATGCTTTTATTGTGTGCTGTTTAATAATCCCGTGGAAAGATGGTAGTTATTTTATACTCCTGTAAAATTTGGATTAAGTTTGCATCCAGCTTATGTGATATTGTTTGTGGGCTTTGCGGCTTAGCTTTGGAGCATTTTTTAAACCCACCTGACTAATCAGGTCACCAAACTTCTCAAAACCAAAACCATTCATATTCAAAACCTGCCTGCCTAATCATGTATCAAAACTTTTCAATACCAAACGAAATATAAAATCCTTAAAACTGCTAGGTTTGGATTGAGTTGGGCTGAACTGTGCATCAAGTAGATGGATGTACAATGTCTAGGTCTGAGCCTTGTAAACCAGAAAAGTTGTTGGCATGTAGCCTGCACTCAAGTTATCATAAAGGGCCTATTTTCGTTCTTTTTTTATTCTTAAAAATTAGAAAATGACCTGAAAATTTCAATTTGATACTCTATTTTTTTTTGTAAGATTGTCTACATCCATGAATATTTAGCAACGTAGGAATGGGTTACTGCTGTTCCTGTCTCCTGAAAACATAGTTCTCATTGTGAATACTAACCAACCGTTTTATGCATTTTCTTCATCAGGATGGTAAGACAGTCGATACATTGGAAGGTGCAGATCCTTCCAGTTTGGCAAACAAAGTTGCTAGAGTTGCTGGCTCAGCTAACCCTGGAGAACCTGCAGCCCCTGCCAGCCTTGGAATGGCTGCTGGACCTACTGTTCTTGAAACAGTCAAAGAGCTTGCCAAAGAAATTGGCTCCTCACCACAAGCAAACCAAGCACGACCTGGCCTCAGTGATGCATTAAAAAATCGATTGCAACAGCTGGTTGCCTCTCACCCTATCATGCTATTTATGAAAGGGAATCCTGAAGCTCCCAGGTGTGGGTTTAGCCAAAAAGTTATTGATATTTTGAAGGATGAAACTGTGAAATTCGGAACTTTTGATATCTTATCTGACATTGAGGTTCGTGAGGGGTTGAAGTTGTTCTCGAACTGGCCCACATTTCCTCAGCTATACTGCAAGGGAGAGCTTCTTGGCGGATGTGACATAGCAATTGCAATGCATGAGAGTGGTGAATTAAGAGAAGTTTTCAGAGATCATGGAATTGATACTATTGATTCCGTTGAGGCAAAAGTGAGTGGAAGTGAAAATGGACAAGGTGGCATTACACAATCCACTGGCTTGAGTACGACCTTGACCTCCAGACTTGAAAGCCTGGTTAATTCAAATCCAGTTATGTTGTTTATGAAGGGAAAACCTACCGAACCGAAGTGTGGTTTCAGTGGGAAGGTAGTTGCAATCCTTCAAGAGGAAAAGGTAGCCTTTGAGAGCTTTGATATTCTCACTGACGAAGAAGTACGTCAGGGGCTTAAGGTCTATTCTAATTGGTCCAGTTATCCTCAACTGTACATCAAAGGTGAACTTATTGGAGGATCAGACATTGTGCTGGAGATGCAGAAAAGCGGGGAACTTAAAAGGATTTTGGTTGAGAAGGGGATTGTTCAGAAGGAGACTCCAGAAGATCGCTTAAAGAGCCTGATCACTTCTTCACCAGTGATGCTCTTCATGAAGGGCACCCCAGAGGCCCCCAGATGTGGTTTCAGTTCCAAAGTTGTGAATGCCCTGAAGGAGAATGGTGTCAGTTTTGGGTCCTTTGATATTCTATCAGATGAGGAAGTGAGGCAGGGACTAAAGGTCTTCTCAAATTGGCCAACTTTTCCTCAGCTTTATTACAAAGGTGAGCTAATAGGCGGTTGTGATATTATACTGGAGCTGCGAGACAACGGAGAACTAAAATCTACCCTCTCCGAGTAAGGTTGGCATCGATTCTTTCAAATAATGACTAGACAAACTTAAATTTTCTTTTCCACTCATGTTAGTGGTGTATTTTGATGTTATACATGAGTGATGAGCCCGAAGATTGCACAATATACTTTCTTATCAAAGTTCTGATGCCTTGCTTGGTTTTCTGATAGATCATAGATACAAGCTGTATTATGAAAGTTTTTCTTGCAACGTGGTTCTAGTAGTATCAAGTATGATTTGGATTGCTTTTTCGATGGATGAATCTAGCTGGTAAGATTTTAGGGTTCATGCTTTCGTTAGCCCCCATGCACAGTCCTACTGTCATATGTTCGTGCTTGCAACTTGCTCGACCTTTCCTGTTTCTTATCATCGTGAAGGGTTGATCTTTCATGTCGAAATTTGCTCGGGAAATGCAGTCTTAGTGTGGTCAAAACAAATAGTCAGAAGATTGGTCGGACTGAAAGGGAGGTTAGAGTTCCCGTAACTATAACTAAAATCTGAACTGTGGTTTTGGGTTCACAATACATGTCATGTGCTTGACTGCTTGCTTGGGCATGTACATGCTTTCCTTCGCAAACGAAAGATCGTGGTTTCATCACATAGTCAGATTGTCAGCTCAACTGAAATCAATTACACAGACAAGTTTTCCTGACTATTAATTGTTTGACCCAGGGATCCCAATCTTCTTTTGTTTTGGTCGAATTTTTTTGTATTAGTTAAAAATAACAAGATAAATCAGTGTTGTTTTTATCTCGGGTTAAATTCTGTATTTTTCGGTTAAATTCTGGCTGAAACATGCTGGAATCATTTTGCCTGTGCAATTTTGGTCAAATAGTGTTTTTTTTTAATATACACACACATACACACACATATATATATATATATATAAACAGTACAGCCACAAAAAAACATAAAAAATCACTACAAAACCAAAATATTTTCTTCCAATTAAAAACAACAATCACCAACCTACACGGAATTGAAATACTTGGTTTTGACCTTGAAATTTATGCAAGCAGTGAAAGGAGCTTGTGTCCAGTCAGTCTTTTCAAGCCCCCTCTAGCTGCAGTCATCGGCGCTCTTGAGACTATAACAAATCCTCATGGGTTGCTTGTCTGGGAATAGCACGCCATTTGATTCCGAGTTGGGCAACACTATTATCGGAAATTTTCTCCCCTGAGAAACTGCCGCACATCAAAAATTCCGACATAGAATTAGAAATTACATAGCCAGTCCTCGTGAAGATACAAAAGTATTGAAGGGGAGCATTACACTATGCGTTGCTGGTTCCACACGATAGAGTAGGTGTGAAAAGCTTTCGTGGGATCAAATCTGAGGTAGAGTTGTCGCTCCTTGTTGCCTTTCCCATGGGAGAACCCAATTGTGTGGAGAAAATATGGCTCTCCAGTTATATTACCTAAAAATTCAAAATTAATCCCATCATGGTGTTCGTTCTTGAGAAGATTGCTGCAGACATTTGAGAATCTCGAACCATTCAGGATCTTAGCACGTTGATCGCCTCAAGAAATGTCGAAGATATGGAAGAAATTGCCGCCCGTGGAGGCTCCCATTAGAGAAGCGAGTGAAAGAGGAAACAAAAGCATCGAGGAATGCCATCTTTGTTTTTCTAAAACAACCAGGTAGGGATGAAGAGAGAAATAGATGGTGTTGTGTGATGTTGATATTGGGCCCTTGTATAGTTCCTTTCATGGGTGGCAATAGCAAGTTAGCAACCCTATTTCCCAGTAAATTAAATAAATAATATTATAATTATTTAGAACAGGAGGCAAGATTTTAAAATGTTTTTTTAGTGGAGAAATATATTTTTTATATATATTTGATCAACATATTAAAACAATAAAAAACATTAAAAAAATATATCCTTAAACTTTTAATGATTACTTTTTAATAATATTTAAACATCAAATCAATTTTGACAGAAAATTATCAACATTTTAAAAGTTACCACTCGGGCTTAAAAATGAATTCATTTTAATAAATTTCGAGACTCAATAATTCATAAAAAAATAAAATAATATTGTTTAAATCAATTACAAAATTGTTTAGATAATAACTAAACTAACATCATTAATTAAACCAAATCAAATTAAAACATAACTCATGGGTTGATCCTAAATGATATAATTTCAATATTTTTTTATACAAGAAAATACAATATTGTTTTAAGACATTAAATCGAGTTTTATCTAGATTTTAAATTAATTTAAATTTTAACCACGTTATGAATTATCCAAGAAGTCATGGGTTGAACTATTTGATTGCCGAGTTATGAGTTTATCGGCTCCAAAAAACATGATCTAATGATAAAAGACTTGAGATCTATCTTGTAAATCTCGTATTCAAGTTAGGATATGTTTCGTAAAAGATAAAACACAGAAGAGAACTAGACAAAAACACAAATCTATTTCAAAAACTAAAACTAACTTAGTTTCCCATGTGTTGTTGAGAAAGACAATCAACTAACTTAGTTTCTAGATCTTCGAATTGTGCTACTTGAATTTGCAGTTCAAGTTTCTCTCTTCTGAGGTTCTTGTTCTCCTCCTTGAGCATCAGACCACTAGCTTCTTCCATGGCAGCTGCTGCATTCTCTTGATCAGAAGATGCCTTTAAATATGTTGGAAACATACTGGGCTCACATTTTTTTCGAGTGATCTCGAACAGCATGTGCCTCCTCCCTTTCTGGAACCTGTCATGCTTGAATTCCCACTGCTTCGATGATGTTTTCTTGAATCCCTGCTTCAATTTAGAGGATTAGATTCACTGTAAAATCTGGGAAACAATGGAGTTTGATAGCAACTTGTAAGCTTCTCCTGTACAAGGTGAGGTTTATGGCGCCGAGCCTAAGCTGTTCTTCTCGTAATTTGATAGTAAATCACCAAGGCCCATTCTTTATGCAATAACTTCTACTTTTTAAAATATTTTATAAATTATTTTTGAATAATTTTAATATATTAATATCAAAAACATATAACCACTAGCTCATGGTGCTTGCATGAATTGAATCGCAGGGGTTTTTTAGATGCAAGAAAACTTTATCCTTAGAAAATGTATTTTATAGGTATAGATAAACGAATAAAATCCTGGTTGTCCCAGATTTTTATAAGAAATATACGTTCTAACTCAAACTCGAGATTTGTTGTACAGATCGCAAGTCATCTACCATCATATTACGCATCTTGATGACAAAGTACAGGTTTCTAAAACAATAAATGGATTACAGGTTTGCTCCTTAAAGAAGTCCTTGTTGATTAACTAGACAATCCGCAGTGTGATTATTTTGACACCAATAAACAAAAATATCTCAAATTTTGACTCAACATTTTATGTTATTTTACATTTTCTTCACGTTGACTAAAGCATGGGAAGGAAAGGAAATAGCTTCATCCATATCAAAATTGTAATAGTCATACAACAGCTACATTATATTAAGCAGTCAAATATGAATATTAATCAATGACCTCTGATAATGATAATTTAAACACTGTTCATCAATAGTTCATAACATGGACTTGATCATTCAGAAAAAAGAGAAAAACATTCCTGAAACTCCCATTATCTTGTGCTAAAAAGAATTTACCTATAAATTATTTTGCTGACCCAGAAAAAAAATTAATTGCAAGAGAAAAGGGGATCATTGCAGACTGGACGAGGGAAAGTTTTTGGCCCATTAAATGTTAAGAAGATGAAAGCATGGAGTAACAGTAATTACTCACATAGGTGTTAAGCTGGCGAATGAAGCTAGAGAAGTTGTTGTGCTTGAAGAATCGAGGCAGAGTGAGCTCTGAGAACTCAGCTGGAGACCAGACTACGAACCCATTTCCATCTGCGTTCCAGGAAACAATTTTCTTGCCATGAGGATGATGATCACCACCACCACCATGAGCCCCACCTTCTTCTAGCAGGTCGTAAGTCTTGGATAGAAATGGAGCTGGGCATTTCGTTCTTGGAGACTTAATGCTGCTTGAAGAGCTCCTGCTTGTTGTGTCTTGATCAAGCTGAGAAAATCTGGCCGCCATGGCTGAGCTTAAGCTAAGTTTTATGATATCCAAGAGGTTTCTTTGATTTTATGATATCGACAACACCGGCCTTGGGAAACTACTGGCACCGTGCGTGGAAGGTGGAATGTTTTCTTTTCCATTCTTTCTTTTTGAATTTTATTTTAATGTTATCTGATCCTTTTCTGGTATTTAAAAAAAAATGAAAAAATTGAAAGAAAAAAATTATTTTTTATTTGAAATTATTTTTTAAATGTTTTTAGATTATCATCATCATGTAGATGTCAAAATAATTTTAATAAATAAATAAATATATTATTTTAATATATTTTTAAATAAAAAATATATTTAAAAACAATTAATATAAAACAATCATTTAGGCACATGTAATTTCGTTATTGTTAGAAGAAATTATTCTTCGAGATTGCATGGGAATATTTCGAACAAGGCAATACTTATATTTTTTAAAATTACTTTTTAATTTTTAATTTAAATGAAATAAAACCAATATTATGGACTTAGATTATCATAAATGTAAAATATTAAGACCATTATTATAGATTATGGTTTTGATTTTTGTGAAATACAATTATAATCTTGATGTATTTCTTCTTCTTTTTTTATGAAGAACTTTGTTTTCATTTTTAATAAATGAAAGTTTTTTTCTAGTTTTTTTAGTAGAAAATAAGAATTGAAAAAGAAAAGAAAAACTTAAAATTAAAATTAGGGTGAACCTATTACTGTGGGCAACCTACTAATTAATCCCTCAGTCAATTTAAAAATAAATAAAAAACTAAATCGAAAGATGGGCCGGGGACTCTGACCTTACTTAACAAGTGCTTGACAAGTATTTTATCGGGTTTGGGTATCACTGTCAGCCCAAAGAAAAATACGTACGGGGCCTCTCTCATAAGATCTAAAAATGACCCAAGCTTAGTAGAAGTTTTTGCCTGGAAATTTCTTGAGAAACTTGTGTAAATAATTCGCAAGGACCATACATTTGGAACATTTTTCTAAAAAAAAATAAATCAAGATGGGCTCCCATTGATCCAATGACTGGTATGCCTTTTGCAAATATCATTAAACTGACCTGATAGCTAGCGTCTAAGACATATTTTTTTATTAAGAGAATATCGTATTTTTTATGTTTTTTATATTAATGCATTAAAATTATATATAAAAAATGAAAATAATATCTTTCTAAAAAAAAGATAGATTTGCTTCTTTTTTTTGTATTTTGGTGAAAATCAAATGCGATCACCTATGGATTACCATTTTCGTTTCCTTTTCTATTTTTTCGAAAAGGAAAAGCTAAAATATATTATCAAGTATCAACTACATATAAATTGATTAATATAATATATTATCATTGTATAACCACACACCTCGGGTAATAATTTTAGATTTGATTTTTATCTATAAAAAAAAATTAATTGATATTATAAAAAAAAAACCAAAACCGGTTTAAATCGACCGGTTTCGGCTCATTTTTTTAAATCAAAAATCAAAAACTAGTTTTTGGTTTTTTAGGTTTTTTTTATTTTAATCAAGTCTTTTGCGTCTCTCATTAAACAAAAATAGAATTAGACCAAAAAAATTAAACTGAACCGGAAAAATATTAAGTTTTTTTTCATATTTTTTTAATTTGAACCGATTCGGTTCGGTTTTGGTTTACCAATTGTAGCCTTATAATACCAAAACCAGACCAAAATTTTTTTAAAATATTAGAATTGCTTTTTTTTAATAATTCGGTTTAAAATTTTTTCAGGTTTTTATTAACTCCTAGCTACAATGAATGGGTGAAAAAAAAATGTAGATTGCTTTTCTTTTCTCCCTGCTTGGCTTGGAGTGAAACACTCGACTCCACATCTACGAGTCATTGGCAAGCATCAATCAAGGTAGACAACGCGTAGAGACTTGCAGGTCCAATTGCTCGAAAGTTTTTTGGGACCATCAGCGTTATCGTCAAGCGACCATGGAGGGATTCGGAGTCAAAAAGCAAGTGGGTGGCCTGACCACATAACAAAAGACACCACATCCAATCCAACCATCTAGTCGTGCGAAAGAGTTTGGGATTAAATAGTTGTTTTACACTGTATTTGTAAAGTATTTTTGAAAAAAATGAATTTTATTTTTATTTTTTATTTTAAATTAATTTTTTTAGTGTTTTTATATCATTTTGATATGATGATGTCAAAAATAATTTTTTAAAAATAAAAAAATATTATTTTGATGTATTTTTGAACAAAAATCACTTTTAAAAACAATCTCAACCACATTCTCAAATAGAAATTAAGAAGTTTGCTCTTATTGTGATCTTATGCTCGAGTTTTGTGTTTGCTAATATGATGATCACTAGAAATTTATATGGTCGTTAATTTCAGGATCTGTTAAACTAGTTTTTTTTTTTTGGTATAAACCACGCGGTGTCCCAAGCGCTGGCCCAGACTAATCCACGTTCGCACTGGGTGGGCCCCGAAGGGGTGAAAATGCTCCCCAAATGGCCGGCTCCATACAAGAGGAGGGTTTGAACCCCTGACCTCTCTTAAATTAGTTGAGATACATACAAGTTAGCCCGGACAACCACATTAATTAAAAAAAATTCTTTTGAGTAGGAAGTAAGACATGAATTATTCTCTCATCTGCCACCACCCCTAGAGGAAGGTAATGGGGTTGTGATGATTTCTTAGCCATTTAGGTTATGGCGGTGGGTTGACAGACAAGATACCTTAAATTAAACCTAAGTTTTTCTATGATTTATCAATCGAGGCTCCACCACAATTGTCCGCTTGGTAATAGTAGTACTACTTTAAAATACATGAGTTTGATTGTATTAATTTAATTTTTTATATGTTTAATGTATTTATATTAAAAATAAATTTTCAAAAAATAAAAATATATTATTTTAATATATTTTTAAATAAAATACTAAAATTCACTTGTTTATTAATGGATATGTGTCCTTTTTTCTGATCAGTCAATTGGAATATTGTGCTTTGCAGGGCACCATTCCCGGAAGCCAAAAGGGCAGCCTTTTTTCTTCTCCGACCGAATTCTCTAGCTAGCTAGCTGGCTATATAGATAGCAAGGTAGTCTATAGTGTTACTGTTTGTTATTTTGTTTTTTTAATTGAAACGGTGTGTCTCTTATTCAAAGCTTTTATGATACAACTAGTTTGAAAATACGAAATTTAAATTTTAAATAAAAACTAAAAAAAGGGTTAAAGTTGATGGGTTTAAAAATAATATTGACAATCGGTAAAAATATAGCTTGATATTTAAAAAAAACATTAAAAAAAAACATATTAGATAGAATCAGATCAACCTAGATTGATTTTTTAAACTCATAATATAAGTTATGAGAGCATAACAACCCTAGATAAAACAAATTAAATTATAAAACTCAATTCTCAGTAAATATATTATTTGATGATGAAACTATAGCAATTCACATGAGTTAAATCATATTAACCGATTAACGAAAACTATTTATTAATAATCAATCATGTAATAAATTATAGAGGTTTATTATTAAAAAAAAATATAAATTCCTTGACAACGACAATGATTTAATATTCGATAATTTATATAAAAAAAAAACTATATAAGCCTTAATTTATTAATATTGGTCATGGTCAAACCATCAAAATCAACCACACCATCTTCAGTGCCCATCGGTCATCCATGCCTCCTAATTTCAACCATGTAAGAAGAAAGAAAAGGTGATTTTATTGTAGCCACATGAACACATTTCATTATTCACTAAAATAATAAATGTCCATGCTCTTTTTTCTGTCCTTTTCTTGATAAGCTTCAGTGTTTTAGCAAATGCATCTTGTTTTCATAAAAAAAAAATCTTTTACTCAAAATTTAATTGAGAATTTTTTAATTGAGAATTTTCTTTCATATTTTGTTTTTAATTTGCTTTTTATAGGATAGTGCTAGCCTTAGGATTTGAATCATGATTTTAAAAAGTTAATCCAGTTTAGCTCAGATTTGTTTTAAATTTTAGGTTCTTTCCTTCAATAAGTTATATAGATTTTCATTTTGCTTGACATTGTGTTTCAAAAGTGTTTTTGAAAAAAATTAATTAATTTTTTTTAATTTAAATTAAATTTCTTTGATATTTTAGATCATTTTCACGTGTTGATATCAAAAATGATTTTAAAAAACAATTTCAATCACACTTTCAAATAATCAATTCATATGTCGAGTCTATGTTAATCTAAGTTGAGTTAGTCTAATTTTGTTTGTTATATTTATATGATATTTTATATATATATATATATATATCAAATTATTAAATTAATCACTTCTTGAATTTAATAAAACCATTAACTTGAACATGGAGTTTCTTTTTTTTTTAAATACAACAGTAATTTAATTTTTTTAAAACACCAGTATAGTTAATTAAAATACTGAGACTAAGTTATAATTTTTATTTATCAAAAGGCATCATCATTAATAGTGGTGATAACAATAATGTATGTGGTGATTATGATTATATAATTAATCGATATATAATAAATGAATATGATATATTATTTTAAAAAACTCATTTTCATTCTATAATTATTATCGCTTGTATCGCCTCCGAAGCAGTTTTATTTTTATCTCTACTCTTCATTACTCTCAATTAAACAATCACTAAACTCCACGCTGCTTTTAAAAAAATAAAATTAATTTAAATAAAATTTTATTATTATTTTTAAATTATTTATTACAAATTATTTTTAAAAAATAAAAAAAATATTATTTTGATATATATTTTTAAAAAGTATTTTCAAAACAATATTTATAAACAGTAACTAAGCAGAAACAAAACTTTCTGCTTTGCAGACTTTTTATATATATAAAAATTCTGTCATTTAATTTATTATTGAATAGGGTAGCCAATAGAGAGCGCACCAAGCCTGCCTTAAAGCTGAAGTGACTTATGGGGCATTAATGAGGTTATCTGTAAATGGGGTAGCCGACACAGAGCGTACCGAGCCTTGCTTTAAAGCTGCAGACCAGGTTTACGTGTTTGATGTAACATCATTTATTTTATTTTTAAAAATATTTTTTATATATTTTTCTTAAATATCTTACCAACTTTTTATATATTTTATCACAATTGCTTTTAAAACACGCAAAAATATTATTAAAGATATGTTTAAGAGTGTATTTTGAAAATGTTTTTGAAAAAAAAATTAAAAAATTATTTTGATTTTAAATAAAAATAATTTATTTTTTTTAAATAATTTTAATGTGATGATATTAAAAATAATTTTTAAAAAATAAAAAAAATATTATTTTAATTATTTTTTAATAAAAAATACTTTAAAAAACAATATTAACCCCATTTTCCAAACAGTCACTGATATTGTTCAAAACCGTCTAGCAAGCACCGGTAGACAGGCAGCTGGACGGCCGAGCCAGCCGAGTTAGTGAGCAGTACCGGAGGGCTGTAACTCACCGGACACAGCTTGCCGGTACGTACATGATATTTTTCTACGGGCATCCGGCGGGCTTCTGGCCGTGGTTCTGAAAGACAGATGCGAAGCAAAGCAACGCCCTAGACAGCAAGATATGAAAATCAATTCATATTATATAATAATTAATATAACTGATCAACGGATGTTTCATGAACTCGGATCCATTGCTCTCTACAAACTAACTGTACACCGGAGAGTCACCTCGTACTGTGTTTCAAAATACAATGAGGCATAAAAGAAAGCAACAAAAGAGAAAAATGGAGATTCTGTTCAAGGACTTGTCTGCCTGCAGCTCATGCCTCCTCAGCCTGGGGCTGCTAGCACCCATCAAGTGATACGAGTTTGGAAAGGCACCGAAAACCCTCGCATACACCATCTCTCTGAACATCCCGATAACTGGTTGGCGTGAACCGGCCATTGCAGGGTCGCCGAGATTAAGCAAGGATGACGGGGAAGCCTCCTCGAAACTGCCGTTATGGCTCCGGTAAGGATTACGATATGGAAGCCGCTGGCCGGTGTTAGACGTGTTTGACACCACATCTTGAGCCCCACAAGCTGATGGTCTGGGAGGAATGATCATACCTCTGTACAGGGTCTTGCCTTCAGCTTCAGTGGAGCCCTGGCCACGGCCATAGAGGGGAACCATGGTGGTGTGAGATATATCGGCCTTGCAAACCGGGCATTGCGGGTGCTCGTCGGAGGCGAGGGAGGCGCTCTGGACATGGAGCCACTTGTAAATGCAGGGCCAGCAGTAGAGGTGGCCGCAGAGGGTGACTACTGGCTCATGTGCGAAGTCAAAACAGATATTACAGTCGAAACAGCCACTGGAACTTTCTGACTCACTTGAAACTGGTTTCCATCCCCGGCTAAAATATTGCTCGAACTCCATTGATTCTCACGTTCTTCTTCAACTCTGAAAACAAAAAAGTTCAAGCACCAACTTACAACCTTCCAGTAATATAAACTCTGAAACTCACTCTGAGAAAATATAATGAATCAGTAAAGAACAAGATAGGCACAAGATTTATGCCAACAACCGCATAAAGAACATAGCAATTATGTTGTCTGAACTAGAATAAGCAAATGCACCAGACAATAGTTCCCCATGGCCCACCTTATCGTTTAATTTTCACGCGAAAGGCCAGAACTCAAAGCACCCCATCTACCAAAACCAAAGAAAGAAAAATACCACGCAGGTTAAAGGACCCCACGACTTGAGATTTCTTATCAGATAAGGATTCAACCCTAGCAATAATTAGAGGTGGAGCATGAAACAAATCCATCCCTGATTCCCATTTTGTTTTTCATTCTCGGTAAGATTTCCCATTTGATTTCTCTTGAAAGAGCAACGGTAAAGTATGGCTTGCACCACCACTTTTGAATACCTAGATCTTCTAGCAAGAAACTTAGCAACGGTAAAGCAGGGCTTTACACCAACAGATTTGAATATTTCGACCTTCTAGTGAGAAACTTGGCAACTTTTCAATGGGTCCTTAAAGAGTGTAGAGACGTTGAAATCCATCCTTCTAGATCAGCACCGCTTTCTAAATCTTTGTTGGACAATCAAATATATTAAAAATATAAATCTCGAATACAAAACCTAACCAGAATAAAGAAATCCTCACACCCAGAAAAAAAAAATTATATATATATATAAAATGTTATGCCTATTGACTAGATATTCAAGCATTGGATTCTTGTTAAGTCATAAAATCTATGACAGAAAAGACTACAAACAAAATTTAAGCAAGTTTGATTTCTACGATATCAAGAACAAAAAAAATCACTGCTTTTATGCCAAGGTGATCGCTCGCGTCAACAAAGAAGCTAAAAAGAATAAAGATTTGAGTTCCTTTCTAGGACAGATCTGCACTTCAATTAAGAACGACACGGCATCTCTAGAACTAAATAAATTATGATCATCCTTGAAGATCCATCCAGCACACCTAATTACCAGGCTACAAGTACCAAGTCCATTACGAACTGCCATAATTTTCCACCATCACTGCTCTCATCAACAACCAATCATCAGAACCATCACCACGACACTAATTTAAGCTCAGCCAATGAAAATTTGTTATGTGATTAGAAAATGGGAAACAAGAAAACTGTCAGGCACACAAAGATGATTGAAAATTTGGCATTTTCCCCTCATTCACCTTGCCTTCCCCCCTCCCTTTCCCAGAAACCAAACCAAAAAAAAAAAAAAAGCCATATTAACGAGATCCAAGACCCAGGCCACAAACACAACTCAAAAATCCAAACAAACAGAGAAATGAAGCACTGCAAATAAACAAAGAATAAAAATAATAATCATGAATCCTAGAGAGCTGACTCGCTAAAGATTACCTGAAAAACAATAAAGGGAAAATAACAGTGTGTTGTTTGGCTTGCTTAAAATAAGAGGATTCGAGGAGGCTTTAATGGAGATTTTGCAGGTAACAGATAGAGAGAGAGGGAGATTTTTGCTAAGGGATTGGTTAAGAGTGGTTGACGCTGTGGTGTTTATATAACAGTGGCGAGAATCAAATTCCCATTTTTTATTTTTTATATATATAGTCCCTTTTTTTAAAATTTTCTTCTCAATAATTCGATGGCCGTTTGGACAAGCGTGGATCCCGGCTCGATGATTTCCATTTCTTCCTTTAACTTTCTAAATTTAACTTTAATGATATTATCTAATTTTATTTTTTTTATAAATTTAGTAAATTGATGCAGAGACTCATTTTGTAGAAAATCGAATACTCATAATTCATGGCAGAATAGTACAGGATATGAAAATTTTGGCAAAACAACACGGTTTTAACATGTTATAAAATGGTATTTTAAAAATATTATTATTTTAAAGCGCAATAATTACCCAGATGAATAATTACGAAAATAAACTCAGTTCGATTCCTCTCTTTTAGAAGAATAAGGACCCGTTGGAGGCGTTGCAACCGGTGTTTGGGGAAAATTTAAATTTATTTATTTATTTTAAAAATCGGGGGTTTGGTGTTTTTAGATTATTTTGATGTGCTGATGTCAAAAATGATTTTTAAAAAATAAAAAAACATTATTTTGATGTATTTCGGCACGAAAAGCACTTTGAAAAGCTACCGCAACCGCACTCTCAAACAGGCCCTAAATGATTATTTGATAGTTTCATTGATGTTGTTTTTAAAAATTATTTTTTTATTTAAAAAAAAATATTTTTGATATCAGCACATGAAATTAATTTAAAAATATAAAAAAAATTAATTTAAAATAAAAAAAATACTTTTAAAACACAGTTCCGAACAAATATAAATACTCGTGTATTTTTAAAACCTATATAAAAAAAATAAATTTTGTGTGCTTATAGAGCCCCGAATCTCCGATTTATTCCAGAGTGAACTTTCTCGGAAACAACCTTTCGGTGGATTCGAAGCTTCTTATTAAAAAGAAGGAGGAGGATTATTATATTACAATGTTCACTAACGAGGATGTAGGAGACTATGCTTGTATAAATTTAAAATTATAAAATATTTTTTGTTTCCAAATATATTAAAATAATATATCTTATATGATGATACTTCAACGATTTACAGTTAATGAATTCTTAATAAAGTTATGATAAATATACGTGTTGTATTATAATTGGTGGACACGTGATAAATATTCTGTGAATATTATTATGAAAATAAAATATGTTATTAAATTTAAAATTTGATCATTCATCATTGAGAAAGCGAGGTCGTTTCATATCATAATTTCTCATGATGCTATCATATTTTATCATGTAAAATCTTATGGCGCGTGGAGGTGTTTGTGGTGGCATCTCCATCACACAAAAAGGAATAATTATGCTTTTTGAAATTATTTGGAAAATATATTAAAAAAATAGAATTTTAAAAAATATTTCTGTTAACTTCCACGTAGTTCTATTAAAGAAAATCTAATTATATTAAGAAATATATACAGTGATGATAATGATATGGACAGTAAAATAAATAATTATTTATCATAGGATATGATTGATATTGTTTTAAAAATATTTTTTGTTTAAAATACATTAAAATAATATTTTAAAAAAAACATCTAAGTTTTTAATTTCAAATAAAAAATAAAATAAATATATTTTTAAAAAATAATAATTTTAAAATACAGTATCAAACAAACCAAACACAAAAGCACGTCGACAAGATAACAAAGAATCGGAAATATGGGAGACAAGAAGGTCAAGTGGGTCTAGTATATTATGATCATCTATCTTGGTTCGCAGTATCTCATACTTTAATGATCTCGAGAAGAAGAAAAAAGTTTAATATAGTATTTTTAATTTTACAACTGTAGCAGCAACTGAGTGCATTTTGTTTTGTGTTTTTTTGGCAGGTTCCAGGTGTCAATTTGGTCCAATCAGGGATGCCAATACTTGGTGGTACATTTGTGATGACAAAGAGTTTAATATTTATTTTTAAGTCTTAAATTTGAGTTAAATCGTGTTTATTTTATAAAAATCTAAAATATTTGGAGTTTTCCTCGTTTAACCCGGGACTGCCAAAAATAAAAAAATCTAAAATATTTAGAGTTTTTCTCGTTTAGTCCGGGATTGCCAAAAATCTAAAAATCTAAAAATCTAAAATATTTGGAGTTTTCCTCGTTTAACCCGGGATTGCCAAAAATACTTCAAAAAAGTGGATTTCCTTGAATAAAAAAATATATTATTGGCCAAGCTTCTAATATATTTATACTCATATCCATGTTTCAACCAAGACCAACATGTATAACATTTATATTTCCTATCGGATTAAATATCCATTATCTGAGTATTATTTTTTTATTCCATGTATAAAAAAAACTTTTTTTTTACTATAAACAAGACAGAAATGGTAGACCGAGGGTGGTTATGATTATTTAATTGAGTTAATTTTTTAAGCGATTTTAGAGTGTCAAGGGGTATATTTTGATTCTTCTACACTATACTATCAAAAATTGAATATTCATAACCCTTTTTTTCTATAGTGTTATGAATATTCAATTTTTGATAGTATAGTGTAGAAGAATCAAAATATACCCCTTGACACTCTAAAATCGCTTAAAAAGTTTTATTTAAATAATTATTTTTTATTTTTAGAATCTATACTCTTAATAAATTACTAATTATTTCTATAGTTTTGAAACCTCACCCGACTTGTTAGGAGTGGTTATGATTATTTAATTGAGTTAATTTTTTAAGCGATTTTAGGTTGTTAAGGGGTATATTTTGATTCTTCTACACTATACTATCAAAAATTGAATATTCATAACCCTTTTTTTCTATAGTGTTATGAATATTCAAGTTTTGATAGTATAGTGTAGAAGAATCAAAATATGCCCCTTGACACTCTAAAATCGCTTAAAAAAGTTTTATTTAAATAATTAATTTTTATTTTTAGAATCTATACTCTTAATAAATTACTAATTATTTCTATAGTTTTGAAACCTCACCCGACTTGTTAGGGGTGGTTATGATTATTTAATTGAGTTAATTTTTTAAGCGATTTTAGGTTGTTAAGGGGTATATTTTGATTCTTCTACACTATACTATCAAAAATTGAATATTCATAACCCTTTTTTTCTATAGTGTTATGAATATTCAAGTTTTGATAGTATAGTGTAGAAGAATCAAAATATACCCCTTGACACTCTAAAATCGCTTAAAAAAGTTTTATTTAAATAATTATTTTTTATTTTTAGAATCTATACTCTTAATAAATTACTAATTATTTATATAGTTTTGAAACCTCACTTGACTTGTTAGGTTAATTTGGTACCCAGTCGACCTAAAGTTAAAACCAAGTTGGATTTAAAAAAATAAAGAGGAAACATAAACCCTAATGACTCGACAAGACTCAGTCAAAAACTCAGTTGCAATCTATTGATTTTTTTTATGATAAAAATAATGTTAAATTATTTAAAAAAAATTAGAGTCCCTAAGTGAGGATACTAGGATAACTTGAAGAGAAAAAAACTCATTCGAGTTAACCATGTTTAAAAATCTAAATAACTATTTAGAAAGCGATTTGAAAACAATTGTAGAGTTTTATTTTTAATCAATTTAGTATTGAAGGATAAAATTAAAAAATTGACAAAAAAATAATCCGAATCAATATGACTAGCCTTCAAAACTCACAATTTTGAGATTGTGATAACTTCGTAGAAAATAAATCAAAACAAAATATAAAACTCATAACCAATAAATCCAATAGTAAGAGATTAAAAAAAAAAAAAGAAGAAATACCTCAAACTTTCGAGGACTAAAATAAAAAAAGACTTGGATTTTAATATATATTAATTAATAAGCCGAGCCAAGCAAAGCATTTTAGTATATGTTAATCAATAGCAACATTGAATAAATGGTAATTGGCATTATTCAAAGAAAAAAATCTATAAAAGTTATAAATAGCCTTTCAAGAAAAAAAAAAGCTGGCCCGCAATTAATTATCGAATTACTAGCTGTATGGAAAAGACAATGATCCTATCTAATTCAGTGACGGTTTATTTTATGTTTGGAAGAAAGAAAAATTTATATTATTTTTCTACTATTTTTATATTATTTTGATATATTGATATTAAAAATAATTTTTTAAAATTATCAAAAAATATTATTTTAATAAATTTTTAAAAACAAACAATTTAAAAAACAACCCCCCCGAATTGTAGCACACCCGCTTGCTAATCAAATAATTTAATCTGCTATTATGAGTTTGTTTGGAAATGTGATTAAAATTATTTTTATTTAAAAATATATTAAAAGAATATTTTTTTATTTTTATTTTTAAATATTTTTGACATTATAATTTTTAATTATAAAAAAATACAATTTTTTTCAAAAATATTTTAGAAACTAACGTGAAATAGCTACATGATTCTATCTAATTAGCTGTTTAATCGAGCTAATGGAAAGCTCCTTCTAGAAGCCCATTTATAAGTGGCCATGCCAGTTGCAAATTTGGCACGTGGCAATTCGTTTGCTAGAACGAGGTCAATTGCAATACCAGGCCAGCAGGAGCCTCGTAAGGGACCACTTTGCACAACAAAGTTCAACACCACGAAGAAAATAATATTTTCTTGTAGAAAACAAACTATATCATGACAAAGGAAAAAGAAAAAGAAAAAGAAAAAACACATGTGAGCTGCTATTTATATATTCTCACTTGTATGGTTTTTTCTAAACTTTAGTATTTGTTATTAAATAATAGTTTTCGATCATTTGATGTTAAAAATAAATTTTACAAAATTAAAAAATATATTATTATAATATATTTTCAAGCAAACAATATTTTAAGAAACAATTGTTAATCCTAAAAGACACTAAGATTTGACTTGTCAACCCAAGGCTAGGCTTTTAATAAAATATATACAAACACTAAGTTTTGTTTCAAATATATTAAAATAATATATATGTTTTTTAAATTTATTTTTAACATAGTACATCAAACACAATCTTAAATATATTAAAAAAATTAATTTTAAACAAATATTTTTTGTTGTTTTCAAATGTTGTCACCACATTTAAATTCTTCAACGTTTTTTTTACACTGAAATGCAAGTGTGGGGTATTAAAGTACATTAGTACGATAAGCATCTAGCTATCAAGGTTCAACCTTTTTGAAGTACTGAAATTACCTTTCAACTTTCGTGATTTTTGATACTGTGTTTTAAAAATATTTTTAAAAAAATTATTTTGATTTTTTTATTTTAAATTAAAAATTTTGTTGTTTTTCTATCATTTTTATATGCTGATATCAAAAATAATTTTTTAAAAATAATAAATATTATTTTGATATATTTCTGAATAAAAAAATACTTTTAAAAACAACCTCAACTATACTACAAAATAAGTACTTAGAATACAATGTAGGATTAAAATTATTTTGAAACAAACTTATTTTTGTGTTTTTGTAAACCTATTTTGCAACACATCCGCCCTAGTGATAATTTTTTTATTAAATGAAATATATTATATATTTTATTATTTTTTATTTATTTTTAAATCAATTTTAATATATTAATATCAAATATATATATATATATATATATATATATATATATATATATATATTTGTATATTAAAATATTTTTAAACTAAAAACACTTTGATACCATTAATAAACTCCCAAATATCCCTAATATATATATTTTGGAATAGAATATAGTTTGAATTTCAGACTTAATGTTAAAGAGATTGTAACTTAATTATAATCACAAATATTTTTTTTTTAAATTTATCCGAATACCAGCCAGCTAAAATCATTTTTTAATTAAAACAATCTACTCACATACATCAGAACAGACACATACCATTATCAATTACATACATGCCGAGTTCTCGTGTGGGAACGCGGGGGAGTAATTTTCTCTTTTCTCCAAACCTGACAAGTACGTGACACGTGGATACAGGGATGGCCCTGTTGCCGCATGGCAGTCATCAATTGGAGCAAAGGACCACCACCATATGTGATATCCGCATACTACTTAAAAGGAACAAATTTGAATTCGAGAAAAAGAAACAAAATTAAGCAAGCGCGCGCCAAACACGCAGAACGCACCTCCCTCTCTCGTTTTCAAAAGATAAGAAAAAAACCTCTCCTTCTGTCTTAATTTCAATTCCAGACACCACAAGAAAAATACTCCTCCCTCAAAATTCAAAAATGTCAACAGCGAAAACAAGCTCCAAAAAGCGAGTTGCCGAGTCGTTACTCACCAAATCGGCTTCCAAATTCCGAGTCGAGGACGAGTTCGATCCCGATTTCTCAAGGTCCATCTTCAAAACACCTTGCTTTTCATTATTTATGAAGAAATATACTAAAATTCAAACTATGATCTTAATTTCAGCGATATCAAGGGGATTATGTCGGCGCTACACCTGATCAGAGAGAAAGCTCAAAAGGACGGTATGAAGAAGAACGACCAGACGATTTCCAGGTTAGTAGAGTTTAATGTCGTTTTTTGTTAGATATGAATCGTTTATTTATTTATTTTCAGTGATAATCTCATGGAATCGATATGTGTTTCTTTAATCTATAAATATGTATTTATATATATTCGTGGATCCATGATGTTTCTAGTTTTTTTAGTAATGCTTCCAGGATTTTAGCGATAAAAAGCTTGAATGAAGTGTTAGATTTCGGAGGCGATCAAAATGATTTTCATGCTTCTAATGTTTTGATTTTTTTTTAACCACATCCGTCGACAGACTGTTTTTTTTTGCGCCTCTGTTTAAATATGTTACTTTGGTATTTCTTTTTTATGTCTCATATAAATTTGATTTTTGACCGGATTCAGTTTTAGTAATTCTATTTTTTTAAACAATTTGAATTTAGTGTTTGATTTTAATTTAAGAATTGAATTTGCTTTCCTGTTTTTCTTTTTTCTTTTTTCTTTGTTTTTTATTAATCTATTGATCTCTAATTCATGTGGTCATTTGACTGTGTTATTTTATGGGGACAGTGTGGGCTCTGAAATCAAGTCTATGATTGATGAATTGAAGTCTAAAATCGAGAAGGACAGGTAAATTAGTAAGAATAAACAGAGCCATAATTAAAAGCCAGATAAACTCTGTAGAAGTTATCGTTTAATTTTTTCTTCTTTAACTGTTAGGCAAGCTTTTGCAAAGGCGCTCTCAAAGAGCTCAAAAGAGGTAGGTAGAGAAGAAAGGGGGATTAAAATGAAGATAACATTTTTGCTTTAATGTTTTTTCTTTAAGATTTTTGAACGGGTAATTAATGATGAGCATATGGGTGTGGTTATGTGATTGTATGTTGAAGTGTGAAAATTGCTTGAAGAGTGAGACTGCTAAGTTTCAAGAGATTCATGACAAATTTTGCAAGGAGAAAGAAGCTCATTTGCAGGCCCTGCAAGGTACTTTGCTTTCCCACTTTCTGGAATTATTTTTCTTGGATTTTTTTTCAACTGATAATGAATGCTGAGCTAGTGTAAATTGTTTATTGAACGGATATCTATACGCAACTTTACTCATGGCTTTTGATGGAGTACATAGATATTGCTGGCAGAGAAACAATGGGGGAAGAACAGAAACAAAATGAAAGCAACAAATATAAAAAATAAAAAACTTGAGTCGTGTTACAGACAGTTTTTAAGGATATTTTCTCTATAAAAGACTATCCTACATGATTAGATTCTTCCTCTAAAATTGAGTGAGAGAAAGAAAAATAGTAAGTCAAAGCACAGCAAAAATGTTAAACAATCTAAAAAATAGTAAGGCAAAGCAGAATAAAATTATCAAGCAATCTAAAATGAATTATAGTTTTTTTTTTTTTAAAAGTGCAGTATTTATATATATGAAGAAATTAAATTGAAAATCAAAAAAGAATTAAGGAATGCAAAATTAAATGGTGAATGGAGACAGAATTAAGAGAACAAAAACAAAATTAAGGCGCTGCCTCGTGTTCAAGAGAATAATTTTTTATTTCCAGCCCAATCTTATGTGAGCTTATCATCCTTTCTAGTTTCTAGTTGGTTACTGATATATATTATATTTTATTATATAAATACTACAATAAACTCTTGTTTTTTTTAGTGTGGGATTGAAACCCTAAGTTTAAGTACTTAAATTATAAAAAAAAAAATATTGTCTTTTAACGTGGATTAGAAACTTTTTGAAATAATACTTAAATTATATTATTTACGACATATGTAAAATAAGATTGTGATTTGTGAAGGAAATTAGGGAGACTGGGTCGGGGATAGTGTGGGAATGGTCAAAAAGGATTTGCGCATAATTCACCTGTCTTGTCTTCTACTGACAGCTAATCCATATTATTGTCTTTCATCGATATGAATGTTTCTTTGGAAATCGACACCTTTATGTCGAAGATGAGATGATTTTGCTTGCTTTTACCAGCACATTGTAATAATGTAAATCGTCGCGTCGCTATTCTACCCCTGTATAGGATTTGCTCTTACATTGAGCTACTTTAATTTGAATCTTTCCGGGAGGATCAACTCGTAGAGTAAAGTAGAAAACTGCTCATGGTTTGCCTTTTCATGCTAGAATGTTATTCTCTTTATGGTAAACAAACCCAGTTCCAAATGATCACTTCCGGTGCTATTTGTCAATGCTGTTTGGCAGATACTGTTTCCAAATTCGAGGAAGACAAGGAAAGGCTGTGTATGAGATATGAACAAATGAGTAAGGACCGAACATGAAGGCTCTTTCTTTCTTCTATTGAAATATAATTCAACTCATTCTGTTATGGGTTGATATCAGGGAAGAAAGAGAAAAGCATGATGTCTGAACATGAGAAAGCCTGTGCCGATAAAATTGCTAAATTGGAGGAATCATTGAAAAAGAAAAAGCAGGTAACCTAATTATAGATATCAGGTTACTAAATTATTAGATCTGCCCACCCTCATGCCAACACCATCGACCTCATTTTTCTTTCTGGAAAACACAGGAGGACAAGACTTTCAGCATTTTGAGGAAAAGCCTTGGCTCATTCCTGGAAGATGCTTCAGATGAGGACTTCCTTCCTGATGATTAAGGATGACAAGGGGGGCAAATGGCTCGATATCTGGACAGCAGGTCTCGAGTTTGAGTTAGGACATGTACCTCTCGTAAGAGCCCTAGTCAGCCGGGATTTTATTCGCTCATCTGGGCTCACAAATTGTGTTTTCCAGGGAGTGGGTTTACTCGAATCCAAAAAACAAAAAAATTGCATATTTGCATTAGTTGTGATCACTTCAAGCATGTAACTGTGGATACCCAATTTCTTCCTTTCCAAAGTCAATCTACTTTACAATATACTGCCCCTAGGAAACTCGTATGCATTTTGCTTCCAGCTCTCCACGTTCATGTTCATGTGTCAATTTAACTTTTACTTAGGTCTACATTTTGGATGTAATCTAATTTTGTTACAGGAGGTGATTATCTCTTAATATTCTCTGTTACTATAATGGTGGCAAGGAGGAGATGACAGGTTCAATGTTGCATACGCAACGCACCGGTAGGTGGCTGTAACTACCCAAGGCAGGCTACATATTACCTTCTACTTTTCACGTGCTGGCCAACGATAACGGCATAAAATTCTGTGGTAAGATAAGCTGTTTGGTGAGACAATATAAAGTAATGACTACAGTAATAAATCAAGTAGTTTGGTGAGGCAACAGGAGATCTTTGGTGGAGTTTGTAGTTAATCACAAGATTAATTAACGTAAAAAAAATTAATATAGGTTTGGTGAGACATTAAATCATGTTTTCCAGGAGTTTGGACGCTTCAAATTTCACTATTTTCAAAGTTTATAAAGTCAATTATTGATCATTTTGTGTACTGTATAATTCAATGGCATGGTGATTTTAAAATGGATTCCATTTATATTGGGATCTATATATGCATTATACAAAAATCTTTACCGCATGTGATTTTTACTACAGTTATAGATTAAATTATTGTAGATGGCTGCTGCTTCTCCACTCAACTCGTTTAAAAGGTGAGATAATTTTTTTACAGGGATGCAATTGTCATATTGCTGGTTTTTATTGGTTAGGTTATTCTGTATATCATTATACAGAAATCATGTTTTCCAGGAGTTTGGATGCTTCAAATTTCACTATTTTCAAAGTTTCTAAAGTCAATTATTGATCATTTTGTGTGCTATATAATTAAATGGCATGGTGATTTTAATATGGATTTCATTTATATTGGGATCTATATATCATTATACAGAAATCTATACCGCATGTGATTTTTACTGTAGTTATAGGTTACATTATTGTAGATGGCTAGAGCTTCTCCACTCAAAAAAATTGCCTTTTTTTAAAAGGTGAGATAATTTTTTTACAGGGATGCAATTTTTCATATTACTGGTTTTTATTGGTTAGGTTAGTCTGTTCAGGCAAAACATTAACAATCTAAATACTATAATGCCCTTAACATAAGGACATGAATAACTTGTAATAAAGGGCTTTTTGGTCATTTGGTCTTTTGTTGCTTGATGTAATTAATATATTGTAAATTTGTATTTTAGGATGATGCATGCATGACAGTTATGGTGCTCTGTTAGTGATCGATTTCCCTCCTCTTTTCTCTCTCATGTCTTTTGGATGCTCGTTAGACAAGCAAAAAAAGTACATCCTCCTATTTTATTTTTATTTCAGCTATAGTCCTCACTCTTTTGATTAATCTTTGATTATTTGAGATCTTTTTTTTTAATTTTTCTTTTCAATTTTATGCTTTTAGATTAAGTTTTGCTAGATTTGTATATTATATTTGACGCTTATTCTTTTAGATGTTCTTTCTTTTCATTTTCAGCCTTTGGATTTTAATTTGATTTGGTTATTATATCAGTTGTGATCTTTATTTTTTTAATTAATATTTTTTCCTTTTTGATTTCATCCCTTGATATTTTATTTTGTTTGATTTTTATATTATATTTGGTCCTTATTTTTTTAATTTCTATTTTTATATTATTTTTTAATTGATTTTTGTTTTGTAAGTTCATCCCTCATCATTTTATCCTTTAAAAAATCAGGTTTCATGATTTTCATGACATGAAATGCATGGGCTGAAGGCTTTTTAGGATTTATAATTGTTTTTTTTTTATTTTTATAATCTCCTCTATTAGTTTTTTAAAATTAGATTTTGTTTTTTCTTCTTCTAGTTTTAGTTTTATTGTGTTATTTCGGTTTTATAACGTGACTTGTAGGTTAGGTGATTAGCCTAAGAAGCATTAAGGCTTTTTTAACTTATAATTGCATTTTTTTTCTTTCTATTTGTATGATTGTTTTTTCTTCAATCTAATCATTCAAAGCCGAGAATAAAACTTTATGCTTTTTTCATGAGCTTGTTTGTATTGTAAAATCTTAGGTTAAGCCATTATACACATCCAAAATATGCATAAAAGAGTACTAATATATGTTATAGAGAATTTTAAAGGGAGATTTTTTATTCAAGACACGTGTTAGTAATTTATTAACTTCAAATGTAACAATTCGAAAAGTATCTTCCCAGCAAGGCATGAACAAGTTAAGCAAAGACAGTTTCTTTATCTCAGAATTATGAGAGCCAATGCCTTGTCAGTGAGCAACATGACTGGCACTTGTGACCTTTCTGTTGAGTTAAGGATTGGAAACTACAATGGAATAACTAGATTCCTACCCTTTTTCAATCTTGCAACCTAATGGATTGAAGAAAATGGGAGAGCTTCATTTGGCTGTGAAATTTAGCTGCAACGATTGGACCAACTCGTTTCATACTTGCTCACAACCTTTGCTTTCTATGATGCATTACCTTGAACCGTCATCAGTCTATCAGCTTGATAGTTTAAGACACCAAGCTACATATATTTTTATTTTTTTCATATCCTATCCTTCTCCATGCCATATAAATTAATACCTTATTGCATAGAATGTTTGTATAATATTAATACCTTATCACGTGCCGACCCACCTCTAAGGATGGAGGTCGCGGCCTACTATTAATATTAATTTAAAGCTGTAAAATTTAAAAAATAATAGTTGAATGGTAATATCAAACACCATCGTGTGCTTGGAAGATTCAGGTTTCACGAGCTTGGAAACTATATATGCCTCTAACACCTATCTACTCAGCCATAAAAAGTCCACGTGGACAATAGTGGTAAACTCCTTACGGTATGGACTTGGTGGTTCAACTGCCCGTTGATAATTTGAGCTAAATTTGTCAAATGAAGAGCTTTGTCAATGAAAATAACATATTTTCTTTTTAAGAGGTGTTTTTTTTTATAAAAATAAATAAAGTTTTTCTGAAATAAAATATAACATCCCATGATTTTTCAAAGTAAATATTATTTTTTTATGATGGGGAAATTGGTAACAGTTTTTTCTCTCCATGTATCAACAAATATATATTAAAATCGTAGTTCCATGCGTTGACCGGGTACCAACCCTTGTTTCCTGAGAGATGATACCATAGGAGGAAACAAGATCACCACCCTCAATCTGTCTGTCTACACCTCCTCGCCTGCTTCACCCACCTGTACCGTTCCCAGGTTCATAGCTCCAGATGTTTCTGCATTTAAGAACTTCCATGGACACCACATCTGCCTCTTAACCCAGCAAGAGCTTCACCTCCATGGCGAAGATTAACAAGATTTTCAGCAACATCCTAAGGCTCCTTGCCGTGGCTGCCACCGTGGTTGCAATTGTTTTCATGGTCACCAGCCACGACTCTGCACAAGTCTTGAACTTAACATTCACTGTGAAATATAGCTACACACCAGCATTCAAGTAAGTTTAGTTTCACCCGGCCCCTCCATTATTATCATCCTTTTTTCAGCACATTCTTACGCCAACCCTGTGGTTTTAATGGTCTCAATTATTGGCGTATAGGTTCTTCGTGATTGGAGAGGCAATTGCAGGTGGATATACCGTTATATCTATCCTTCTCTCATTCAAAACCCTGTTCTGGCGCTTGATTGTAATCCTTGATATGGTAATTACTGATGCAAAAGTTATTGTTCCTTTTCTTTAAGCTATCTGTTCTTGAGGGCTAACGTGATGGTAAAGGGCTTGCAAGCTGTACAACAGGTTTCAAGTTTGAGTCAGGATATACATCTTTGTAAGAGAATCTGGGACAGTCGGGGCTCATAAAGTGCGCTTCCCGGGAAGACGGTTTCCTTGAATTCAAAAAAAAGAAAGTTCTTTTGTCTTCATGAAATACTAATCTATGAACTGTGATGGGAATTTGCTTGTTATATAGGTCGCAACAGTGCTCCTCGCATCAAGCATTTCTGCTGCGTTGGCAATAGCTCAAGTTGGCAAGAAAGGGAGCACTCATGCCGGTTGGCTACCTGTTTGCGGACAAGTTCCTCATTTTTGTGACCAAGTGACTGTAGCTCTTCTTGCTGGTTTTGCTGCTGCAGTAATCTACTTTGTGATTCTTCTCTGTTCTCTCTATGCTGTCCTGTGATTAGTCCTATTTTTGTTGCCACGCCCTAGATAAGCTTCCCTTGAGCCTTGAGTAAACACTAAACATGTTGTATTTTCATCTATACAATTTGAGCACCCCTTAAAATTTCAGAAAGCTGTGTAAGAATTACTGTTGGAAGTTGAATCTGTATATTTCAATTGATTAACTTGCTATTACATTTGGTGTTTGAATTTAAAGAATAATTACAATGTTTTATAATCTATTTTTCCTGACCAAACACAGTTTTTATTTTTAGTTAATGACAAAATAACGGCTACATTTTAATAATCATCATAGTGGATCCCAAAACTTTTTCATATTTTAGGTCTTAAGTTAGCATTCAATCATACTCTTCACTTCATTTTAGCTTCAGCCTCCACAAAAGACATTTAATAAATTTTCTTAATCTAAAATTTGAAATGATAAAATGAAATATAGCTTATTAACTATCAAGCCAATCCTTACCGTGAGAGGACATTAAAAAAAAAGCTAAATATATAACTCGTAGAAAGTAAATTAAAATAAATTATGAAGTATAATTATTAATCAGCTCCATGTTAAAGAATAATTTTTTTTTTGAAAATATCAATTTTTTTTTAAAAAAAATCTAGATAAACTTGAGTTAACGTACTAAACTTGTGACTATAATCATGACACTAAAATAACCTCATAAAAATTAAATATAAAAGATCATGAATCTCAATTTCAACCCATTTTTCTCCAAAATTTGATTTCTAATATATTAATATTAGGAATATGTTTTTTTTTAAATATTATTTTGATATATTTTTGAGTGAAAAATATTTTGAAAAAAAATTATTATACTTATTATACTGAAGATTTTTTTTGAATAAAATTAAAATTAAAATTGAATAATAAAACATATTTTTTAAAAAGAAAAAAACCATTTTTTTTGCGATATGAATCATTAAGTTGTGGAAGGTTTCGATTGTCAAATGCTTGGTTTTTTCAGTACCTTTTGTGGGCATGTTTGACTTTTCCTCGGTAATATTGATAAGGCTGTAGCATTCATGCACGGTTACGCATGCCACGTGTTCCCCTCATTATCCCTTTCTTAAACCTCCACCACATGGTGAAGGTATCGGAAGAAAAATAGAGAAATTTTTTGTTTGTTTTTATGTGTTTGTATTAAATATATATATATATATATATAATATTTTAATATATTTCCTGTTTGAACTCGCAAATTCTAATGTGAGAACAAATTACTAATTTTATTGTGGAGTTCTTACAACAAGATGATTTGTGGAGTTCTTACCTTCAGAGCTCCTCTTGCGTCAAGCTCTTCTTTCACTTCTATTTCAAAAAGACCTGCTAAGCATTCTACCAGACTCGAAGTTCACGGCTCAAATTCTAGTCCGGGCATTCCTTTAACCGCCGGTAAGTTCTTGCTTGTGTACCTATCCATTCTGTACGAAATGGATCAAGTTTCCATCATAAATCCAAAACACAAACTATAAAGAATCCAGCGTTCTAGCTTTATGTCTGAACAAAGTTGTTTGCATGCTTTACTTTTGAGTGGTCTGGGATTAATGATGAGAATTTGGTTTTGCAATATGGTTAGCTCTGTGGCCTGTTTGACCTGTGAAAGAGTGTAATCTTTCCCCAGTTGATCATCTTATGTACTCTCAGAACTGGGCGCTTGCTCTAGTTTTAGCCTTTTGGATATAATTAAGTTTCTTGAGAATCTTCATGTGACTTTCCTCTAGCAAATGTTGATGTCCGAAGGCCATTACACTAGGATTTCACCAACTCGTGTCTTGTAGTGATAGATTGGTACCAAGCCAGGCTGTATGTACTCAGTGTTCTGGTTGCAATTGCCTATTTGCTTTGCCATTTGGAGAAATGAAGAAGGAAATTTTATGAACTGGACCAATCCGAGAGGTGGTAATTAGTATTTCCCGGGGAAAATTTCAACAGTGATAGGAGTTCAATCGGTTGCAGTTTTTTTATGCAATGAAATTAATGAAACCACTGAGCACATTTGGTGATTGGCGTTAAAAAAACAAACTTTTGAGCTCATTTTGTCTGAATGACAATAGCATTAGATAATCTTAGAATACATAACATGATTCCGACCTATATGTGCACAAGGCATTAATGCATAATGCCTTGTTAAGTATTAGAGAATAATATAAATCATATTTTTAGGCTTCACGCACTAGCTTAAACTTTTAGGTGAGATGATTTCTTAACATGGTATCAGAGCCTTGTTGACCCAGCAACCACGGGTTTGAATCTCATCACACTCATTCTATTTGATAAAAATCAAGCACAAGGTAGTGTAAGCCTATGCAAGTGAAAGTTCTTTGAGGGTTTGTGTTGGAGAATAATATAAATTATATTCTGAGACCTCACCTAATAGTTTAAGATTTTAGATAAGATAGTTACTTAACATGAAGTACTAGGAGAAGCTTGTTCCCAATTGAAGCTGATTTTTGTTTTGGGTTTATGACAGAGAAGATTGTAAATGACTCTTCTATCACTGGAGGCGCATATGATTTTGATAGAGCATCAACATCACTCACTCAGAAATTATTACCATCTTCAAAGAAGGTTACTATTGTAAGGCACGGTCTTAGCTCTTGGAACGAAGAGAGTAGAGTTCAGGTTTTTATCTTCTCACTTGCAATTTGTGAATAAGAATTTCTTTTTTGACCATTCTCTGTAAGCTGCTAACCTGATTGCGTTATGTGTACCTAGGGAAGCACAAACTTATCTGTCTTGACAGAAACTGGAGTGAGGCAAGCTGAGAGGTGTAGGAAAGCCTTGGAAAATATGCACTTTGATCAGTGCTTTTCAAGTCCAATATCTCGTGCCAAGGTTTGATCAATGATTGCCATGATTGGTATCCTAACTTTCAGTTTTTCTCTCCATCAAATTACGTAATTGGCATTCAATGCAGTCCACTGCCGAAGTCATATGGCAAGGGAGGGAAGAGCCACTGGTTTTTCTTGATTCATTGAAGGAGGGCCATCTTTTTTTCCTTGAAGGCATGAAAAATGGTCAGTTCCTTTTATTTTATTTGCTCTGATAGTGCTAAAGCTTGAGAATTTCTTCATACAATTCTATTGTTTACTCGTCATGTTCTTTCTCACTGATTGTGGTTGTTTGAGAATAATATAAATCATATTTTGGGATCTCACCTAAAAAAGATCGAGCTTTTAGGTGAGGTGGTTCTTTAACATGGTATCATAGCTTTTTTTACCCAATTGTCACGAGTTCGAATCTCACCATCTCCATTCTATTTGATAAAAATCAAGCACAATTTAATGTGGGTTTGTGCAAGTTTCAATCCCAAAAGGTTTGCATTTGAGGAGATATATTAGAGAATAATATAAATCATATTTTGAGGTCTCACCTAACAGCTTGAGCTTTTAGGTGAGATAGTTCTTTAACAGCGGTGGTCATAAGCTATAACTCAGTCAAATTTGAAGAATGAGCAGTCAGCTTTAATGAATAAATTTAGTCTCTGTCTATGTGGAGAACTGGAGAACAAAACTGAACATGCATTTTCCTGTTCATTTTTATAAGAATAAATCACATTCAGAATTTGGAGGCAGTGGATGCTAGGGAGAAATATCCAAAGGAGTACACAACATGGAGAGAAGATCCTGCTAATTTTTCCGTCAATGGCATCTACCCTGTGCAAAAGCTATGGGGGACGGCTAGAGAAGCTTGGAAGGAAATATTGCTTTCACCTGTGAGTAACTTTGCTCCTGATGGGTATACCTTATTAGTTTTCATGAAATGTTAAGTCTACTGACTTGAGAAAATATTTTCATCAGGGAGAAAACTTTTTGGTCATCACCCACAAGTCAATTCTGAGGGCATTGATCTGTACAGCTTTGGGGCTAAGTCCAGAGAGGTATGTGCTGGATTTGATATAATTTCAGCAACCCTGGTTAAGAAATAATGATCCTTCTGAGATATCCACAACTAGTTCTTAAATACCCAGAACATTTTGCTGCATACAATTACCATTCAGCTTAAGAGTTAAAAGTGCTTTATTTGTTTGTTCAGGTTCCGTTCAATTGATGTAAATAATGGTGGCATATCTGTATTTACTTTCAACAGAAAAGGAGAAGCAATGCTTCAATCTTTGAACATGACAGCTCACATGTACAGCGAGCATATTTACATTTACTGAAACTTCAAGATATCAAGAAAAATTCTGCTGACAGGAAACACACGTGCAGAAACAGTGATGAATCACACCAGGTTCAACTTTGTTTAGTTACCATGAGGAATTAAGGATTGTAGTTTAGAAGCTGGAAAGGTGATACGGATGCATGTTATTAGCTCATGCTACAGCTTCTTGTCCATGGTAGAGATTTTACCTGAATTCATTATGAGAAAACCTGCATTGCTGTGGAATAGTATCCATGCAAGGCCCTTTTGCCAGAATATTCATTTTTCTCATTATTCTCTCTTGCAATGTTCTTTCTCACCTGTCATTTTTCTCGTCAAAGAATGATTCTTACAGAGCAAGAGGGTTAAGGACTCCAGTTTGAGTCCCAACTTTATGAATTCATTAACAATCACAAAACAATTGTATGCTTGGAACTGATAAAGTGGCAGGTTTAGGAACCTGAAAAGCAGAGATGAGTTGAAGCTTGGTGCCAACCGTCTGTTTTCTCGGTATCATTTCTTGATTTAGAAAAAAAAGATTACTAGAAATAGACATAATATATTTGGTTTTTTCCAACAATATTATTGAAATGACAGAAGGAATGTTGCACAGGAGAAGGTGTCAGTGCCTCCAGGTTGCTGTTTTTCTCTTTCTTTTTTTGCTTAAAGTCTTTTGTGCTCAAGTATCTGGTTGCCCCCAAAATTAAAATACCCTCCAGCACAGGAAACAATATTCTGGACTCCTGCACTACTACTGTCATCCAGAGAATTTTGAAGGAGAAAAGAAAAAAGTTATGGCCATCATTGCTGTAGGTTAAGAATGTCTTCAAATATAATAAATATATTATATTAAAGTCAAAAACATTGTAGCAAGCAGCAGGTTTGCCCGAGAGGTTAAGGGGGAAGACTTAAGATCTTCTGTACATAAGTACGCGTGGGTTCGAACCCCACAGCCTGCATTTTTATTTATTATTGTACTCTTTTTTTGACTGATCGTACTACATGGGACTCTTCAAATTTTCATCATCTCTTTCCTTTTCCTTTCAGGTTCTATGTTGAAATCTTTCTCCCTAGAGATGATGGTTCATTGATTTTTATCCACTTTGATCGGTAAATTTATGGATGTTGCCCGGGTGAGGGTAGTTTTGGACTACCCATTTGACTGCCACATGTCAGCTCATCGGAGAGGTTGATGATGGAGGCTGGTAGTGGAGGTGAGGGTGATCACGGTGGCGGGTCAAGAAAGGAGGCTGGGGAATGGTGGGCCTTTGAAGAAACAGACAAGTCTGTGAGATCTCTGATTCTCTTGTCATTCGGAGAAAAATGAAGGGGGTGACGAATGGTGGTTGCAAGGCTGTTGGATTCCTAGGTTGACTATATTATTTACCCGCGCTTTCCGCAGATAAATCAAAAATAAAATAAAATTGAAAAGATATGCTAACGTGAATAAAACAAATAAAATTATATGGGGTTGATTTGGTATAATATAGTTTATTTTACAAATCTATATATAATATGAATGTACGATAAGAATATAGTTTGACTTAAAAAAATTCAAAATGATATTTTAAAAGAAAATATTAAAACAATAATATATTGAATTGATTCAAGTTAACTAAGTTTTTTTTTGTCAATTCCACAGCTCAAGTCATTCGATCATGACAGTTTTATAGAAAATAAATCAAGCCAAATTACAAATATTTATTCTTAATCAATCTAATATTGAATAATAGAATTTAAAAAAAAAATCAAGTCAACTCAGGTTAGTCAACCAAACTTATAACTCGGATCATTAGACTATATTAACCTCATAAAAGTAAGTAAACAGTATTAAAAGTGAACAATGACATCTTGGAAGAGAAATGGTGATTTCCCTTTTTAATTAATTGTTATTAAAATGTAAAAGATAATATATGTAAATATAAGAGTGAAGTGTTATTTATATCAAACTATACTAGAGTAATTTAAATATAAGAGTGAATTTTATAGAGAGTAATACAAAAAAATGAAGAAATTAAATTAAACAGACAGCTATAGAAGGTTTTGCCTTAATGTAACTCAGGGCAATATCCAAGCATTTTCTATCTACATATATAGAGACAAATTGATTATTTGTTCAAGCTACATGAAGATCAAACTTTTTTTATTTTTTCATATAACTGTTAATGAGTTTTTGTGAAAAAAACATTTAAATTGTGTAAAAGTTGACATGATAAGACCTGGTTAATTTGACAAATTTAAATATAACTTAAATGATCTTTAAAAACATGGTTTGAGTAAAACAATTTAATTTTTTTTTAAATAATACTAAAATGGAAACATATTGAATTGATCTAGTTCAACTTTAGGACCTAAATGTGAGTTTTTGATATTTAAATAAAAGATAAATTAAAATAAAATATGAAGCTCAATTGTCAGTTAACTCAATATTCAATGATGATTTTTTTTTAAATCAATTAAAAACAAATAACTCAGGTAAACTTGGGTTAATGTGTTAAACTCGCAACCCACGATATATGAGTTGTATAACCCCATAGAAAGTAAATTAAAATAAATTATGAAACTTAATTTTCAATCAACCTAATATTGAGGGATAAAGCTGGAAAAAAAATAAAAAATAAAAAAAGGACCTTGAGTCAACCCACTAAATTCATAACCTGGATAATAAGATTAAGATAACGCTAAAAAAAATAAGCCAAAAAATATCTATGAAATTTAATTTTAAATCAATAATGTTTTAATGAAAAAAAACAAAAACAAATCAATCAAGTTAACTCATTAAACTTGCATCCCTAGTCATGACACTCTTATGCTTGATAAATTTGAGTTTTTATTGTTGAAAGTGATAAATATATAAAAATCAATGACACCAAAAGTGTTTTTTACATGGAGAGAAGATATCTGTTTTTTTTATAGATTTTTTATGTCATTCTGCTAACTCTTAAAACATTTTTTTTTATTGAAACAGTTCTATATCATATCAAAAAATTAAAAAAAAAATTAAAATAAAAAAACACTTTTACAGTCTTATCCTACTGAAAATCTCTAACCCATATATAAAACTTCAAATTGGATAAACCTCATATTAATATAAATTTTAATTATAAGAAATTTTAGTTTTTCAATTACATATTTTTAGTAGGATTACTTAAAGTACATGTTAAATTTTCTATAAAATGATGTTGATTTTTGTTTTTTAAGAGAAAAGTATAATTTAGTTGAAAACATAAATAAAAGCTCTTCAAATTAGGTACAGTTTTGTAATAAAAAAATTATGAAATTTTAAAAATAAAATTAATACCAAAAAAAGTAAAATGTTTAGTGGCAATTTTGAGGATGCCCTTCAGCATTTGAATAAACGGTTTTTAAAAAAAAAACAAAAAAAACCGTTTCCTCACCCGCCAAAATTGCATAAAAACAGGACAGCAGCGTAGTCATGGCATGCTTTCATGGAGACCAAACAAACCCCTAAACTCCCACATTCTCCGGCCTACAATTTTCTTCTCCAAGCTGGACCTCGTCTCTATCTTCTCCACCAAGTCCACGCTCACATTATCGTCTCTGGCTATGGTCGCAGCCGATCTCTTCTTACTAAGCTTCTCAATTTAGCTTGCGCTGCTGGCTCCATTAGCTACACGCGCCAAATCTTTCTCACCGTCCCAAATCCAGATTCTTTCCTCTTCACTTCCCTTATCAAATCCACCTCCAAGTCCCACAACTTCTCAATTTATTCCCTTTACTTCTATAGCCGCATGGTCCTTTCTAATGTTTTGCCTTCAAATTATACTTTTACAAGTGTGATTAAATCTTGTGCTGATTTACTGGCTCTGAAACATGGCAGGGTTATTCATGGGAATGTTTTGGTTCACGGGTTTGGATTGGATGTGTATGTTCAAGCTGCTTTGGTGGCTCTTTATGGGAAGTGTGGTGATTTGATTAATGCGAGGAAAGTGTTTGATAAAATACGTGATAGAAGTATTGTGGCATGGAATTCAATGATTTCTGGGTATGAGCAAAATGGGTTTGCTGTAGAGGCAATTGGGTTGTTCGATCGGATGAAGGAAATGGGTGTCGAACCGGATTCGGCCACATTTGTGAGTGTTTTATCCGCTTGTGCTCACCTGGGCGCATTTAGTTTAGGGTGTTGGGTGCATGAGTATATTGTTGGTAATGGTTTATATTTGAATGTGGTACTTGGTACTTCGTTGATTAATATGTATAAAAGGTGTGGGAATGTGAGTAAAGCGAGAGAGGTTTTTGATTCGATGAAGGAAAGGAATGTAGTGGCTTGGACGGCAATGATTTCTGGGTATGGAACAAATGGTCATGGTAGCCAAGCAGTTGAATTGTTTTATGAAATGAGAAGAAATGGATTATTTCCTAATAGTATTACATTTGTTGCTGTTTTGTCAGCTTGTGCTCATGCAGGGTTAGTGAATGAAGGCCGCCGGTTGTTTGCAAGCATAAGAGAAGAGTATCGTTTGGTGCCTGGGGTGGAGCACCATGTTTGCTTGGTGGATATGCTTGGTCGTGCAGGACTTCTCGAAGAAGCATACAATTTTATCAAAGAAGAAATTCCTGAAAACCCAGCACCTGCTATTTTGACGGCGATGCTTGGAGCTTGCAAGATGCACAAGAATTTTGACCTCGGAGCACAAGTTGCTGGGCATCTATTAGCTGCCGAACCAGAAAATCCAGCTCATTATGTGATACTATCAAATATATATGCTTTGGCAGGAAGAATGGACCAGGTTGAAATAGTTAGAAACAACATGATTCGAAAACGCTTAAGGAAACAAGTTGGCTACAGTACAATAGAGGTGGATCAAAAAACTTACTTGTTTAGCATGGGGGACAAATCTCACTCTGAGACAAACGAGATTTATAATTATCTAGATGAGTTGATGTGGAAGTGTAGAGAAGCGGGTTATGTTCCAGTATCTGATTCAGTGATGCATGAACTGGAAGAGGAGGAGAGAGAATTTGCACTTAGATACCATAGTGAGAAGCTCGCAATAGCATTTGGGTTATTGAAAACGAGCCATGGAACTCATATCAGGATAGTGAAGAACCTTCGAATGTGCGAAGATTGTCATTCGGCCATTAAATTTATTTCGGTTATCTCCAACAGGGAGATTATTGTTCGTGACAAGCTCCGCTTCCATCACTTCAAGGCCGGCTCATGTTCTTGTCTGGATTACTGGTGAAGGCTCCTTTTGGCCTCCTTTGATTGAATCAATATGAAATAAATATCATTTCGTGATGCTTTGATGTACCTTTCGAAATGGCCTTGGAGACGCATCAAGATTTAATTGTTCATCAGGAGTCTCATCATATTGTGATTGGGAAAAGCAAAAACAAATGAGAAGGGCATCGATTTTTCATTCTCTGTCAGGATTCTGCTCAGTCAGACATGGACAGGCTAGCTTGTAGACAAGGAGGATGAAGGAATCACCACCAACTTCCCAGTAGCGGACCTGTTTCCTGAAATGTGGTCATCAACCAATTCCACCTGGGATCCTCCCATGAGAAGGTACTAATTATTCGCAGTAGCAGTAACAAATATGAAAAGATTTGCCTGGCAATTTCCAGCATTTCCGCGGTACAGTGCAGCCTATTCTTCTTCTTATTTTTTTATATATAAAAAATTAGCTCTTTGAGAAAACAAAATAGCCAAATAAAACCATTTTAGAAAAGAAATTGTGAAATAGCACATTTTATATATATCAAAAACATGAAATTCAAGTTTGTCACCGCTTGTAAACCGACATTTTAATTAAATTGTGAAATGTAATGCATAAATTATGTTGAGAAAAGAGGCCAGAGAGAAAAGAAATAATAAAAAAAAAAACCCTTAAAAGATATACCAAAACTCTATATTATTCATAATATTAAAAAAATCTACATGAGATAAATTGAATATTTTTTAACTGCAAGTTGCTACTAGGGGTGAGCATTTTCGATTCGGTTTGATTTTTTTTTATTCTTCAACCAGGATTTTTTCTCTCCTATTTAACCACAATAGAAGCAAACCAAAAAATTTGAACGAAACCAGAAGAATAAAAAAATTGTATTATATTTTTTTTTTAATTTGAACTGGTTCGGTTTACCAGTTTTTCACTTACAAAACTGAAAACCGAACCATACCTGAAATTTTTAAAAAATATAATTGGTTTTTTTCTCAATTTTTTTTTTTGATTTAATCGTTTTTTTAGTATTTTTGTAAACTCATGGTTGTTACATCTTCATAGAATAACACCATTTTTAAAATTAAAAAAAAAGAAATAATACATTTTATATATGGTAGTATGAATGGAAAACATAAAAAAAAGAAATTTGTCGCTACTTAGAAACAAACGATTATCTCAATTAAATGATGCATAAAATATGATGAGAAAAGACTAGATTGAGGAATACCAAAACTTCAATTTTGACGATTATGAACACTTGTTCTTGACGGCAGACTGGTATATCTTTATAGAATCTCCAGCTGCATGGAAGTACTTGTGTGCACGCAAGTTATAGCTCAATCGTCTTCGCTTAGACGAACACTACTCGCCTGCTGAGCTCACAATTTCCCCAAGGGAGAAAACAAGGCCTGCACGTGTTGAGAACCTTGACATCATTGACTCGTGTAGAAACGGTACCGTTTCTTGGGCAGACAGGCTGAGCTTCATTCACTTGGAAACGGTACCGTTTCTTCATTCTCGTTTATGATTGCATGGCTCGGAGAAGCAGCCCCCGTCGATATTTGATCCAATACTCTTTACTTTTGCCGATGAGGTGACAGAGAGGAATCGTACAAGTGGACCATGGTGGCTCGCAACAAACTAGCATGAAATTAGAGATTACCTCTGTATTTCATAATATAAATTATATTATTTTTTAATATTTTTTCAAATCAAAGAATTTTTGGCTTGAAATTTCCATACAGATTTATACTATTTTATATTTGATTTTTATCAAATAAAATAAGGTTGGTGAGATTCGAACTTGTGACCGCTAGGTCAACAAAATTCTGATATTATGTTAAGAAATTAGACTCTGATACCATACTAAGAAACTATCTCATCTAAAAGTTTAACTTGTTAGGTAAGATTAATTTATATTATTTTCTAATAGTTGTATATATATATAAAAAAAAACATTGCAAATTTTATTTGAATATCAGAGATAAAATGCACGTGGATGTCTCAAGAAACACAACCTTGTAGACGTAATAAATCACCATATTATTAACAAATAAAATGGGATATGACGAGATAGGACAAACTGCTGCATTATTTGATCATGACAATGCATCTCAATTATACCAAAGCAATCACAGTTTTTAACTTAAATTTTGTATTTTTTTTCTTATTAATGTAGAATTTCTGAACTAGTTTGCGTGTAACTCGATTAATTATACGAGTCTTGAAATTATTAATCATGTAAATCTTCAGTAGTTATCATATTAACAATCATAGAGAAAACAAACCTCTTAGTCATAAGCTCTTACCGTTGAATCACCTACTAGATTTAAATTTTGTATTTCTAATCTATTAAAAATTTGTTACCTTAGAGTGAGTCCTATAGATCTAAATCTTTAACCATAACTTATATAGATTTATACAAAATAAAGTACATGAATTTTAAAAACATAACATGGTAGATGCAGTGGACACTTGCTAGCTACACAATGAAACTATTTTACCAATATTTGTCCAGAGAGTAAGTAAAACAAAAGTGCCATTTAGATTTACAGAGTTGCTTTGAAGGTGTTTGGGAGTGCTTTTCAAAAATATTTTTGAAAAAAATTAAAAAAAAATTATTTTTATTTTTAAGTTTAAATTAACAAAACTTAGTGTTTTTAGATCATTTTGATGTGCTGATGTCAAAATAATTTTTTAAAAAATAAAAAAGCATAATTGTAATGTATTTTTGAACGAAAAACACTTTTAAAAACAACAACAAGTCAACAACCATACTCTCAAACAGATACTTGGTCACTGCTGGTTTCTGAATTGAAAATGATGAGGAGCAAAAATGATTTTAAATATTTGGAAATTCAGTTGAGGTTGTTTTTTAAAGTATATATCAAAATTATATTTTTTATTTTTTAAAAATTATTTTTGGTATTAACATATCAAAATAATCTACAAAAATATTTTAAAACAAAAACAAAAATAATAAATTTTTGAAATGCAGGAAACAGACAAGTAAACCCACACGTGAGTGCCTTGTCAAGGTTATTTGAGAGTGTGACTGTATTTATTTTTCAAAGTGATTTTCGCGTAAAAATATTTAAAAATATAATATTTTATTTTTTAAAATTATTTTTAATATCTTCAATTTAAAATATTTAAAAATATTATATTTTGAAAAAAATCAATTTTTTTCATAAAATGCTTCCCAGAACACCCTGTCATCAACTCGAGCAGACAGATTCTGTACAAAGCCAGGCACCCAGAAATGTTTTTTGTTGGGTAGTGCCAACAACCAAAACTCATGGTGGACATTACGCACTCACATGATGCTTTCTGGCACCAACAAATTAGCCACGTGACGCTTAATCATACTTAGCGACGGGAATGTACTTCATCCTGTTTTCATTATTTTTATGATTATTTTAAAATAATTATATTAAAAAATAATTTTTTAATAATTTTTTATATAAAAAATTCCTAAAAAATAACCACTTTTTTTTTTTTTTTGGTAGAAACCATCCGGTAATCCGGCCACTGCCGACTAATCCGGATTCGAGCCGGGTAGGACCCTGAAGGGCGACAAAGCTCTCCCAAGCTAATTAAAAATAAGATAATTTTGTAATTCAATATACTTGGCGGCTATATTGCAATTCAACTGTTTTTTTAATTAAAACTTGATTTATTTTGTTTTAAATTTTTTTTTAGTGTTTTTTAAATTATTCTAATATTAAAAATATATTTTAAAAAATAAAAAATAACTTTTATCGCACTAACAATCAAGTCACAATAAGTAATTGAAACTGCTAAAAACAATTGACTCCTATTTACTGCCTCGTTAAATAAACCGATATCTACATTTGAAAGTTGAAAAGCCATGAAGCATCAATTTTCTCTCTCTGAAAATTATAAATCGGTACCTAATTATATATTATTACTATTTTAAACCATTTTATATTACCAACATTGAAATGCGAAAAATCACCTATAATTAATTAATTTTATTATTTGCTTTTGAAGGGTATAAATGTGAGGTAATAAGAAAATAATTAATACACACACACACTAGCATCAAAAGGTAATAAGAGTTTCATACCACTGAGGAATGCAGTTTCATTTTTATTTTTCTTAGAAAAGAAAACGTTATACATTTAAATCATAAACTCTAAGACCTCGATTCAAACCATACATAAACATGGAGGACTGATATGTAGTTATCTCAAACTTTTCCTATTTTCTTTTAGGCCCTTAACCTGGCTTTATTATCTGATCAATAAAACTGAAAAAGCAAATCCAAACAAGTTTGATGAGTGAGCGTTTTTGAAGAGAAAAACCACTTTTTTTTTTTTTTTTTTGAGATACTTATGTAAAATATCAATTTTAAAAAATTAAAAAATATTATTTTAATATATTTCTAAATAAATAAAATAACTTTTTTTAAAAATAACTTTAACCATGTTACCAAACAGTCCCTAATCACACATGCCCCCTTTCAATTTGCACTACCGTTACAACTCAGACAAAAGCACTAGAGAAGGGTCCCACCAACAAAATAAATTAAAAATTAAAGAAACCACAATCAATAAATTTAAGACATTCCCCGTAACGGCTATTTTTTCAGTTTCACACTCAAACCAATCCAATCAAAACCAGCCAGCTGGGCATGTTTTCCATCTCTATTATGATAAGTGAAAAAGACTAAGGTCTGTTTTGCAATATATTTGAAAAAAGTTTTGAAAAGAATTGATTTTTTAATTTAAATTAATTGTTTTAATTGCTTTTAGATTATTTCGTGTTAATATTAAAAATAATTTTAAAAAAATAAAAAAATATTATTTTAATGTACTTATAAATAAAAAAACAAATCAACTCCAATAAATAATATAAAGATACCTTTCCATCTCAAACAGAAGCTAAAGAATATCCACATGCATTATTTTCTTGTCCTTTTTTTGCTTTTTTTTTTATTCCTAGAAAGTCCCGTCAAGGCAAGCCCCTTCATTGGTGAGCTTTGATCCCCCACTCTCACTATCTCACTGATTGCTCCGTGCACGTCACTTCTTTAATAGCGCGTGCTCTAACATAACAACATTTTCAGGTAGCCTTAACTACATATCAGTCCCCATACTCTTCTGTAAACTCGAAAGCAGTACACCAAACTATAAATATTTCAATTACACCATCCAACATGCATTTTCTCCCTTTTTTCTAAAGGACGGAGCTCATTATATCCACTCGAGGTGACATCCATTGTCCTCCGATGGATGATAAAAGATGACAACAAAATTGTCTTATAATTTCAATTTTTTGTGTCTTTATATGTTAGTGTATTGTATTTATAAAAAAATATGTAATTTTCTTATTAATTTTAAAAAGAAAATAAATAATTGTAATCAAGAGAATTATAGTTTTTCTAAACAAATAAGCATATTGCCTTTGTTATATATTTTTTTATAATGATTTGAATTCCCTCTAGGCAATCATCACCACCAACTTTTTGGACCAATTGCAAACTTTATTGGGGAAAAGTTGTGAGATGATTCCTTGCCCATGCCTTTTACTACAATCCTTGTCTCTTTCATTTATTTTTCAAAAGAGATAATTATATTTGCAATTATATTATTTTGTTTTTTATGGTAATAATTGTTTCTAAAAATATATTTTATTTAGAAACACGTTAAAATAATATTAGTTATATTTTTCAAGTTTATTTTTTACACCATCACATCAAAATGATCTAAAAAGACACAAAAAATAACTTGAAAAACAAAACTAAATGTTTTCAAAGATGCTTTTAAAATGCAAAGAATAAGAAGAGAAGAAGCTCTCACTAGAGTAAAATAAGGATGATTAAGGATCAAATTAGACGATTGGTGCAGGGTAAGGACTCTAATTGCCTGATTCGAAACTCTAGGGACGTCTTTGAAATGATCTGAAATCCCCCACAAGAACTGAAAGCCGTGTCTCCACTCTCCACTCTCCACTCTCACTTCATCTTTTGAAAATGTCTGTCTGGTGGTGTTATCCAAGGCCAAAAACTGCTGCAGCGCTGACAACTTTCTTTTCTCTTCCTTAAAAACACTCACTTAACCTAAACAAAAACACCAGCTTTCTTTCTCTCCTTAGATTTCACCCTCCTCCTCCTCCTCCGTACTTTAAAAAAACCAAGCTGAAATGAGTCAGCAGCGGCAGCACCACAGACATTTGTAGACTGAAAATCAACCACCTGTTCCTTACCATGAACGTGGGGCAGCAGCCTTATCCCACGCGCGGTCTGAGTAATATCCACGCGCAACCTCCTCCACCACCACCACCACAAGAGCCGTCAGTCTACAACATAATCCCAATCCACGACCTACTCACGGACCACCCATCTCTCCGGTATCCGGAAGTCCGAGCAGCTGCCTCTGCCCTCCGCACAGTGGGCAACCTCCGTAAACCACCGTATGTAACATGGGACCCGCACGGGGATTTGATGGACTGGCTTGGTGTGTTCTTCGGGTTTCAGAACGACAGCGTTAGGAACCAACGAGAACACTTAGTTCTTCATTTAGCAAACTCCCAAATGCGGCTTGAAAAGCCGCCGTCTATCCCTGACGCTCTCGACCCCGGCGTTCTCCGCCGATTTCGGAAGAAACTGTTGGGAAACTACACTTCTTGGTGCTCTTATTTGAGGCGTAAGTCGGAGGTGATTATACCAAAAGCTAGCAATGACGATAATCTTCGCCGTGAATTGCTTTATGTTGGACTTTTTCTCCTTGTTTGGGGAGAATCTGCAAATCTGCGATTCATGCCGGAGTGTATTTGTTATATTTATCATCATATGGCAATAGAATTGAATAAAGTTCTTGGTCATTGGACTGACCCTAATACAGGTACGGATTTTTTGCCTTCAGTTTATGGTGATTGTGCGTTTTTGAAGCGTATTGTTATGCCATTTTATAAGACTATTGAGACTGAGGTTAAGAGTAGTCGAGATGGGAGTAAGCCGCATTCGGCTTGGAGGAATTATGATGATATAAATGAGTTTTTTTGGAGTAGGAGGTGTTTTAAGAAGTTAAAATGGCCTATTGATTTCTCGAGTAATTTTTTCGCTGATGTTGAGAAGATTAAGAGAGTAGGGAAGACAGGTTTTGTGGAGCAAAGGTCATTTTGGAATGTGTTTAGGAGTTTCGATAAGCTTTGGGTTCTGTTGATTTTGTATTTCCAAGCTAGTCTGATTGTTGCTTGGGAGAGGACAGAATATCCTTGGAAGGCGTTGGAGAGGCGAGATGTCCAGGTTAAGTTGTTGACTTGTTTTATTACTTGGTCTGGGCTTAGATTTGTGCAGTCGGTGCTTGATGCAGGGATGCAGTATAGCCTGGTTTCGAGGGAGACAATGTTGTTAGGGTTGAGGATGGGCTTGAAAAGTCTGGCTGCTATGACGTGGACCGTGGTGTTTGGAGTCTTTTATGGGAGGATTTGGAGTGCAAAGAATTCTGCTGGGATTTGGTCTTCTGAGGCTGACAGGAGAATAGTGACATTTCTTGAGGCTGCCTTTGTGTTTGTTGTCCCTGAGTTGCTGGCACTGCTGTTTTTTGTTCTTCCTTGGATTAGGAATGCCCTTGAAGAATTGGATTGGAGTATTTTGTATGTGTTCACTTGGTGGTTTCACACTCGGATTTTCGTGGGACGTGGACTGCGGGAAGGGCTTTTTAACAATATCAGCTATACTTTATTCTGGATTGCAGTATTGGCTTCGAAATTTGTGTTCAGCTATTTCCTTCAAATCAAGCCCCTGGTTGCCCCAACGCAGGCTCTTTTGGATCTCGGGGACATGTCTTACAATTGGCATGAGTTTTTCAGTAGCAGTAACAAAATTGCAGTTGTGCTGTTGTGGCTGCCTGTTGTTCTAATTTATTCAATGGATTTGCAAATCTGGTATGCTATTTTCTCTTCATTTGTTGGTGCGGCAATCGGGCTGTTTTCTCACTTGGGTGAGATTAGGAATGTTGATCAGCTTAGGCTTAGGTTTCAGTTCTTTGCTAGTGCTTTGCAATTTAATCTCATGCCTGAAGAACAGTCGCTAAGTCCTAAGATGACACTGGTGAAGAAGCTCCGTGATTCAATCCACAGATTAAAGCTAAGATATGGACTTGGCAAGCCTTACAAAAAGATTGAATCAAGCCAAGTGGAGGCAACTAGATTTGCCATGATATGGAATGAGATTGTGACAACTTTTCGGGAAGAAGATCTCATCAGTGATCAGGAACTTGAACTCTTAGAACTGCCACCTAATTGTTGGAGCATTAGTGTTGTTCGCTGGCCATGCATCTTGCTCAGCAATGAGTTGTTGCTTGCCCTGAACCAGGCAAAAGAGCTGGCAGATGCACCTGATAGGTGGATTTGGTTGAAGGCAAGTCAAAGTGAGTATAGGCGGTGCGCTATAATTGAAGCATATGATAGCATCAAGTATTTGCTTCTTAAGGTACTTAAACAGGGCACGGGAGAGAGTTATATTGTTGCTAAAATTTTTCAAGAAATAGATGAAAAAATACATATTGAGAAGTTCACCGAGTCTTACAAGATGAATCTTCTAGAAGATATTCATTCAAAATTAATATCACTTGTCGAGCTTCTGATGAGACCATGGAAAGATCTTAGCAAAGCAGTGAATATATTTCAGGCTTTGTATGAGATTTATGTTCGAGAATTTCCAAAAAGGAAGAGGAACACTATGCAATTGAAACAAGATGGTTTGGCCCCTCATGATCCAGCTACTGGTGAAGGGTTGCTGTTTGAGAATGCTATTGAGTTTCCTGATGCTGAGGATGAATTCTTCAATAGGCAGGTACGACGTTTGCACACAATTCTTACTTCTAGAGACTCAATGCATGATGTCCCAAAGAATATCGAGGCAAGACGACGCATTGCCTTCTTTAGCAACTCATTGTTCATGAACATGCCCCATGCTCCCGATGTTGAGAAAATGATGGCTTTCAGTGTTCTGACACCTTACTATGAGGAAGACGTGTGCTTTGGCAAACAAGACCTTCGAACCCTCAATGAAGATGGCATTTCCATAATCTTTTATCTGCAGAAAATCTATGAAGATGAGTGGAATAATTTTATGGAGCGCATGCGCAGAGAGGGAATGGAGAATGACAACGAAATATGGGAGAAGAGGTCTAGGGATCTCCGACTTTGGGCTTCACACAGAGGCCAGACATTATCCCGCACTGTGAGGGGAATGATGTATTATTATCGAGCACTTAAGACACTTTCCTATTTAGATTCGGCATCTGAGATTGATATAAAGATGGGCACGCAAGAACTTGCTTCTCATCACTCATCAAGAAACAATCGCGGTTTGGATGGTCTTAACTCAATCAAGCCACCCTCTGCACGAAAACTGAGCAAAGCTAGCAGCAACGTCAGTCTTTTGTTTAAAGGGCATGAGTATGGGAGTGCTCTGATGAAATTTACATATGTAGTCGCCTGTCAGTTGTATGGACAGCAAAAGACAAAGCGAGACCACCGTGCTGAAGAGATTCTTTATCTCATGAAAAACAATGAGGCCCTTCGAGTTGCTTATGTTGATGAGGTTTACTCAGGGAGAGATGAAGTGGCGTATTATTCAGTTCTTGTGAAGTATGATCAGCAGCTGCAGAGGGAAGTGGAGATCTATCGGATCAGACTACCTGGTCCCATAAAGATTGGAGAAGGGAAACCTGAAAATCAGAACCATGCTATAATCTTTACTCGTGGTGATGCAGTCCAGACCATTGACATGAACCAGGATAATTACTTTGAAGAGGCACTGAAGATGCGGAATTTGCTGGAGGAATTTAAAGCCTATTATGGTATCAGGAAACCAACCATTTTAGGAGTCCGCGAGAATATCTTCACTGGTTCAGTGTCCTCACTTGCTTGGTTCATGTCTGCTCAGGATACAAGTTTTGTGACCCTGGGGCAGCGTGTTCTTGCAAACCCTTTGAAGGTGCGAATGCATTACGGTCACCCAGATGTGTTTGATAGGTTCTGGTTCTTGCCTAGGGGTGGAATCAGCAAGGCTTCCAAAGTTATCAATATCAGTGAAGATATATTTGCCGGCTTCAATTGCACACTTCGAGGTGGCAATGTGACGCACCATGAATATATACAGGTAGGTAAGGGAAGGGATGTTGGCTTGAATCAGATTTCAATGTTTGAGGCAAAGATTGCAAGCGGCAATGGTGAACAGGTTTTGAGCAGGGATGTTTATCGGTTGGGCCACAGATTGGATTTCTTCCGGATGCTTTCTTTTTACTACTCAACTGTTGGGTTCTACTTCAACACAATGGTGGTGGTCATGAGTGCTTACACATTCTTATGGGGTCGCCTTTATCTTGCTCTCAGTGGTGTTGAGACATATGCGCTGAACCATAGTAGCAACAACAAGGCTCTTGGCACAATTCTGAACCAGCAGTTCATTATTCAGCTAGGACTCTTCACTGCCCTCCCAATGATCGTGGAGAACACACTTGAGCATGGATTTCTTCCAGCAGTTTGGGATTTTCTGACAATGCAGTTGCAGCTAGCCTCTCTTTTTTACACGTTCTCCATGGGAACTCGTTCCCATTTCTTTGGTCGGACTATTCTTCATGGGGGTGCCAAATACCGAGCGACGGGACGGGGTTTTGTGGTGCAGCACAAGAGCTTTGCTGAGAACTACAGGCTCTATGCACGAAGCCATTTTGTGAAGGCAGTTGAACTTGGAGTCATTCTGACAGTTTATGCTGCCAACAGCCCATTGGCTCGGAATACTTATGTTTACATTGCCATGACTATATCTAGCTGGTTCCTTGTGATTTCATGGATAATGGCCCCCTTCGTATTCAATCCTTCTGGTTTTGACTGGCTAAAGACTGTATATGACTTTGGAGGTTTTACCAATTGGATATGGTATAGTGGTGGGGTGTTCACAAAAGCAGAACAAAGCTGGGAAACATGGTGGTATGAAGAACAGAGCCATCTGAGAACAACTGGTCTTTGGGGAAAGCTATTGGAGATTATTTTAGATCTTCGTTTTTTCTTCTTCCAATATGGTGTTGTATATCATCTTGATATTAGTGGTGGAAGCACCAGCATAGTTGTTTACTTGATATCTTGGACATACATGGTTGTGGCGGTTGGGATTTATGTGATCATTGCATATGCCAGTGACAAATTTGCAGCCAAGGAGCACATTAAATATCGTCTAGCACAGCTTATAGTCATCGTGCTTACAGTACTTGTGGTTGTTTTAATGCTGAAATTCACTAGTTTAACAGTTCTTGACCTTGTGAGTAGCCTTTTGGCATTCATCCCAACAGGGTGGGGATTTATTTGCATTGCCCAGGTACTTAGACCGTTTCTGGAGTCCACTGTTGTGTGGGATACTGTGGTGTCCTTGGCTCGGCTGTATGATTTGCTGTTTGGGGTAATTGTTATGGTTCCTGTTGCATTGCTGTCTTGGTTGCCTGGGTTCCAGTCAATGCAGACAAGGATCCTATTTAACGAGGCATTCAGCCGAGGACTTCAAATATCTCGTATCCTCACTGGAAAAAAGTCTAACTGATATATAACTTGAGGTGATTTCTTCAATCTCGAACATTTCATGGACTTCTGGAGTTCTCCATAATTCTATTTCTCATTGACCGTATGTCCATTTAAGTGAATAATGTGATTGAGTTGGATTAATTTTGTGTCTCATGTATTCTTAAGTATTTTGCTGTTGAAGTTTAAACCATAAAGATTTTTTCCCCTCAATTATCACTCTTTTTTTCCCTTTGAAAACCTGAGATTTTTTTGTGAAGAATCGACTGATCTTCCACAGAGATTCAATTGTTGGTTCTGTCATGAATATCCTGCTGAATGACATTTTTTTGGCTATATTCAATGACAGCTATTTCTGTTCGGTTCCGTATCAGAGCATTCACTTTCACCCCCTGTATGTTTGGATATAAAGAGTTTTGCTATAAAAAGTTGAGTTAATCAGTAGCCTCTGGGCATTTCTTGTTCAGTCTACTAATCTCCTGTACTTGATGGAACTCATATCAGCTTGAGACATCCTGTGGGAAATCGTGGTTTGTTTAAGTTGTAACCATCCCAAGTGGGAGTTTTATTAGAGTGAATGTCCACTTTGACCGAAAAATGTTCCTAGAAACAGGCTGCTCAAGATGGACTGTCATTCAGTTAATCCCAAGCTGACACCGACAGCTTCCTAGAATGTTCTTATGATTCATGCAAGAATTGGCAGCAAAAGATTATAAATCATATTCTGTGAGAATGAAAAGCAAGAAAGCAGCAAAACTAGGCTCTGCTATCTGCTATGGGAAAATTAATGAATGCTTGGACTTTGGCTATTTGATTCAATCTATGACTGTTCGAACATTTTTTATTATTATTTTGAATGATGCAAACAAATTTTCGATTGTCAAAAGAAATGCTCATTGCAGCTGTGTTTTAAATGAAGTCGGAGATTCCTCTTAACTGCTTACTGGATTGTGCAATGCGAGCACTATAAATTGTGCATGTAAAGTACCTGCCATGCTTCATGACAATTATGCATCCATGCAACTAATTTTTTTTTTCTCTGCCTGATTGATTGTTGCTATTCTTATATGAAATTAACAAAGGTTTTGTTACCTCTCAGGTTTCTAGGTTGGACTAGGTTCAGAGAACAGTAGACAGGGTGGTGGACTCCTTTCCAACTGACCAAGGAGCTGGTTTTATTCAATGCTGCTGCTGTTACTTGATCTTCACCACTGTCAACTTCCATCCGCTGCTGCCATATGGGATCATGTCGTTGCATTCGACTCCTTTCAAGATCTTTCTGCTTGTACAGAATAATCAGAAATGATTCACAGGAATTTTGATCTAGCGTGCTTTTATTCTATTCATGACTTGGTAAATATTGTCAATATGGTAAGCTTCATGTGCTAGCTTTGTTAGGAGTAGTGCCTAGCATATTGCCAGTAATTTTCTTGAATTCCAGCAGTTTGCTACCACCGCCCATTACTAGTTATTCTGTTGCACCTGTTACTTTAAGTAACTTTAAGTAACATTCAGTGTATCAAATATTGACTGAGTTACTTTAAGTATAAAGTAATTACTTAGCAGAACGTAAAACATTTAGAATCTTGGCTTTCAAGTTCTTGAATCTTTGCTTGGTCTGCCTCTATTTCCAACTTAATTGTTGAAATTCTTGCAATTATTCATCTCTCATCTGTGCTACAACACCTAGAAAATGATGTCTTGGGGTAATTGCTCTTGAGAAAATGACATTTCCAGTGTTGTGTTTAACTGTTTCTTCGTCGGCCATAAACATGAATGGAGATGGGAGCAGCAACCATGGAGAAAAACCTTTTTCTAGGTGTCGATGAAACTTTATCCCCTGTTGATGAAACTCCACCAGCCTAAACTTGAAATGTGAGAAGAGGTCGAATTTGAACAGCAGTCTCATCGAATTCATGTTGGCAAGGTTTTTTTTTTCCCCAGCAAGAACTCTTATGGCATAACGTATTGTTCCACCCTTGTGTTTGTAAAAAAAAATCAGTGTTCAATAGATATCGATTTCTCATGTGTACAATCCATTTTTATTTTTTTATTTTGTAAAAAAAAATCTTGTTCAATAGATATCGATTGTATAATTCACAGCCAAATAATATTTGACTTGAAAAATAAGGATCATATACATGTTAGGATAGTTGATCCCACTATCAATTTACTAATTTAAGGTTTGTAATTTTAATTTGGTGATTATGAAACTTATTGGTTTCACAATTTTTTATCATTTCAATATTCCTTATTTTCCATATCAAATATTATTGACTGAATTAAATAATTAAATGATTTTGAAAAAAAAAATGGTTAACACAAATAACTGAGACATTATCTACACAAATTAAATTCTGAAAAGAAAAAACAGGTAAATGATGAGACAGGATCAATCTATCAATCCAAAAAAACCACTAAATCTTTACTAGATTCAACAGAACTGGTTGTTTTATGTTTAATTTGCATTGCTGTACTTGAAATTTACAAGTAAGGTTTTTGAACGGTGGCACAATTAATTGAGTACAATAATATTGATTAACAAATATTGGATTAATAGCTTAAACATTATATAATTCAATTTGAGAAAATTCAAAAGGAAAATTTACAAGGGAGCTCAGCCTATTTTAATAAAAACAAAGGGGGGGATGGATTTGACATATTTGATGCAATAAAACAGAGAAATTTTCAAAAGAATTTGGAGTTGTCTATTAAAAATTTCTCCGAGTAGTCCAAGAGTTTCATAGAAGAGATATGGCAGCTTTTTCAGACAACATAAGGTAATGCTCACAAGAGGGGGGAAAAATCCATCTGGGTAAAAGAAAAATAATAATTCAGAGCTGGCAGGAAGAACCATGTTTAGTATAAATTTAAATTTAAATTATCTACACCATTTTTTCTGTACGTATCAAACCCTGCACAAATTAGGTTCAATATACATCCAAGTATCAAATGATGCTTAATAGATGACAAAAAAAATCAGCTGTTCCTATGGATAGCTAACACTTTAGGCAACGCTTTTGTGGTTCATTTACAGCAAATACTGGCTTGAAAAGCATTCTTGAGATGCAAAGGAAGAAGTTCCATGGAACAGGTAGGTAAAGAAGGTAGTCTCCAGTCCACAACTTGCCCCCGTCCTCTAAATCTGCTTTCTGAGATATCCATGTGATTGATATTATGACCTACTCCAGTTGTCCCCAAGTAACTAAATTCAAATCACCATTATCAGAACAGACAATGACTTCTGAAGATCAAATTATAACTATAAGCTTTTATTGGCTGCAATATCAAATTTGAAGAATGCCAATATGCCTGCAGTCTGCAGAGAATCAAAGAAATGCCAACTAAATATTCTCCTAATTAGCTCATTTGAAGGTAACAAGCCAACCACCAACCTTTCATTTTCCGAATCAAAAGTTTAAGGAGCACATACACATGGTAGAACATTTATCCCTTGAAAGAAACCAAAGATTGATAGCAATCAAGCGCACATACACACAAACAATACAATTGTAATATAATGCAAATATGAAGTTTAATTTACTCCTTGATGCTGTTAAAGAACAAAGCAAAAACACCAACATGCAAGCAGCATGAAATAACATCCAGATATCAGTGTTGGCATTTGCTGTAAAAAAAAGAGAGAGAGGCTAGATGACTAAGAACTCAATTTCCAGGAATAGATGTGATAATCTCAAGAAAAAGTGCAATGGTGGATCTTGATACCAGGCTCAGATACTCTATATCACCAAGCAAATAAAGTGATGAAAAATTTTATAATTGCAAACTTGTAAGATAACTAAGATAATCAGAGTATTTAGCAGACCTTTACCTCAGTTTCTTTCATGCATCAAAGCAGTCATTCATTGTCACAAAATCTTCAATGTGAGGTTATCTCTTGCAGTTCCTCATTGCTAACTATGGGAACCTTTTCATATGCAGGACCCCCTCTAAATCTCTTTGGAAGAAAGCAATGACCACCAAATTGCTGCTGTAAGTAGATGAGGGTAGCAAACAACAGGCCACACAAAGGGATTACAATGTCCCATGCAGTAGAATAAAAATCATATGTGTGATTTGCATATAAGTATGACAAATCAAGGTACCATGCGGAACTGTGAGCCCTGTAAAGGTCATATGCATGAGGCAGCAAACGAATAACAGTTGTCCCAGCAAAAAACGAAGGGGCAAGAGCGTTTTCACTAGAGTTCAAGAAAAAATTAAAAATTATCTGTGGGAGTAAAAAACCATCCAGAACCAAACCAGCATATGATTTAAGATCTGTCCAGGGATAATGTTGTTGGTAAACCTTACGACCTTGTAGCAGGTGTGGGCTCCTAGAAGTGTTTTTCCAGTGATGCACATACCATGCAATGAGTCCACCAACAATGTATATCGGTAATGACAAATAAAGAACCCTTTTCTCAGAAATCCACAAGCTTTTATGGCTTTCATCGCTTTTCCTAGCAGACCAAGTGAGTTGGAGAAGCCGGAATATCAAAAGAAAGGCTGCCATCTTTACCACCCTTACTGCTACTTCATTGACTTCAAGCCATCCACCACTCTCAAGAAAAACATTTTGTTGGTTACGGTTTGACAAAAACAAGGCTTCAAAATTTAACAATAGAGGTATCATATGACCCAGAGTAAGAACAAGAAGCATCACAAAAGAAATGAAGGGTAGCACATCTGGATGCCTTTTCACGTGATAGAGCTGCAAACCCATAAGGATACAAGCAAGAGTATTAGAAATCAAAACCATGGTTATTTCCATATCCATTCTCCAAATGGATTCTACAGCTTGGTGCCTATAAATCGAGTTTGAAGATATCTCAAGCTTCTCAAAGTGAAGAGGGTCTGAGTTTTTCCTTATGCTTTCAATGGTTCCTTTGATGTTACCCTGACCCTTTCCATTCATTGGAGAAAACTGGACATTGACAAGAATCTCACAGTCAGTTGAATCATTTTTCATTGAATTTCCCATACGTGATATCAAATGCCGACAACCTATCATGCATAGAACCCCATTCTCATCATCGTACGTTCCTTCAGCTGAAATTGTGCCAGATTCATTTGATGGAAGCATGCCCGTGAACACCATCTTGTAGCTAATATTTAGATGACCACTGTAGTTGTTGGTCATTGGATATTGTTCAAATAGCTGATAACCCACAAACAATGGGGTTGAAGTGCCCTGTGCTATGTGTCCTTTTCCATTTCTCACTAACATATCAAACCGCATGTCAGATGAATAACCATATGGGTAAGTCTTTCCTTTACCTTTCATGGACTTCTTTTCTGCACAATATTTATGCACCTTGTCAAGCATAGTGTACTCATATGCCAGACCTGGAAGTCGCCTTATCCGAAACTCAGAACCATGAAACCCAATTCCGGGAAAGTAGCTCGTGTCATGCACAGTTTTGTTGGTATAAATTTGCCCCACGAGAACACTCTGATCTCTAATTGTCAAGGTTCTAGGGAACCACAAGGTCAATTGAATTGAGCAATCACCAACAGTAGCATTAGCTAATGAATCATTAAAGGTCAAGACGCGACATGCAACCACAAATAGTCTATTCCTCTTATCATCCCAGACCCCCTCACCAAGTAGTGTTGTATAAGGATCAAAAATTCTTTCAGGTCCATAAACATTAACAAAGGAAGAATTTGAAAACCCAACCAAAACCCGAGCTTCACGCCCATGCTCATGGTCACATCTAATTCCCTGAATTGTCACAATCTTCGGCAATGCCCCAGAACTCCCACTAAGAGGATTACATTTACCACCATTATCACCACTACAACCACTCCCATACTCCAATTCCAATATCCTAGTATGCCTATACATTTCATTTAAACACATACTTCTATCTACCGATTCGATAGGCAAACTCTCTCTCTCTCCGACACTATCATAAGTCCCACTAAAACCCACATCCACATTCTCTTTATCTACCAATGTATACTTGTATGCACCAAAATGAGGAATGGCCAAAATCGAAACCTGCTCAAAATAACCAAAACTACCCTGAAAATCTAAACTTTCCAAAACCCCATTAATCAAGCCACTAAAGTCGCTAAAACCCACAGGATAATTAACCTTAAAAACAGCATTTAAAGAACTTACACCGCTGTCACCTGATCCAGATCCCACCATACACAGCTTCCCTGTATTCATTGACCAGAACCCATATAGCTCAAACAATAGATACCTCGACCTGACTGGAATTCTCGGCGGCCGGTAGCGGATTTTCTTCGGATTCCTGCGATCCCGTGTCACATTACTCCCATCAAACCGAACAGGAAAGCGAAATCTAAGAGAACCTTGAAGGGAAACCACCAAAGGGTTCTCAGTTTGCTGAAGACCGAATCTTTTTGGCTTAAAAGAGAGGACATTAGGAGCCGAATCAGAGTCCCTTTTTGTGGGTATGATTTGTGAGCCACCAGTAAAGTATGCCACGACAAAATTAAGGATTTTGATTTTGTCTTCAAAGAAAGAAGCATTGTTTATGAGAGTACCTGTGATTGGTGATTCAGGGACTGCGTTGTTGCAGTGTTTGGCGTAATATTCAAGGAAATTAGAGAGCTTTATAGTTGTTGGTGCAGAGGTTGCCGAGTTTGAAAAGAGAAGAAAGGTGAGTGAAATAAGGAAGGGAGCGATTGGGAAGCTGTGGGAAATTGACTTTTTGAGAAATGGAGATGATTTAGGAGCGCGAGACGGCTCCATAGCCGGTGGCGATTTGAGAAAGGTGAAGACTGTAGACTGAGATGGACATTAGGTTGGTATTTATAGGTGTGGTTGTTGGGTATTCGGTATTGTACCAGACTCGAATTTGGATCTCTCTATGATAGGATTAAGTTTGGTGAATATTATTTTTTGAAATGTATTTAAATATTTATTATTATTTTTTAAAAATTATTTTTAATAATAACAAGATTCAAAACACTAAAGAATATAATAAAAAAATTATTTTTAAAAAAATATATTAAAACAAAATGAACTGAGAGTCAAGTTTTTTAAAAGGGATGTCATGGCATAACAACATTTTCAATTAGGTTATCACAATTTATTTTTATTTTTATTCTTATTTATTTTGAATTGATTACCGTAATTTGTTTTTGTTTATTTTCAATTAGGTTATCACAATACTATATAAACACTCCAATAATTATTTGGTATTTAGTTTTTGCAAGCTTCTATTTTTGTTATCATATTATTAAATAAAAAATATCATTATAAATATTATTTTTAAATTCAACCACATTTTTAGTTGTAGTGTTGAGTTACCCTAGAATTTGTCAAATCAACGACATTATGTAGACTGTAGAGTCAACTTAACTTTCATGTGGGTAAACCTGAAACTTGGACGATGCAAAGAGTTATGTTGGAAAATTTCAAGGTCGACTAGTTGAGTCGTATTTAATGACTATACCAAATAATTTTATTTTTCTTTAAAATTGCATCTTTCATTTTTCTTCTTCTTTGATTTGTTAATTAATCTCATCCTTTAAAATTTCATTAATTTTGATTGGTCTCAATAATTTGTTTTGATTTACTTTATATAAGGTCATCGTAATTTTAAAAGAACATCCTAATATTTAGTTGATTTTTTAATTTTGCAAGCATTTTTTTTTATCATATCATTAAATGAAAAATATATGTAAAAAAAAAAAAGTAACTCTGGTGAAGTTCATGATCCAAGTCAAAGATTTGGTGAATTAAATCACAAATCTAGGTCTATCAAATATGTCATCATTTTAATATTAAAAAAATATTTTTTTATTTTTTAAATCAAATTATATTTTTTTTATCATTTGTTCAGATTTATTTTGGATCTGTCATTTCAATTAAATCACGTCAATATAATTTAAAATATAGGGTAGACAAGAAGTCGAGTGAATTGTTTTTAAAATTAATCTGTTGAGTAAAGTTTAATAACAACACTAAAAAACCCTCCTTGTAGCCTGAATTGTTTCGGATTCGGAGCGTTTCGACTCGCTATTTTGAGGTTATACTGTTTATGTATATATATATATATATAATTAAATATATTAATTTAAAAAAAAAACTAGTTCAAATCCAAAAATAAAATTATTTAGAATTGTGTAATTTAATCTAAAAAGGACATGATAAGATGATTTTTGTGAACAAAATTTTGAACATGTATAATATTACGAGAATGTCATCATCAATCTCGCAAAATCATTATATTCTCTGATTTTTCTGAAATTTTAACATAGTATATATAAATATGTCAAGAAACTCCTCGTAAACTTTCATCTCAATCTAACGGTCAGATTAAGAGATATGATTGATATTGTAAGATTATTCATTATTTAAAAAAAGCACTATTTGGTCGAAATGAAACGGGCGAAACAATTCCGGAACATTTCGGCCAGTATTTGGCCAAAAATCTAGAATGGACAAAAATTTAAACCGAAATAAAAACGATGTTGTTTTGTCTTGTTTTTTTAACTAGTACGAAACATTTCGGACAAAAGGACACAAATCTAGCAATCCAAGCTCAGCTTTGATGTATCTAGTCAAACGTAAAATTTCCAAATCTCTTCTCTTTACTAAGTGAAAAACTAGGTCATGAAGAAATAGCTTTCGCTTAATTCTTTGGTTGTGAAGAGTTGAATTTAATCAGGTTGATGGTATTTAGCACTTGGTTCCTGGAGAACAAACGTTTGTAAGAATTACAGCTTTAACAGTGTTCAAGAAGAGAACTTGGAAAGCATTGGCAGCATCACTGAATATAATCATTTGCACACAAATCCAAATTTTATTACATTATTCAAAGTTTTCTGCACCCCACAATACATTATTGTTTTTTTTTTTTTCTTGAGAATAATGCATCTTTCTCATGATTAATTTCTGCCACAACCCATAGCATAATACATTTACAACACTACAACACCAAGACTCTAATTTTTTTTTCCTTTTTTTTTTTGGTTCTCAAACAGCATGCACACAATGAGATCACACAGAAGACTTTGAAACCACCAAGAACACGATGATATCATATAGAATTATAGATATGGGAGGAATGTGTTGCTAGAACATTCATTCCTCTTCCTCAGTGAATTGGCTGCAATCAATTCCTTTGCCAGAAAATGCCTCTACGAGCTTTGGGAAGAGCTTTCCGAGCATGATTTTGAATCCTGTCGAACCACCCTTTTGATTTTCATGGTCGGTGCTTCCAGAGTCAAGTGCATGCGCCACCGGAGCTCCTTCCAGATATGATTTACAGGCCAAGAGAATATTCTGAGAACGTAGCTTTAAGTGCTCCTCTATGAGTGGCTCAAAATGCTGTAACAGTACAGTATATTGACACACTCTAAATCAATCCTGATTACTAACAAACAGCATTTCTACAGAAATTCACGAGGCAACAAAAAAAGAAGAAGAAGCCGCTGCCACCTGAGAAAATAACAGGATAGGGAAGACCAAAATCCTGTAAAATCTCAAATAAATTGTTTTTAACGAAAAACTTTCTGTGAACACAATATTTAACACCCAATCATTCATGAAATATAGCACTCAGAGCAAAGAAGGCCGATGCGAAATTCATATATGGGATCCAAGCATCCTTAATATTATATTTTAATCCAAAAGCAGAAGTATCAGTCGACATAGAGGCGGTTGGTTTTCTCATGATATTTTGACTATAGTTCAAAGGCAATTATCATCATAAATATGAATAAAATCAATGCAATAGTGGGGTAACTTTGTTATCATAACTGTTTATTTTACCTTTGGTGGTTGGCGAAGCAGGTAAAGCATGGATTTCCAGGTCACAAGGAATGCGTTTTCGTTATAGCTTATAGAGTTTTTCTCTCCCTCAGCTCTTCCTATCTGCTTATCATACCCAGCCTCGTTAAAGTAGGGTTTTTCATTAAGCACAAGGGCCTGGAGGGAGAGAAGAACTTGAAGAATACTGGAGCTTTCTGGATTCCATACTTCAGAGCCTGAGCCTGTCCATGTGTTGAGGAGACTCAGACAGATTTTTCCAGACTCGTACAAATTTGGATTGACCCGAAGTCCACCAGAACGGTAATGCACCAGCTGCATGAGAGATTATATCGACCAAAGGTAAGTTTCTTGTCAAAAATGAATGATCCTCATTCATGTTAGTAGATATACAGTTAAAAAAAAATAAAGATGGATACTTCTATATCAGATAACCTAAATTTGAAAAATTGCATGTCCCCTTTGAACAATGGCACTGCGTTGTCAGATTAACCCTTTGATACAAGGGAACAGAACTTATAGAGACCATTTTGTCTCTTGAGCAGCACTGACCAATGTGCAGCCATTTACTCAAGCAGCTCTAGAGTGTAAATGCTTAGGAACTTTTGATTAACTTACAGGTGGTTCATGAGGATACCCTGGAGGAAGAAATATATCAAAAAAGAACAGTCCATCATGATATGGGGTTCCATTTGAACCAACAATGACTGCTCGAAGAAGATCCATCCTATCCTCATAGATGCGGACATAGATTGACTCTGTTCAGGTAACCAAAGGTCTTAGAAATTATGCAAAAGTTGAAAAATGAACCTCCACAAATAACAATCAAAAGTGAAGTCCAAAATTAGATAAAAAGCTAACCAGGAAGATTATTTTCTAGAATACTCCATTCCTGTTGAACCTTCCTCAACCAGCCTCTTTTCACCTGTGTGTAGCAAAAATATAAAGCATATAATTGGTTATTCCTGTTGACTACTAAGCTTACATAAAAAAAAATGAAGTCAAGCTTCTGACCTGAGACAATGCTGACACGATCCCTGCACCATCAAGAAAGTGGTGGTCAGAGCAATCAGCAACCATATCAAATTGATTGAACCGCTCTGGCCTCTTGCTGGCAGATGAAGATCGATGTTCTTTGCTCTCCTGATCATCATTGATTTCTAGCTTTAAATTTGTCCCTTCAAATCTCAGCATGTCACCAGCTACTAAAGGTTGCATTTCCATGCACTGATCACAAGTTTCCAGATTTTCTTTCTCTTCAGGTGTTTTGAATTCATTTCCATCTTCAGAAATAGGGTCAGATGCTATTGCGCCAGGCACTGATGTGGAACTCAAGGATCCAAATATACCTTCTGTAATCCTTGTGAAAAATCCAAGAGCGGATTGAGGAAGTAGGGAAAAGGAACTAGACTCCCATGGACACTTGACGCTCTCATCACCAATGCTAATAGAATTTAGCAAGTCCTAAGAATGTAACTCTCTTCAGTTCCAGTTTTAAGAGGAGATGAAAATGCAAATGATTCAAGAAGTTTTATCAAATAACCAGAACATTAATTATTCTAAACTAAAGAAAATCACCAGAATTCTGTTTTTTTTTTTTATGGTCTGCCAAAAATGGTAACACAATATTTTTAGTGACTGTGCCTTGCATAGAACAAGTTTAAGTTGGGCCTCTGGTTAGAGCCTACTTTTCTTTATAAATTTTTGTTTTGACATCAGTTTATTAAGCAATCAACGATGGCATCAAGCAAACATGTCCTGATGAGTGAATTTTTAATAGGAGAGAATACTTTTTGTGAATGTTATATAAGCCTATTTGGTTTTGCGTTTCAAAAACACTTTTGAAAATATTTGAATTTTTTTTTTGCTTCAGATTAATTTTTGTTTGTGCTTTCAGATTGTTTTGATATGTTGATGTCAAAATTAATTTAAAAAAATAAAAATATATTATTTTGATGTATTTCCCAACGAAAAACACTTTAAAAAGCAACCGCTACCACAATATCAAATAGGCTCTATAATCATTTTTATTACATATCTTCTGTAATTGCAGATCAATCCTAAACGTTTATACACATCAAAACTCAAAAGATCAATCCTAGACGTCTCTATACTTCAAAACACAGCAGATCATTCACCAAAATTGTAACATCTGAACACCTGGCAAAACTGAAATTCGGATTTGGCATAAGCTATTCCAGAAGTTCATAGCTCAAAACTAAACATGCAAGTTGCTTCCTTATTTATTTTATGCTAAATTAAAAAAATTAGACCCTTCATTTCAGAATGTTATCACCCATACTGAACTCCCAAAACTGGAGCGCAGCTCTAAGGGAGTTAAATTTACCTTTCCTTTCAGGACTGAAAATTGTTTGTCATGATCAACTGTCTCTTGATTCACTTCCTCTTCACGTTGTTCATGTTGCACCATTGTTTCAGCTGAAACTTCATTTTTATCAATTCGAAAAATGTCATTAGGTGAAACCTGTACAATGCCCAACACAGTATTTGAGATTGATGTTTCAATCATTCTCCCCGGCAATCAATGAAAAAAATATAGCAGACAGTTGATAAATGCTGATTTTAATCAGAGGATGAATTATGCCAACGTTCTAAGTAACTGGCAGATTTCTCTGGTTTTTGAAACTGAGATTATCACATTTCAAGAACAAAAAGGTCACTGGAAATCAGATAGTACAATGGACCTGTTAATCCTCCAAACACAAATATAAATCCTAATTCTATTTGTCACAAGGAAAAGTAAAAGAAATTCAAAATACTGGCCCCAAAACTAAACCTCCACAATATCATTAGGTGTGGGTGGGGTGGGGTGAACTAACCCTAGGAACCTGCTGGCCTATTTTTATGGCTTGTCTTGGGTTATGCCAAAAGCTTGCTAGTAGTCTACAATATAAGAGAACAAGACAATTTCCCATAAAAAGTAGCAGTGCAAAGTCCAAACAGCTTTGAGGCCAGTAGCAGCTGGGTGGTGGGTTTTACAAGGCTATGATTGCAGGTTCATGACATGTGCAACCAGATCTGGAACGAGTAGCAAGATTAAGGAAATAATGTTTTAGATAATAATAATAATAACCAAACTAACTAGGGCACACACTGTCATTGCACTATGGTTTTTTCACCAATTTTTTCATAGTTAGCCATTGGATTTAGTGCAACTTCCATTTTATCACCCCTGATTCTGTAACACATAGTTTAACTTGAGAGAAATGAAGTGGATCACACCATCTAAATGTGTCCAAGCCAGTGCAAACACATTATGGACTCTCAAATGCCTACTAAAACTAGAAAAATGTAAATTAATGAGCACAATAATCATGAAACTCAAATGAAGAATGAAAATGGCTAGAGCTCGCACCTTGGTTTTGAGACTAGAAGCCCAAGTCACCTTAACGCTACCATCTTCAAAGCCAGTCACATAGCCAATACAGGACAAGTAATCAACCTGATCTTTACCATGATCACTTCCTTCAAGGGGATAATCTGCATCCATTCCAGTCTCTCTGTTCATGTGATCTTTATTAGCCTGGTCCAAGTTTTTAAATACAAAATCGCCATAAGAGTAGGAGTAGTCAGGGTGTTCAACTAGCTCGTAAGCACTAACAGTTTCCTCAATCTGACCGCTTCCTACATTGTTAACCTGGTTCACTCCAATGGATTTCCATTTCACCATAACAGTCCGTTCCTTTGCATCCACACAATTCACAACACCCCATTTTTGGTTGCCTGAAACATGTGGATCATCACAAGCACCCTTCTCTAATACAAACTGCCCTGGCAAGAAATCATGAGCATTTACAATATTTACAGGAAGCAGAGACTGTGAATCCAATCCCTGCGAGCATCCACCATCCTGCCATACAACATCAACAATGGTTTTTGTCTTCACAATAACAAAAATATCCTGAAAATTCAAGCAAGGGTTTTGTCCCTTAAACCCATGGCCCATCCTCCTGTCCTCTTTAATGATCTTAATGATAGATGCATCAAAAAATACCTGCCCATTCATACCCTTACAATCAGCCAAAGGAAGCATGCACCAATCACCAAGCTGCCAGTTTTCATGCAAGAAGCATGACAACAAAGTCAAGTTTCTCGCATCCTGCAAACGCTGAGGAGCAGGCAAACTCAAATCAACAAGAGCACAGGCAAGCCAATCAACATTCACTAAACCTGCTTTTACAGCAGAAACAGTCCCTACATCCTGATTTTCCTTCCAAACTCCACATAACCATCTAGCTGGATTAGACACTGCTGAGAGCCTAATCCGTACTCTCTGTCCTGGATAATATGGATATGTCGGATCTTCAAGTATGTTAGAAGAAATAGGCATGAGCTTTTCTTGATTAGCTGCAGTAACCTCACATGATGTCCCATCATCAAATACAACAGTGACATTGTCAACAACTTTATCAACCCTTCCTATCCATGGCCCATGAACCACATAATCCCCCACTGAAATTGATCGAATTTTCAAAAGTTTCTTTGAGTCAACATTTTTTATGATTTTTCCATGACTATTTTCCAAGTTGACAAGCATATTAACATTAACAACTCTGCCCATCTGTCCAGATGGATCGGATGCAGAAGAAACAACGTCCCCATGTACAAAGCCCCTCTCAAATGAGAGGAAATCATCAATTTTCCCTATGCTTTCCTCCAGACTAGAGAAAATGCTGCTAGCCCTCCCGCCATACAGAAAGTCAAGTTCCTCTATGTCCTCACTACTACTACCATTATCACTGAAACTTTCCCAATCAGAGTCACTAGGAAGCATATCCATCACATACAATGATATATCAAATCTTCACCCCTAAGACAAGAACAACATGATAATTTAAGGTCATAATAATAAAAAATGCAAATCTAACAAATATGTTAAAAAAAAGTAATGAGCAGCGAGGAGAAGAAGAGATAAATACCGTTTAATTGACACCTTTTCAAGCAACTGTCCAGGATCAGCGCCTCTGTAATGCTATGATAAACACACTGGCAGCAGATAAATAAATGGTGGTGTGCCGGAGGATTGAACTACAAGTGCTGATAGTGCAGAATGGGTTGAAAAAATATGTGTTTCTCAATTGATGCTGAGGATCAATATGGATATCTTAACCTTTAAAGGCAGAGATGATGTTCAAAACACCAAAATTTGCCTTAAAGGGATAACAGGAAGCCAACCAAGGACTTCCTAATGCCAAAGGAGATTTGCCCAAAAGGGATAACAGGAGTCAACAAGGACTCCAAATGCCAAAGGAGATTTGCCCAACAAATGAGCTGAAGCTTCTGCAAGGAGAAACTTTCAAAGAAGATTGTACTGCACAGCTGATAAATCGATGAGCCACAACTGTTGCAGATTGGAGTGAAGCTCAACAGAGAGAAAAGAATTTAATGCCAAAGAAGATCTGCCCTTTACAGGGAGGGGAATTCTTGGTGGACAACGATTAATTACAGCTATCTGAAGCCTCAACTCTCCTTGATTATTCACTTTTAAGTGAATTTCCCAGCGAGAGGAACTTCAGTAACTTTGCCAAAGGAGATTTGCCCTAAAGAACTTAACCTTAACGTCTAACTATTACTACCACCTCTTAAAAAGCAATAAAGTTTGCTTCTTTTGGGACACAAATTTATATTGCCAGAGAAGATTTGCCCTGCTCGAAGCCAAACTTTCTGCCAGGTTGTTCCAGTGCCAATTGCCAAAACCCCAAGTAAAGTAGTCGGCTAAACAGACTAAGAATGTAAAACCAGGTCATCTAGACACACTTCTTGCAGCTCAACTTGATTCATGGAAACTTGATTCTGTGCTCAATGATATCTTAAACAGAACCGTCTCATAGCCAGCATTAATTGCCAAAAGTAAGTCCTTCTAGTTTAGTGTGTCCATGCAACCTGCAAGAACATAAACTATTAATGATATTATGTAAGGAAAATATAAGCCAGTAATTCAAAGAAGTCACGAAAAGATAATCTTTTCTCAAGGAATTTATGAAAAATCCAAAACAGGGCACAAATGTTTGAATAAGGAAGCAAAGAACAGAGAATTTGAAACATGATGAATGAATTGTTCTGCGTATTGCAACCATATTTTCTCAGAGACAAAGTATAACATCCCATGAGAGAGGACCATTTAAAAAAGATCTAGTTGATTAATTCCAAAAAAAAAAAAAAAATCTGCCCCGTTCTCTAGAAAGACCTTCATCAGAATGTTCATAAATTCAAAAATACAGGTAAATATATGAGCATAGAGAACAAGTATGTAAGAATACAAAACTTTAACCCCATGCTGAATATATACTAAATAAAGAATCAAATTTCCTAAACCATATTTATCTGCATATTCCCAGGACCACCTCCTTCAATAACAGCATCATAAATTCACAACATAAATATAACTATAAAGCAAACAAGCACCTTGTAAACGTAAAGAAACTTTACCAAAAGTCGACAAAAGAATTGGCTTCGAATTTCCCAATCAACTCAAAACAATATGAAATGTGAAAAAAAATGAAAATTTAACCTCGAAGAACCCTTTATGTATCAAGTAACAAAAACCACACCATGGCTCATATGACCTCAAAAGCACGCTCAAAAAAATTGCATCAATCCCACCATGACGCATAGCATTATTACACCATTTATGCACATATTTAATATATGAACGCATGTATGTGAAAGAATTAAAAAAATCAAGAGAAAAGTACCATTTAAAGTTTCTATACATCACAGGAGCCATATGTCCAAACTACCAGCAGTCCACCACCACCACCACCACCACCACCACCAAGAAAACCACACAAAGTACTACATGAACCAATCAAAAGAGCTCAGCCCAATTCATAACTTGGCAATAAAGGCAGAATTCTTCAGACTTTCCTCAAACTTTCGTGGCCAAGAAAAGAAAAACAAAGGCTTTGTGTGACTGGGAATTCAGAGAGGTCAGTAAGGATGTCCTCTCTGAATCCCACGCATCAAGGCATGAGAGAAAGTGGAGAACATTGCACACGGACACGGACACAGAGTAAAAAAAAAACACGAAAACAAGGGGTCAGTTTCTTTCTCTCCCTAGAGTTTAGTTAGGTATGTGTTTAAGGCTGTTTTAGTATGTTTCTCTCTCTAAAATCCAGAACTTTGGAGGCTGTTTTGAGTGCTTTAAATTTGCAGTCACATCCAATAAGATATAGCATATGTTTACTTTAGATTGAGTTATTTCTTAAAATATTCTTTTTATTAAATTAATATGTGTGGATATGAACAGAATATACCAGCAGTATCAGACTCAAATACTGTACTTGCAGCTACAGAAACACTCAGATTACCCAATTCACCATTTTGCCCTTGTCTAATAATCAAATGACATGCTGCTAATCACGACTACATATATTACTGAAAATATTTTATTATTATTATTATTATTTTAATATTTTTTAATGTGAGTAAATTTCACTCCTTTAAAGCGTATTTTACGAGCCAGATAAATGAATAAAATTTTAATTGTTTCATGCTCTTAAAAAAGGATATAGATCTTGATTCAAATTCAAAAACTGCTGTACAGATCGCAAGTCTTTTATCATCATGTCATGCCAATAAAAAACTTATTTTTATTTTTCAATATCAAGGGTTAGGCCTGGCCTAAAACCTATTAAATAAAAAATAATGTTAAAATTAATCAACGTGATAAAAAGATTTTCATTCAAGTTCACCAAAATTGATTTTTATAAGTAAAAAACTTGGAAAAAAAATCATAAAATAGTGATTCAATGAACATATGTAACGCATTTTCTATAGAAAATTGAAGCTGAAATTTGTGCCCTACAATTAGACATAAAAGTCGAGATCCCGCGGTTCTATGTGTCTCTCACTTATGTTGACTTTCTAATAGTGCATGATAGTAGGAAAAAAAAAAGTATATTCAAACAAAAAAAGAGACAATGAGAGTTCCATAAATTAGGGTTTGTCATGCTGCGTGTAGTTAGAATTTTATGATGTTTGATAGTTTAAAAAAAAAATTAAATATTTTTTAAGATTGTGTATTAAGATGATCTAAATTAATTAAAAAATAATTTAAAATAAAAAAAGAAAATAAAAAAAAGTTTAGCTTCAAATATCAAGACCAGGCACATTCTTTGACCTCTGCAAGACAACTGTTGTAACCTGTGATTAAATTTGGGAATTAATAGGTGGTTTAATGGTAATTTTAAATTAAAGAGTTTGTTTTTCTTATAGTTTCAGGTTTGAGTCTTGTAGTTGTTAATATAACGATCACTAAAAATTTACATAGTCATTAACTTCAAGACATATTAGATTAATCGAGATATACATAGAAATTTAGGTTTTTTATTAGGAGACTTCTTCACTTGTCCAACAATGTTTGCTTTAAAATCTTTAGCGGAAGAAAAAAGAAACTATGTACAACTTTTTATCCTTTTATTTCCTCCACTCTCATTCCTTTCACTTATATAATTAAGGTAGTTTTTAAAGGGTTTTTAAAATATTGATAATTTCTCAATAATTATAGCCATTCGAAAATACTCACTCTCTTAAACTTGGTTTACTAAATAGTTTGACTTGATCATCTTAAATTAGAATACTTTGATGATTATAAAAAAAAATTATTCTAGCATATGTATCAATGTACTTTCGATCTATATACTCATTCGAACGAATATATTTTCCAATCCATTTAAAATTATTTTTGCATATGAAATTGTTATGATTTTGTGTATTTATAGCCTCTACAATGGAAGGATTAGATTCATATATCTAACAACTTTGGTGTTTTTTTTTTCTAGTAAGAACTTTGTCAAGTTCAAGCTGCTTTGCTAGAATAATATCTTTTGAAATATTAAAATTTTAATATGGAAATAGAATGAGTTAAATTAAACTCAATATTTAGTATTAAATAATAAAGAATGCAATTGAAATAAATTAAATAAAGTATACCATTATTGTAGGGGAAAAACGATAAGGTCAAAATATGATAATTAAGTAGAGGGGGTCAGATTAAAGAAGTTAGAAGATTTGACTATAAATCCTCAATTTCTTCCTCTCAAAATCAATAGAAATGGGAGGAGGTTTTCTAGTCTAATTACAAAATTTAAGAGAAAATTATATAAACAATTAAAGGGGTTTGAGTGATATTAGTCAAGGTAATAAGAGTTATTAGACATATATTATTTCAATGCAAGATAAAAGGAATGAAGTTTCATACCCTGAAATTGTTTTAGATTAATTTTTTATTTAGCCATGATTTATTTTAATGATATTAATATTTCATGTTAGAAAATATTTATTAAAGAATAATTTTCAATAGAACTTTAACCTAAAAAAATCTATTTTCAATTTTACTCAAATATGCTCATTAATCAAGTTTTAAAATAAATTTCTAATATCTTTATTGTCATTACTTCAGCCTCATTTAACTTTTTAATTATTCTTTCACATTGTTTTCATTGCTTTAACAAAATTATGGAAATTAATTCTGAAAAGAGTTTGAATTGGCATAAGTTTATAATGTTTTACATTCCATTTCGGTGTATAAACAATTGCAATTGAATATTAAAAGTAGAAGCATCATAGTTGCATCATCCTCCACCATTACAATATAGAGAAAAAGCATGTTTGCCAAATTAAAGTAGAGGGGGCAATAGCTTTTTTTCTTCAAATTGCTTAAATATGGCTATGAAAATGACTATTTCCTAACTATCTTTTCACTTGATAAATGGCCACAATCTAAATATTTTTTTATACAATTTTTTGTCTCTTCAAGTCCCACTTCTTGCACTTTATCTTGAATATGCCTTGCTTATGATCCTTTTTGCAATTAAAAAGATTAGGAGTTATTAGTCTTTGATTATGCACTATGACATGTTATTATGGATCAGAACAATGAAATGATTGTTTTGTTGTTTCAAAGAAAAAACAAATAACTAGTTGGTGTGGAGAGTAAAATAATCTTTTCACACGGATCTATTAGTCATTATCATATTAATAAAAAAAGTTTTTATATTTTTAAATCGCAGTAAAATGACTAGATTACTTTAGAAGCATAATTTTCTAAAATTGATGTCCATGAGCTTTTTTGTATTTCTACTTTTTAAACATAGTCAAATGACTAAATTACCCCTAAAACACAACTTTCTTTAACTTGTGTGTATTTAAGTGTTGGTCCTATTCTTTTTATTAGTAATTTTTGTTATTCTCCTTTTTATAGGTTTTTAATATTATTTTTTTCAATTTCATCATTCAATCAAGATTTATTATTATTAAATTTTGGTGTTGATTCTTTTTATTTCCCATTTTTCTTGCTCCTTTTGTAAACTTTCAATTGTTTTCAATTCCATGCTTTGATAAAACAAAACTAATTTGTAATTTTTTAAAATTTAGTCCTCTTTTTTTTGTGGTTTGTTCTTTCAATATTTTTAATTTAATTTTTGTTTTCAATTAAACCCTTCGATCCAAGATTATCCATCTTTTTTTCTTTTACTTTTTTCAAATTTGATTCTTATTCTTTTAATAGCTATATTTAGTGCTTTTGATCAATGACCTAGCTTATGAGTTTGATAAGCGAATTTTTTTTTTTAAAAAAAAATTGTGTTTGATTTTATTTTCCTTTCTATCAGGTTACTCGATTGTACAACCTAACTTATTGTATGGTGGTGCTGATCCAGGTGGGCTCAACAATTTTTTGGCTTATAATTGCTATGCTTTTTATTTTTAATTTAATAAGTTTTTATTAATAGCTGGCTAGTTTTATTTTTATGAGTTTATTTTTAGCTAACCAGCACTTTTTTCACCACAGATTACCTTTAAACCTATATTATAGATTAATTACGTTAATAATTATATCTATTTTTTATTTGATAAAATCCTAGATTTTAACTCTATAGTTGTTAAAGCCAGCTCGACAAGATTGATTTAATTAAGTTAAACTAATAGCTAGATTATAAATTAAATAAAATTTGTGGTAAAATCAAACAATATATTAAATTGATAAAAAAATTATTTAACGTGGTTAAGTCTTTAATAATATAATTATTGAGCATAGTGGGATTGTGCATCAGAACTACAAAACAGCAATGGACGGTCTGCAATAAAACAATATATTAAAAAAAATGGTGTCGTGTAATAGTTGCCACCATTGTTATTTGGACAAATCTCAAGAGCTGTTTGTCAAATGATTTAAAGCAATAGCCAGCTATCATGTCAAGATGGAGATCAAGCTCAATGGTTAATTATAGTGGGCATCTCTGTAAAGATGCTTGAAAGTAAGTCAATTTATGGGCATGTTTATTTTTTATTTTAAGAGTATTTTTTAAAAATTAATTTTTTTAGTATTTTTAGATTATTTTAATATTTAGAAAATAAAAATATATATTATTTAGGTAAATTTTGAAATGAAAAACATTTTTAAAAACAATTGTTATATAGGGTGAGCAAAAACACTAAAAAACGATTAAACAAAGAAAACTAGAAAAAATTAACAGAGAAAAACCGAACCATTAGAAAAACCGATTAAACTTATTAGATTTTTAAAAAAAAAACCACCTTTCTGGTCCAGTTTCTTAAGGATACAACCGATAAAGCAAAACCAAACCGGTTTTTTTAAACCTACCTTTCCAGTCCTGTTTTTTAAGGCTAAAATCAATAAACTAAAACCAAACCAGTTCAAAATAAAAATTATACTTTAAAAATTTTCTATTCTTCTGGCCTGGTTCAAATTTTTTGATTTCATTTCATTTTGATTAAATGAGAGAACGGAAAGACTTGTTTAAAGTAAAAAACAAAAGCCTAAAAACCCAAATACTATTTTTCAATTTTTTACTTAAAAAACCGAACCAAAACTAGTAAGTTAAACCAATTTTGGTTTTTTTAAAAAAAATATATTTAAAAAAAATTAAATCAAACCGAACCAAAAATAGTGGACTCAAAAACCAGTCTTTTTCACCATATCTTTTTCACAAGATAACTACAGAAAACCCCATTCATGGTGGAGGAATCACTCTTTCACAAGTATGGACTTTCTGTGCTCTATAATTAGGCTTTAAAATTACAAGTATCAGCACAAAAAAGTTCTAGCATGTTCTATAAACCGTAATTAATCAGAAAATGCTCTAGTCAACCTCTGATCTAATTTTAGGGTTCATGCTTAGGGTTCCTCCATATTTATTATGAATAAATAAAATCATACTTTTTGAAATATTCAAACCAAACTTATCTAGAAATGGACTTGATCTTTCCTGTCGGTTTCCTTTGAGAGACGAAGGAACAACTTGTAAATGGGATAAGATTGTTTTTTTAAGGTATTTTTGCTAAAAAATACAACAAAATAATTTTTACTTTTTTTAACACCAACATATTAAGAAAAATAATTTAAAATAAAAAATATTTTTTTTCTAAAACATGATTTCAACTACACTCTCAAACACGCATAAAAAAAAAGTTTTTCTTAAAAACTGCGCATAAAATAAGAGCATGTTTGACAGTATAATGTTGTTTTTTAAAGTTATTTTGTTTAGAAATACATAAAAATAATATTTTTTTATTTTTATTTTTTAAATCGTATTTTTAACATCAACATATCAAAATCAAATTGATCTAAAAAAATTAAAAATTTAATCTAAAACAAAATGTAAATTTTTTTATCACTAAATGCAAGACATTTCCTTTCCGGCCGAAGGAGTAATTCATTCACTATTTGGGGATAATGGTTCAACACATCCTCGTATATTGGGACAATTCTCAAATTGGTCCCTGTATTTGTAATTAATAATTCCATCAAGATCTTCCCTTCAAAAGATAGATTTGACAGTTAAAATGCACTCTCCTCTCCACTTAAACAAGCAAATGGAATGAGAATAAACTATAAAGTAGTCTGCAATTCGCATATCAAAGTCGTAAGGTTTGAATATACAATTTTGACAAGAGAACTCATTAAAATAATAGTTTATTATTTAAATTAGAGAGATATAATTGATTGGATAATCTCTTTATTATATGATCACAAATTTGGCCCTTATCTCTCTTATTTATGATCTAATTTCCCATTTGAGCATGGTTTTTTTTGGTCTGTCCGTACTCCCTAATTTACTTGTAATGCCAGGCGCCGCGTATGCAGCTAGAGAGCATAAAATCATCAATAATGATTGTAATTAAGAATTGATGGTAATTAAGAATATATAGTTTAATTATTAACTTATTATTAGTCATCATACCTACTTGTCTTTATCATTTTAATTTTAAAATATATTATTTATACTTTTTTCCAAGAAAAAAACCATTTATTTTAACATGGTTAGATTTGATTTCATCAATTATATGATAAATTTATCAATCAAATAATTTAGTTTAATTAAATTAATATAAAAATTAACTCAGAATAAACCGGTCATGTCATAGGGTTTTTGAGTTAGGTCAGTTTAGGGTTTTTGAGTTAGGTCGGTTTAGTGATCATATTATTAATTAAAAAACAGGAGATTGATGTAGAGATTAAAAGAAAAAACTTTGTATCGTGTGATCAGACCATGAAATTAAAGAAATCAATTAAAAAACAGTTCTGACAACAGAGGAAAATGATGTGAGTTTTTAATTGATGTGTTGATAAAGGACTTGAAACCTGTTTTGCAGGTTTTAAATTTGAGTCAAAGTATGGTAACCATATAAGAACTTAACACAGTCGGGATTTTACTCTTTTAACACGGGCAAATACAGAATAACTAAAAAATTCCAAAAAAAAAATGATATGTGAGCTTGCACGTAGCCATTGAAAGTATCAAGAGACAGAGGCAAGTGGATGCATGATGAACTGCGACGGGGGAACAGATTATTTATTTGAAAGAAATAGTAAAAGAAGAGAGGGAGGAAACCCAACCTTGACCACTAACTTTGTTTTTAATTCAAAAAAAACAAACAAATTCAGCCAAATACATGGGTCAATGATCATCAAAACAAGTCAACTTAAATGAACTCTTGCCACTCCAAATTTCAACCACTAACAGGATTTTCTAGTGTGCTTGGCTACATTCTTGCCATAATTAAGAAACATGCGACATTTACCGAAATTAGTCCATAATAGAGTAGAATGCAAGAGATCCCAGGTGGTCTGAGACGAGGTTTTTAGCTTGGCTTCACATTTGCAAACCAAACCAATCCATCCTGAACGTAGCAGTGTGTAGCTACAATAATTGGGGTTAAGGATCAAGGAAGTGGAGAAACTATTGTGACAACCGGTGTCTATTAACATAATCATATTTAAAAGGATAGTGGGGGAGGAACAAAGTGCTTTAGGAAATGCCAGGTCTTGTATATATATAGTTTTTAGTTGAAAGATGACTGAAAGGTGGACAAGAAAGTGAGTCCACTTAGAGGCACTATGTTTCATGGAATGAGATATTCATTCATATAATAGCAATAATAATAACAAATGATGATGATAAACACCACCATGGCCCCACAACCACCCATAAAACATACAGTAAGATTTAGGCTTCAATTTAGAATTATATAAAAGGGAATAGAAATTCTATGAAGGTGGCCTGGGTTGGGCTCACCTATATTGACCCCTGAGCAAGTTCCATCTGTCTATGTGCTATCTCCACTCCACCTCAATTACTTATTCATTAGGATTTTTCAACCCTTGATAATGGTCTTTCATCACATAAATTGAGGGGGGGTTATATCACGCATTGGCATAGTTTTGTTTGTGGGTTATAACTTATAAGGCTAAATACAGCTAGCAAGCACAGCAAAGCCTCGATTATTTGAGGGTCAGTGTTGTAAGGCTAAATACAGCTAGCAAGCACAGCAAAAGCCTCGATTATTTGAGGGTCAGTGGCCATAACCAATTAAGAAACTGGAGTATCAATAGAAAGGAGAAAAGGACTTAAATAAATTGAACGACCAAAAGTGAAGGAGATTCATCCTGATCTAGACTTGAGTCAACCAAAGATATGTGCATGCAATATAAGAGATCCTGGAGGAACTCCCATTGCAAGTGGCATCAATTCAAAAGAAAGAGAGAGAGAGAATGGAGGGATGGATGTAGCTCTTGGAAATTCCATTAACATCAATCACAATCAATAGGAACTACTGTTAGTAGTAGGAAACGATGAGATTTAATGCAATGTCATTGTCTCTATCCATATGTTTTCGACTGTTACAAGTAGCAAGCAAAAACATGTGCAAAATATTGACTCTTTACAGAAAAAAAGGTACATGGCAATTTGGCTCCAAAGTGTTAGCCCATTAAAGAAGTGCATTTGGCCACATGCAAGCAATCATAGCAGGCAGTCCTGTTACAATTCAGACCCTGAAAGAATGGAGAGTGGCCATTTCTGATCACTCGTGAGAAGTACGACAAACTAAAACTAACCATAGATCTCAGAAACTTTATGTTCTTGTATTGTTTTTCAGGTTCATTCAAGTTCATTCTAGAGAATAGACAGAAGAAAGCAAGACAAGTGATAGGCAGGGAAGGGGCTTGGTATATTTGCTGACCTTGGAGAAATGGATGGATGTCTCCCTTCCAGACGTTGAGAAAAGCAATGTCTGAAAAATGAAGGGATTAAGAAGTGGAAATAGATTAGATAAAACTAAAGCTGAAGTACACTTGCTCAGTTTTTTGGAAGCAAAAGAAATGATGCATTTCTTTATCTCTACCTCTATATCATCCAAACAAATGTAGAAAATAATTTTCTTTCCTTTCAAATCCTTGGATCTTTCTTTTGCCCATACCAACCTTGAGGGTGTAAGGAAATACCTTAAACCACTCATGCACTCAAAAAAACAAAAACAGAGTTCTACAATTGTCAGGAACAAAGCATAAAAAACAATCTTTAAAATACTAACCGAACACAAAATTCAATTATTTGTGGCGGAATAGAACTTGAATGGCCTTCTGTACACTTTTCATTGCAGCTGCTAGCCATTCTTTTAACTTAACTCTGCAGCCCTCAATGATATGACGGTCTTCAATTACAGAAAAAAACATCACATGTGGACAGCATTACAAGAACATCACTGGACACTACAAACATGAAGTTGATGTGTTTCAGATATCATCATGAAGGTTTGGCATATCGCATTTCAAGTAAAAGCGGAGAATAAAAAAAAAAGAATGGCAGACAGTGCATGACACTGACACACTTCTGTATGCAACCCAGCCAACTGTTCTAGTGCAATGTTAAAGTCTATCGGCTAAACTAGGGATAAAAAACAGGCACAGCATTTAAGAACCAATACTTCCAGACAAGACACACATCATGTAATTAACGAGCCTACCTAATCAGAATAAACTAGAAATCGAAACTCACTCTCTTTTTGCAATTATTATACTGTATGCAATAGCCATCTAAACAGAAAAGCCATTATGAAGAAATCACAACGTAGGAGTGTGTTTTTAGAAAATAACAAATCCAATAAACTGCAACAAGGAATGATTGATATAATTACTCTGTTAGGGGCAAGATTGTGATGGCAAATTATTTTGGCTACAGTAATAAGTAGAGATAAGCTAATATAAACTTCAAAAACAAAAATTTCTCATGAGAAAAAACACACTTCCAATTAACCAATTCTTAGCACGTATGTGGTCATATAATGGGATTTTCTTCCTCAGTTGACATCCAAACTGTACATTGGATAACCCAGAAATGAGATCATGCTCATTAGAATAGCATCTAAAGTCAACTCCAAAAAACATGGGCGCGACTAGGCAAACATCTGTTAAGCAGCAACTGCAACCTTTTCTTGCTTTTTAACAGCTGCCTTTTTTGGCTTTGGATCAACTTTTGGTTCAGGTTTCTCGATTCCTTGAATATCAGCTATTCTCAACTTAGTCAGTTCCTGAAAAACAAAAATACAAACACCGATAAAATTGGAGAGAGAAAGATAGGATCTATCAGAAAAATTATCTTTTACATTATCTTCTACATACCTGACGATGTCCTTTGGTTCAACGGTAATTCTTCCTTCTCTTTTTCTTAAAGATAATTACCTTCACATCTAATGCCTGAGACAAAAGGGAATAAAGTACAGTAATTAAACTTCACATACATGAATCAACAATAATACAAATCACTGATTGTGAAGACCGCATACGTAGAACAAACAAAATGTGGACATGTAATGTGCTTTTACTACATTTGGTTTGTGCTAGTTTAGGACAAAAAAAATTATCATTGAGCTGTAGGATTTTCTTTTACTTTTTCTCAGTTTTTTCTATATACATATATATGAAGCAAAGCTAGTTTAGGCCCATTAACTTGCAACCCAAAAAAGGATTTTTATGGTTAGTTAGAGGACTATATTATGTTTTTTGTGCTGCAAATTTGAGCAACAAGTTGAAGAATAAACGTGAGTTTTTCTTTTGTATGTTTGTGGCAAAACAACATTTCTTTTCATGAACAAAGATCGTACACTAACTTGTCAAAGATTAACTCAGTTTGTGGTATCCTTTGCATACTTAGGATTCTTAGAAACAAGGTTATCTTTGCGTCCAAGTCTTTTTCCAATACATTTAGTTCTTAGGTACATGGTTACCTCTGAGTCAGGATTCTATCAAACATGATTTTCAACTTTCTTGGTTGTTATCTACTTCGTTAGAGGTTGCCTGAACACATGATCAAGAGATCCATATAATTTAGTATATGAAAACAAAACTTTTCAGATTGAAAACTTTTGTTTCCAGGAGTAACTTTCACAGTAAGTACTTCTCAGTTTTCATCAGAAGAAAAGGTGATAGGAAAAATTGTATCTTCAAGTCAACATGACTCATCTGATGTACTCCACTTTCACAATGCCATTGAGAGTGATCATATGTTTATGGAAGCTTTAAACAAGGTAGGGGGCGTTAAATGCTGCACTTACATGCTCCTCAACGACTGCATGAACAGTTGCATCTGGCACTATAGGCCTACCGATGATTGTTTGAGTACTTGATCCTAACATGAGAACCTTGTTCAAAATCAACTGCAACGGACACAATCATGAAAGCATCAACTGATTCAGCTCAAGGAAATATAAAAAGAAAAACAATTGAACATTTTGGCAAACCGACTATATAAGTTATCAGCCAAGTAGAGAAAATGAGTCGGAGTTGTCTCAAATTGATTCCATCTTAAACATGAACTCTAGAACTTGGCACCATGAATACAATTTTAAATTAAAAGTCCTTTTGGAACTAATTTTTTTGAAACTTAAACAGCATATAGCCTGATTCCAAACATATTGTTCTCATGACACCTCAGCTTAGCTTGACAACAGTCTCAAAACTGATCAACCTCTTATAGCCATAAGGGCCCATTAGCCCATTATTTTTTACAAGTCGCACAGAAGGACCTTGCTGCTTCTACTCACTACATCTCATCTTTGTCATCCCAGAAAAAGCATCAAACTTCAATCAATGCCAGTCAATACCTTTCAAGTGGGCAGTTTTTATATTCACATTGTTCCCAACCAGTGCTAACTTGCTGCTTCTGAAAAATGCATTTGTTCAAAACTCAACATTTCTTTTTTACAAGTCGCACAGCAGGACCTTGCTGCTTCTACTCACTACATCTCATCTTTGTCATCCCAGAAAAAGCATCAAACTTCAATCAATGCCAGTCAATACCTTTCAAGTGGGCAGTTTTTATATTCACATTGTTCCCAACCAGTGCTAACTTGCTGCTTCTGAAAAATGCATTTGTTCAAAACTCAACATTTCTTGTCTACACCCTCATCAATCTCAATTAGCATCCCATTACTGTATAATGGTGTTTCATATCCGAGCAAGAAATAAACCTAAACATGATAGTACCAGATGGTCCAACAACCAAACATCTCTTGGCTAAAACATGGTATCTGCATAACTGGGTTTCTATTTCCACCAAGATGCATTTCTCATACTCTCCAGATAACATTCTATTTCTTCTTCCTTAGTTCCCACATCTTATTTACCTAATCACTCTAAGAGATAGTTCCCATTTATAAGTACATGCAACAAAAATTCCGCAGCAACTATTCACGGAAATAAAAAACCTAATCACAAACATTTACCCACAACATCAAAACCCCAACATTACACAGTAGCCCCAGTTCGCAAGTTGTTTTGAAAAAACAAACCAAGCATCACATTCAAAAGACCAGCAGGCACTAGTAGATGAATCATAATCCTACGTTTCCAATGCAAACTTTTTTCCTAGACACAGTTATATCAGCAATTATTCATAACATGTTTTTAAACAGTAAAAAAAACAATGCAATTACAAGTGCAATGCCAATAATATCAACTTAACTGCCTGTGTTATTCAAGGTTCCTAGGTGTCCTGTCTTTTCAATTCAGCAATTTACGCAAACAAGAAAAAAGGGCAACTTTACCTTATCATTTACTTCACAAAACTTTAATCTCTCGACGTAAACACAATCCCCATTGCACACCTTAAATTGATGCGATCCAACCTAAAAAAAAAAACTTCAAGGCCAAAAGATCATTTTAAAAATAAAAAAAATAAATCCAATGAGGAGCCTGAACAACGGCTAAAAGGGGCTCATAAGGTTTAAAAATCAGGTCTGATGGCAAGAGCGGTCCAATCACTTTATACCCAATTACGGCAGCCTCCACTTCTTTCTCTTCCGGTGAATATTCTCTCTTTATACCCGACACCGTAACGTCATTCTCCTCCTCCCCGTTTTCATCACTAACGTAATCTTCTTCTTCTTCATTTTAGCTGTCTTCGCGAGAACTTGAAGAGAAATCGCGAATGTGGAGCAAGGTGGGGTCCACGCACAGAGATTGTTTGAGGGGCTTGGGAATGAGGAGGGATTTGAGAGAAACTGATAGGAACGGGAAGTCAGAAGGCAAATTGAAAAGCCGTTTCAGTTTGTTAGTAAGTTTGTTAGTAGCCACGTGGCCAAGTCAGTTAATAATTGTTACAGTTGTATATCGCGTGTTGGCTTTATAAGCAGCCAGAGAAGCCATTTGGAAGCATGTTGAATATAAACAGAATTACGTTCTTGAATTTTCCTTTGTTTCCCCTGTTCTTGGTTGCATTTCTGAGGTCGAAAGATAGAGTCCTATCATTGGTATCAGAGCCTTTGATCCTCTAAGCTGTTCCTTCAGTGTATGCCCCGTGCTAGTGTTCGTAACCAATCGACGTCCATGGAAGCTCGTGTTGCTGCGCTGGAAGCTTTGGGTTCCAAGAATCAGCTTATTCTGGAATCTAATCAGCGTCTGCTGGAGTCTATGCAGCGACTTCTTGAGGATAAATTCGCATCAATTGATAAGCGATTTGAATCAATCGATGCTCGGCTTGAGGGAAGTAACGAAAAGGATGGTGAAAGCAGTCGCAGGCGAGGAGGAAGTTGTTTGCCGTGTACGCCTGAAGAAGAGAAACAGATAGTTGAGGAGTTGAATTGTGAAGCTGAACGTGACTTGAAATGGGAGAGATATGTTGGTCAAGGCCTTGTTGACAACTTGGATAATGGGAAATCTTTGGAGTCTCAAGATTTGGATGAGCCGGAGCTTGTTAGAATGCTGCGGGAAGGAAGGGACTGTATTAGTTCCTAAGAAAGTTTGGGAGAAGCTTGTCCAGTGGTATAAAGGAGGACCAACGTTGCCAAGAAAGATGATCTCTCAGGGTGTTTTTAACAAAACGCAGTTCAATGTGGAGGTTTATCCTCTTCGCCTCAAGTTAATTGACTCCAGAGACGATAGTGAATCAACTATACAGATTAGCAAAAAGGCTTCTCTGCAAGAGCTCTATGAGAGGGTTTGCTCAGTTAGAAGAGCAGAGCGTGAAAAGGCCTCTATATGGGACTACTACAATAAACAAAAGAGTTCACAGTGTGCGCTTTCCTGCTCCAGTTGGGAAGATTTTGTGAAGATATTTTGCAGAGACTTTGGCTCTCATGGGTTTGAGGATTATTACGAGAGAAGCGATCTTTATATGACAGGTATGGAGAGGCTGGACTTAAAGGTGCTGGTATGGGTCGCAATGAAGTTCCAGAGGAATTAAGCTGTGTTCTCTTAGCTATAATAATATCGTCCTGTTGTCGTTGCTATAAGTTTCCAATTCTTGTAAACTTAGTTTTAAAGGGGTGGGTAATGATAGGAACGGGAAGTCAGAAGGCAAATTGAAAAGCCGTTTCAGTTTGTTAGTAAGTTTGTTAGTAGCCACGTGGCCAAGTCAGTTAATAATTGTTACAGTTGTATATCGCGTGTTGGCTTTATAAGCAGCCAGAGAAGCCATTTGGAAGCATGTTGAATATAAACAGAATTACGTTCTTGAATTTTCCTTTGTTTCCCCTGTTCTTGGTTGCATTTCTGAGGTCGAAAGATAGAGTCCTATCAGAAACCGGAAATGAGAAGTGAGGAAGTGGTTTTAGAGAGGTGGTGGGTTTTGAGTAAAGGAGAGGTAGAGCGTGGCGGTTTAGAGTTTGATTCCACCGTCTCTGAGCCATGGATGGTGGTGATTGCGGTGGTGGGGCTTTAAGAGGGCGGAGGTGAAAGGCGGGGGGGCGGAGGAGGTTATCCTGTGAGTGCTATTTGTTTGAGCCTGGCTTAATAAGTAAAACGACTTGTCGTTTGGTGAGCTTAGCAATGAGCAGAGAGGATAAATGTAAATCTAGTGCATGAAGTTTTCGAATTTCTCAACCAAGTACCTTTAACCTCCCCAAGCTTAACATCCCCTTATAAGTAACCTGAAGCATTTATATCACCATTTTCAGGTGAATATTTTGATAATCTGATATACTCTGTTGACTTGATGTGTATAAAAATAATTTATATTATTTTTAATTAACTTAATAATATTACAAAATAAATTTTAAAAAATAGAATAATTCAAGTTAATTGAAGTAACTTTGTCAAACTAATAACATGGATTATTAAACTGAAATAATTTTGATAAAAAATTTAAATAAAAAAACATTTTAAAAAACAATTTCAAGAAAACTTTTAAACACCAAGAAGAGTCTTCACTTGTAATGCTACTTTATAGGCAGGTCTCTTGTTTTCTTATTAGACATGCGAATGATTTGCGGTTTTCATATGCCATGCAAATGTAACGTGAAGTTTCTTATTTTTGTAAATATTTTACTCTTTGGAGAATGGGAGTGGATTGCATGATAGTACTTTCTTCTTTTCTTCTTTTTTCTTTTTAGTTTATCAATAGTATTATAATTTATGTCATAACTTATTTATGGATTACTCTCTAAATTTATTCAAATAAAAATAAAATAAAAGAAGAATGAAGTGGTGTAAAAATCAAGCTGAAATTTTTAGGCAAATTTGAGAGCCTGACTGCACCTCTATTTATGCCCAAAACTGAAGTAAAATGCAGATTCAAGGTTAAGATAAATAATTATCAAATAAATCTATATAAAAATTAAGTCCAAATGCATAATTATATTTTTAATAGTCTAATTTAATTTAATTATGGGTCAAATTAAAATTTAATTAATTTAATCATGGGTCAATATGGGGTGTAATTAAAGCAATTAAACATTGAATTACCAAACTGAACTTTAACTGAATTCTTAGTATAAAACACGTCATTTGGGAGAGGAAGGAAAAAAAATGACCATACAGCATGTTGTCTAATCCACCTAAGTAACCAGATGACATGTCGTGTGATTACTGTTCATTGTCATTTTTCTTATCCACCTGAAAAAGACAGCTTAGGGGTCTCTTTTGTAAGTGCATTTGATGTCTATGTACTTCACTAAAATTGACTAGTTATCAAAATGATGACCTGACATCTCCTTATACTATGGTCAGTCCTAGTTGACTGACATCACAACCGCCTCGGAACCGCCTCAAAGGTGACAACTCAGGTAGTCTCGAGGCATAGCCTCAAAGTTGTAGACTTTAATATTTTGGGTGTAAAACTACATTCTAAAGTACATTATTAGATATTAGAAATACAATAAATACAATGTTAAAATTCAGACCTTAAAACAATTAGTTTTTTTTACCCAATGAGATATAGACTCTTTCACAAAGAGAGATCCACTTTGAACTTTAAAGCATACCAATAATTTGACTTAGATAAATAATCAGATAACATTGCAGCTTACCTTAGTCAAGATGCACCAGAGGCGATGTGTCTTCCCATGCACAACAAGTCCTTTTACCTAGACTCTCGCAGACCATTAGGTTTCATAATGACCTTAATACTAGGTGACAACTCCTGAAATTTATAATTATAATTTTATGATAATGAAAAACCATTTTTCCACGCATTTCCCCGTCTTGGGGGAGGTTGCACAAAAAACGTTGTTGCGACAATTTAAATTGTTTATATTAAATTAAATTAATTTGCATAAACTTAAATGGTAAACTCTAAATAAATATATGTACTAGTCATATGCTTGGGCTCTCTCACATGTGAGAGTTGGGTTTGTAAATGCAAGAAAAATACAAGCATTAGCAAAATGCTTTGCACCAACAAGAAAAAAACTTAATTGCAAGTCAAAAAGACAATCCATATATTTAATAAAATAATTTGAGAATTATATGTGTCAATAATAAATATAAGAAAAAAAATTGTCGTTAACCAAACACCTCACACGAGAGTGCGACGTCATAACAACTTTTTTCGAGTAGGTTCAAGAAGATTTTTTTATTGTGTATAGAGTCGTTACTTAGTATTGTAGTCGTAAGGATCCCTAACCAATCTTTAAGAAATTCCAGGTAAAAGACTAGTTATGTAAAATGAAAGTATTAACACCCTTATTACACCTTACCTTAAATAAAACTTCATTGTTTACTTTAGTTTGATGATATTTTTATATCTATTAGCTTATTATGGCGGGTTCGTTACGATGAACAAACTCTAGTTTTATAGGTCAAGAACTTGGTCTAAAATTATTAAAATGTCCTGAATTATCGCTGAGGTTTCTTTCAATGTAATTAGAATTTTTTACAATGCATTATTCCAAATAATATATTAAATAAAACTTTTTACAGTTTGTTATTCTTATATTATGAGTGAATGAGTCACACTACTCCTAATAATATTATGAATATTGATCTCATACAAGTTTTTTTTATCCTTGTATTAAAAGGGAGTAATATATAAATTATTATCCCTAATAATCTTCTGAATATTAACTTTTTGTAGAATTTTGTCTTAATATTAAAAGTGCATAAAATGTTTTAAAAAATGATGAACAATAGTAATTACAACATCAATGAAACTTAATTAAGGTGGGACTAAATTGATTTTTTCCTTCCAAAACCCAGTTTGAGAAACCATTATTAATAACTTTCTATCTAGAAATAATAATAAAAAAAGGCAATATAAGTACATGATACTATCTAAATCTTAAATTACCCCTGTCCCCTGTCCCTTTCAATAGATATACAAGAACCTTGAGAATTCTTTCCTGAACAACCCCCATAATAATAGACACTTGTTAAAACCTAGTAATTTTTTACACTAAGATGGAAATAAATTATAAAACACAATTAAACAACACTAAAAATAAAGATTTTAGTCAAATAAATAGAAAACATAATTTTTTCCTTGTCTGTTTGAGAGTATGATTATGGTTGTGTTTTAAAAGTGTTTTTTGTTTCAAAATATATCAAAATAATGTTCTTTTTAAATCATTTCTAATACCAGTACCTGTACCTGAACATGATTTAAAAACACAAAAAATATTTAATTTAAAATAAAAAAATATAAAGAAAATTAAATATTTTCAAAAGCATTTTTGAAATATTATGTCAACAGTGTTTATTTCCCTGAAAAATAAAGCTGAAGTGAAACTATCAAAAATGAGAGAAACGAGAAGGAGAAACAAAAATAACAACTTCAACAATTGAAGGATACAAAATGTTTTTTTTTTTTTTTTTTAATTTAGAAATGCATTTAAATATTTTTTGTTTACAAAACATTTTTGACATAACACATTAAAATAATTTAAAAATACTACAAAAATAATAATAATTTGAAGTAAATATATATTTTTAATTTTTTCTTAAAAATATTTTTAAAATATGAAAACAAATAAACTGTAAAAAAACAAGATAAATAAAGTTAAATAGCCTGCATAACAAACAAAATATGCAAAGCGATGAACTCTATAACTACGATGACAATGAAAGCAACGACAACAAAAACAAAAAAGAAACTAATTCTTAAAGGCAAAAAACAACAACCACTAAAAAATATATAAAAATCTATAGAGTAAATGAAGCTAACGAATAATAAAGATAAGATTATAAGATTGTGTTAACTTTAATACGATAATAATAATAATAATAATAATAATAATAATAATAATAATTAGTGAATTTAATTTGCATGTCATTTTTTTTATAGGAGTTTGACCACATCAAATTGAATAATCAAATTTAGAGAAAACATGATTTAATGGTTTTACTGAAATAAAAAACAATCCAACTTACGTCTATGAGAGAAAGAAAAACAAAATATATGGAAAATAATAGCCTGAGAAATAACAATAAAATCAAAGAAGAAAAATTCTGAATAATAATAAAGAAAAACCCCAATACTTTTGGTATTTGTTTGACATTCTGTTTTTAATTTTTTTTTTAAATGAAAATTTATTATTTTTAATTTTTTTTAGATCATTTACTGATACTAAAAACAATTTTTTTTAAAATAAAAAATAATATTTATCATTTATCTAAATAAAAAATATTTTAAAAAACAAACTTAAATAAAATTCCAAACAGTTATTCATTCACACCACACACAAAGACCCACACCCACACGAACCAGCATTTAAAAGCAAAGTTATTTTAGAACTCAGCTTCTCGCGTCCACATTTTCCTTCTCCAACTCTCCCCCTCACTAAAAAACATGGCGGCGGCTACATCCTTCTCCACTACCCTCACCACTCCAAACCCTTCAAAAACCCTAAAACCTGCGTCTCCAAGATCGCTGCTATGTAACACCAATTTAGGGTTTTCATCATCACTCTCTTCTAAGACCTTCAAACCACTCAAAGCCAGCAATGGTAGCATCTCTGCTGGGGTTTTGGGTGCTAAGATGGTCTCGTCGGTTCCCAGTGTGAAACCCATGATCTCTCTTGATTTTGAGACCTCTGTGTTTAAGAAGGAGAAGGTCTCTCTTGCTGGTCACGATGAGGTATTTACTTTATTTTGGCTTTATTTTCTAATTTTCATTTTGAATATAGCCAAAATCTTGAGTCTTTTGAGCAGGTGAAGTAAGACAAGATTTTTTTTTGCTGTGTTGTTTTATAGAGCGGTAAAGAGAGATGCTTTATATGCTGTATGATGGTGTTATGGTTATAGTGTTGTTTTGTGAATTTTGTGTAGTACATTGTGAGAGGAGGGAGGGATTTGTTCCACTTACTTCCCGAGGCATTTAAGGGGATTAAGCAGATTGGCGTTATCGGTTGGGGTTCCCAGGTGAATATTCTCTCTTTTTTTGTTAATTTTAGTTTACGTGTAATTTGCCTTAAATCTGAAGTATTAGATTTGTATAAATTGGCTCTATTTGTGTGCAAAACTTGCATGCATCATTTATGCCATTATATGACTTTTGCTAGTTATTCTATGATTTTCTTACATGCCTTAGTTTGGTATGCTTGACATAAGTTGCTAAACAATGATCCCTTGTTCCTCTTAGGGTCCTGCTCAAGCTCAGAATCTGAGGGATTCTCTTACTGAAGCAAAGTCCGATATTAAAGTCAAGGTAATTTGCACTTTGTTCTTATGTTCTGTTCTGGGTAGCTGTTTAGCAAAAAGCTTGGACTTGTTTGATTGACTTTTCTTGGCTGTATCTTTGTATTTGTATTTGTATTTGGCTTTGTATGATTCAGATTGGACTGAGGAAGGGCTCTCGTTCTTTTGCTGAAGCTCGTGGTGCTGGTTTTACAGAAGAAAATGGGACCCTAGGTGATATATGGGAAACCGTTTCTGGCAGCGATCTAGTATTGCTACTGATTTCTGATGCTGCACAGGTTTGTTTATTAGGCCTGTTTGAGTTTGTGCTTCTGAAGATTCTTGGTTCAAATTTTGAGATTGTTTCTGTGTGCTTTCCTGTTTCTTGTTTTCTTTTAATTAGTGGGTTTGGAGGTTTCGGTAAAAATAAAAATGCATAAAATTTGATATTTAACATGCCTGTGCTCTCGTTGTGTGGAAAAATAAGCCAGAGAAAGATCTGGCATGTCTATAAAGCCACTCTGTGCTGTTTCTCATTACCCTTTTTATATAATCCTAGCAATATAGTGAAAAAGTTGTCAAATGTGCATATTCTCCTTGACATTCTGTTACCCTTTCTATGCAATCATAAATGTGCATCTTCTCCTTTGACATTATGTTCTATATGTGAGGATTAGATGACAGTTTTTTTTTTTACAAAGAGTGTGACACATAATCTTTAAGCACTCGTTTAGGAAGTTAATTTCATAATAATTTCTTGGAGACTGCTCTTAAGTGCTCTGCATCTAGTAAATATTTTGTTTCGAGGTAATTGCTGTACTAGGAAGGGATTGACTATGCTTCAGCTTTTTTCTTCCCAAGAACATCATCTGTAGCTCTTTTTTCACTCCCTTTTGTCCTCTACTTTTTGGTAAACTAGAGGGATGGTGAAAGCTATCAAGTATTTAAGAGTTTATCTTTTTTTTTCAAGTTAATGAAACAACACTTTTGTAGTTTATGGTTTATCACATATAGTTCCATATCATTTTTGTGGTTGATTATTATCTATTACATTTTCTGTCTTGTGCCTGTCCATGTTTCCCCCTATACAATTACAGTTTCATCTCTTGCAACAGGCAGATAACTATGAGAAAATTTTCTCCCACATGAAGCCAAACAGCATTCTTGGACTTTCCCATGGATTTCTACTTGGGCATTTGCAGTCAACAGGGCTTGATTTTCCAAAGAACATCAGTGTCATTGCTGTTTGTCCCAAGGGAATGGGTCCTTCTGTGAGGAGACTCTATGTTCAAGGCAAAGAGGTCAATGGTGCTGGAATTAATTCTAGTTTTGCAGTCCATCAGGTTCTTTTCCTCTCTGCCCCCGCCCCGCCCCTACTACACATGCAAGATCCATCTGTTTGAAACAGAGCTTATTTCATTTCACTGGCTCTTCTTATTTTTATTCTTCTCTGTGTACAGGATGTTGATGGTAGAGCCACTGATGTTGCCTTGGGATGGTCTGTTGCCCTTGGTTCACCATTCACATTTGCCACTACATTAGAGCAGGAATACAAGAGTGACATCTTTGGGGAGAGGGGTGAGTTTAGTTCCTTAATCTGTTATTATCTTGTTACTTTTCTTGGTTTGTACCTGACTTTTTTTTATTTGTTTGCAGGCATTTTGCTTGGTGCTGTTCATGGAATTGTGGAGTCCTTGTTTAGACGATACACTGAAAATGGAATGAGTGAAGATGAAGCCTACAAGAATACTGTTGAGTGCATTACTGGAATCATATCAAGGACCATATCAACAAAGGTGCATGCTACATCCAGATTCTCCTGCTACCAAACAGTGCATCAATTTATTTAATCAGTGAAACCAGTGATCAATAGCCTAATTGATTTCATTTCTTTGTTTCTACAGGGAATGCTGGCTGTATATAATTCCTTGTCTGCAGAAGGCAAAAAGGAATTTGAGGCTGCTTACAGTGCCTCGTATTATCCCTGCATGGACATCTTGTATGAGTGCTATGAAGATGTAGCCTCTGGAAGTGAGATTCGCAGTGTTGTCCTGGCTGGACGTCGCTTTTATGTATGTTCGCTCTTTATCTGCTGTGGAAACTATTTTTAAACTTGGAATTTAGGAATTGATATCTTTTGCATTTTTGTTGAAGTTATGATAATCTCCCCCATAGATGAAAAGAGTTGATGCTTGTTTTAATGTGATGAGCTATTCCTTTTACAGGATAAAGAGGGTCTACCAGCTTTTCCAATGGGTAAAATTGATCAGACACGCATGTGGAAGGTTGGTGAGCGAGTCCGGGCTGCCCGGCCAGCTGGGGACTTAGGTCCATTGCATCCATTCACTGCTGGTGTCTATGTGGCACTAATGATGGCTCAGGTACTTCACTCTTGTTCTGAGTATGTCAGGAAAACAAAATGCTGAACACTCTGACAGGATGGTATTTAGTTGATGAAGTTTGTATTCATTGAACTGGGCTTATTTGATTTTTGACTTTGAACACAAATGAATGATTAATTTCTTTCTGTGAAATCTAATTTAAGCTCTACATGTTGGAACTGAAGAAAGAAGCTCTTAGTAGTTGGTGCTCTATTGCTTTCACTTTCTGCCGTGTCTAATATCTATCGCTTCTTTCCAGATTGAAATTTTGAGGAAGAAAGGCCATTCCTACTCCGAGATAATTAATGAAAGTCTGATTGAATCTGTGGATTCCTTGAACCCATTTATGCATGCCCGTGGAGTGTCTTTTATGGTCGATAACTGCTCAACGACAGCAAGATTGGGATCAAGGAAATGGGCTCCTCGTTTTGACTACATCCTCACCCAGCAGGCCTTGGTAGCTGTGGACAACAGTACCCCCATCAACCGCGACCTCATCAGCAACTTCTTTTCAGATGCAGTGCATGGAGCCGTTGAAGTCTGTGCTCAATTAAGACCCACAGTTGACATTTCTGTGCCGGCAGATGCTGACTTTGTGCGCCCCGAACTCCGCCAATCTAGCAACTGAGATTTAAAGGAGAACCTTTAGCTTGAAATAGCCAGGAGATTTTTTCCATATTTGGTCTGATGGAGAAGCTCCCATGAGCTATTAGCAGAGTGCAGTTCTATTTACGAACTCCTTGTGTGACCTTGAGTATTGTCTGTCGTGTCTCTCTGTCGGTCATTTTCTGCGTTAAAACGAGTGTATTTTTGCATGTCAGTATCAATAAGAGTATGCACTTGTATTGGTAACTTGTTGACTTTCCACTCTGCATAAGTCAAATCTAGCTCCTTTGTAATATATGGTAAGCATCTCGCATCGGAGTCATCCTATATCGGAATCCGGGAGAAAAGGGAGCTCGAACATCCTTATGACAGTAGGAGAGAGGAGCTCTTCTCGCCGATGTTGTCTCTACTCGTTGCTTAGGCACTAAAACGAGGGATGATAATTCTCTAATATTTTTAACACGGTTTTTTAAAATATAGTTTGAAAATATATTTAAATAATGGTTTTTATTTTTTTAAATCTATTTTTAATGTTAACACATTAAAATGACTTGAAAACATAAAAAAATAATTTGAAGCAAATAATATATATTTTTAAAATTCTTAAAAAATAATTTTGAAGCTAAATCTAATTTAGTTAAAAAAGTAAATTAAAAGCAAACCTCAGATATTCCGTCGACTAGAAATACATTCTTGATTTGGTCTATGATTTATAGTTGAATTGGATTTCTAAATTCTATATAGAGTCAGTTATCAATTTTTATATGGATTTTGCTTTTGTCAAAATTTGCTAAGAGTTCAAACATAAAACTCAAAGGAGAGTTTTTTAAACTTTTGAAAATCCAATTGAAACAAAAAAACCTCAAGGGGCTTAATTAAGTTTGGGTTTTAATTTGGGGGGTTGATTCGCAATTTGTTTTTTTGTTTTTTAAAAATGAAAAAGACTTCAAAATGCTAAGGCAAGCGTTTAAAAGTCTGAAGACACGTAAACCGGCAATTGCAGACCCTCCGATTTCATTTTCTTCGCTCTCTCCCGCCCTTCTTTCCTTGTATACACACCATCATCACCATCACCTTCATATATATATATATATATATATATCCTTCTATTTCTATTTTATAAATAAAAAAAAAAACAGATCTTCAAGAATCGAAAATGGCGAGTCGGTTCGGTTTCCAATCGTCGACAATGATCGTGACGAACACACCGGGGGCAGATCTCGCAGTTACAAACCTCGCTTACTGCTCACCCTCCGATCTCCACAACTTCGCCGTCCCTGGAACCAAGCTCTTCTTAGCTTTAGTCGCCAACTCCTTCGTTCTATCTCTTTCATATCCTTTACTTATTTATATATGCATTCATCTTGATTTCAATTTTGACGGCATTCGTATTTTCGTTAATTTGATTATTAAGTGGTAATATTATTAATAATTAGGCTTTATTTTGTTTTGTTTTCTCAAATCTACATGATGATCAACAGAGAATTGACCGACTTAATCTTGTTGTTTATTGTGATAATCTCTTATGTTAGTTTAAGTAAATAATCGCCTTACTATTACTAGTTATTGTTGATAAAAGTCTATGGTTTTCAATTTATTCTTTCTCTTTTGATATCCGGCAAGCTACAAATGAAAAACCTTAAATTTGAGTGATCGTTTGTTTGTAACAATTTTAGTCAGCTCTTCACAATTTGGTGCCCTTAACTAAGAGTTACTCCTCATGAAAATATTCGTACTGGCCAAATTGCGCTGAATGCGATTCAGAGAAGGCATGCGAGGGTTTCGTCTGGTGATACGATATCTGTGAGCAGGTTGATTTTTTATTTCTCTCTCTCTCCCTGTTCTTACGAATTGCAGTTTCTAATTGTTGGTAGGGTCAAATTTTTTAGGTTTGTCCCTCCTGAAGATTTTAACCTTGCATTATTAACTCTTGAATTGGAGTTTGTAAAGAAAGGGACTAGAAATGAACAGGCAAGTGGATTGGAAATCCTTATCTTTTGATTATGGCGGCATTAACTTTTGCACTGCTTTAGGGAGGCTGGCAGGATTAAGAGATTCTTTTTTGTTTTTGTAGATTGATGCTGTTATTCTGGCCAACCAACTTAGGAAAAGGTTTGCTAAACAGGTAAGAGTTGTGTCCCCTACTTGCTGTATATGATTGAAAATATAGCTTAGTTGCAGTCGGGTTTATTTTGATTGGATTTTTAGTAATTTGCATCATTAGTGATTGGAAAATGCCTTCAAGTAATCGAAGTCTTCCTTTTTTATGTGTTGTAATCACGAGTTTTATTTTGCTTCTTCTGATTTTTCTTGCTAAACAAAAACTGGTTATTTGAAGCTTGCTGGTCGAGACTACATGTGATCTAGAAAGAATACAGGATTGGTGACCCATTACTTTTGATCAATTTGAACTTGAAAAATGAACACCTGAATGAGATCAAACATGATTGCTTGTACATATATCATTTAAATTTGACTTTCTTTGTGATGCCCATCTCTCTCTCTTGTGCACACACTTTTCTTTTAAGCGAGTTTTGCTCATGCACATTTATTTCCTTCTAAGGTAGCATTCAATACAAGGTTAAAAATTGGAAGGGAAGTTCTTAGAAGTGTAATTGTTACAAAAGTAATTTAAAGGAAGTAGAAATTAGTTGTAAGGAGGTTTGGTGAATTCATAAATTGAAGGGTAAATTGTTAGTGAAAGGAGAAAAAATAATTAAAATATTAATAATGATTTGAGAGAGAGAGAATCTGGGTGTCTGTTAGAGCAACTCCAAGGGAAAAGCTAAAAGGAAAAGACAATTTTTTTTAGTTTTTATCGTTCATTTTCATAGTTCCAAGGGAAGAACTATATTGAAGAGCCAAAATAACATTTCTAAGTTAAAGAGCTATTCCTACATATTGATCAAAAGAGCCAAAAATTTGTTTAATATATTTCTATGCAAAAAAATAGTTTTGATTGGACATGTATTGGTTAGTTATTATTAATAAATACTTATATCAATATTATATATATTAAAATAGAATTGATTTTTTTAAATGGATTTTTTTCCATTGGATTGCATATATAAAATAATGCTATATTTACACTATTTACAAAGCCATATTACTAGTTTAGCTTCTCTAAATAGCTTCTTTCCTTGGAGTTGCTCTTAAGAAAAAAAAAAGAGAATGAAAAGAAATAATCTTGCTCTCGAGGTTAAAATATTATCCTCCAAGCTTGCAGGGTAAAACTTAACCTCAAAAGACATCAAGTTGGGGTTAATAAGTATCCCTCTCGATGTTTCACCATTCCCATTAAAGGAAAACAAGCAAACATAAATACAAAAAAGGGTAATTTTTAATCTCATTACCACTGGGCCCAGACATATCCTGATTAGCTGCTATATCTGACTGAGATTCCTGTTTTTTGATGTACTGTTTGCATATTGTGCTTGAGGCATGGAATTTGACTTTGTTGCATGCAGGTTTTGACATCGGGGCAAAAAGTAACTTTCGAATATCATGGAAACAATTACATATTTACAGTCACTCAAGCTGCTGTGGAGGGGCGAGAAGGTTCTAATGATGCTGAGAGAGGAATGATTTCAAGTGACACATACATTGTCTTTGAAGCATCAAATTCTAGTGGCATAAAGGTCAAATTTTGATATTTGTATTATTCTCCATGCTTAACTTTTGTGGCCTAGGACAAACCACCTTTCTCCAGATTTTAATCATCTTAAACAATTGTTCTTGGCGATGTGAATAGATGATGAGCTACTTCTTTTCATCTTTTGAATTGTTGTTCAGTATAACATGCATATGCTATTTAAACTATATTTTCATTTCGTTTATAAATAAATCTAACTAGAAGTAAATTGTAATGTTTTTTTACATGGACACTTCCATGCCCGTGTCAGTCTAATCTATGAAATAATACCATCCTAGTTGCACAGGATTTGCACCTGGTAAATACTCAGCATTACCAAACTTGGTGGTGAATGTGTGTATGATGCCATTTCCCTTGACTGTTCTTATTGCTCGGTCCTCTTTAGGAAAGTATTCCTTTAATCTGACATGCCGATCATAATTATAATTTGATGAATTTGATTGAAACTTTATGGATTTTATTAACATGTATTGCTTGCAGATTGTCAATCAGCGTGAAGCTGCCAGTAGCAACATTTTTAGGCAAAAGGAGTTTAACCTTCAGTCACTAGGTATAGGTGGTTTAGGCGCAGAATTTGCAGATATATTTCGAAGAGCTTTTGCCTCTCGTGTTTTCCCACCTCACGTGACAAGCAAGTAATGCAGTTAGCTCTTCAAGTTATATCGATCTTATTCGGGATATGCACATGTTTTTGCTGTTAATAAGAATTTGATTTTCCAGATTGGGGATCAAGCATGTAAAGGGTATGCTGCTTTTTGGGCCTCCTGGCACTGGAAAAACTCTTATGGCTCGTCAAATTGGAAAAATGTTGAATGGGAGGGAGCCAAAGGTTTGGAATTGATTTTACAGTTTCTGTCTTTGCATGGGTGTGTGTGTTTGTTGGTCTGCTAGAAGGAAAAGAATATTCGACCTTTTGCTGCTAGTGTCATCTGAAATTTGCATTTACTTTTAATATTCATGCCTATCTCAACACTGGAGGTTTCTATTTCATTTGATGTGTGGAAAGTTGGAAAAAATATTAACATTGATGCTTTATAACACTTTGTATTCCTGTTTATGACTGATGTTTTAATATAATTGAGTTCTGTGCTATGTTTTGGTAAGCAGTAGAATTTGGTTGCTTTACTTGTGTATTCAGTGGAATGCTATATTTCAGTATCTTATAAGCCATCCATCTTAGTTAATAGTTATGATGTATTTCTAACCTGTGTAAACCCTTTGTGGTTATAATTTTACTTTTAAAATACACCTTATACTTTTTATGTGAGGGTTCAGATTCAAGTGTGAAATGGTATATTGTAATGGAACATCAATAATAAATATGTGCCTGTTATTGTTACTGCTTAATGCTTGGAATCAATGTATAATTTCTTTGTTTGGTAACACTGCACTAGATTGTTAACGGCCCTGAAGTTCTAAGCAAATTTGTCGGGGAGACTGAAAAGAATGTTAGAGACCTGTTTGCTGATGCTGAAAATGATCAAAGGACCAATGGTAAGGGACCTCTTTGAATAGCAATATGATTTTAGATACTTTCACCATGATGCTAATGCCACCACTACTTTCACTTTTCAGGGGACCAAAGTGAGTTGCATGTAATAATCTTTGATGAAATTGATGCCATATGCAAGGTATGAGATTTCTAAACTCTTTGCTAACATATACACGAGTAGATTTTATTTAGCAATTATTCTACTTTTCAACCCCGCCGCTGTCCAGGATGGGAGAGCCATTTTTAAGCTAATCAATATTCATCTAATTGTGGTTGAAAGTGTGTTTTTGATCCTGGTTTTGTTGTTTGGTAAAGTCTTTTACAGTTATGTATCAATATAGTGAGAAAATGGTAATGATATCCCTGAGTAATGGTTAGCTAATTTTCAATCCAAGGGTAGATTGATAACAACATCTGCTCTTAAAAGAAGAAAAGTAGACGAGAATAAAAAGTGACAGAAAAGCACTGTTGAAAAGCCAATTAAGTGCACTGATAGTTTGGTGAGGGATTTATCAAGAAGAATATTATTCAAGCACCTTTAGATGAGAGGCATTTTTATAGACAAGTGAATATATTGAGTTACCTAGGAAAGGTACACCAACTCTGATTGTGGTTCTCTTCCATGTACGTGTATATGTTAATGGAAAAACTTAAAGCAAGCACACATTTCTAGTATAGTTGCCTTTTCTCTCATGATAATCTGTCGGTGATACAATGCTCACTAGTGTCCATGTATGTTGGAATTGAGGATGTCAGCATACATTATTTAAAATGATAACAGAAGACATTAATGCATGTTTTATTTTGCTTATGCAGTCAAGAGGATCAACTCGAGATGGTACTGGAGTCCATGATAGCATCGTGAACCAGCTTCTTACAAAGGTTGGTGAAGAGTTCTCAGTGCTTTATGAACAATCGAGAAAATAAAATAATTTCCCCAGCCACTGTAATCTGCTTATGCAAGCTTTCCTTAAAAACACTTTGTGATTCCATCGACTTGACTAAGAGACTGCTTGCTTTTCAGATAGATGGTGTGGAGTCCCTGAATAATGTTTTACTTATCGGAATGACCAATCGAAAGGATTTGCTTGATGAAGCACTTTTGAGGTTACTGCCTTTCTCCTTTCCTGTTACTCTCATGTAAAACAGCATTTCATTTTATTGCAATTTCATATAGTGGAAGCATGGGTTGCAAATAATAGAAAAAAGTTGGAAGTATAATTAGTTCAATAAATAATAATGTGAGAGATGAGCTCTAGTTAGTTTTTGGAATTCATGGAGATTATGATGATTTAAACTTAGAACAGTAATGCAAGACATCAAGAGCGTAGATAGATATAATTTATTTTGAAAAATACAAGAATTTTGGTCTCTTTTCTCCCCACTGTTTTATGGACAACAAAGCTTCTACTTGAACAAATATCATTTCATCTTCAAACCTTTTGATTTTGTGGTTTGTAGGCCAGGACGATTGGAGGTTCAAGTTGAGATAAGCCTTCCTGATGAAAATGGTCGGCTGCAGATTCTTCAAATTCATACAAACAAGATGAAAGAGAATTCTTTTATATCTCCCGATGTAAATCTTCAAGAGCTTGGTATGTACGCTCACACAGTTATTTTGATTGGAATTATTTGTTTGAAAGTTAAATTATGGTTTATGAAGGGAAACATAAAATATTGGATTGCCAGTAATACCAATATGTTAGCAAAATATGGGGAAAAAACATTTTTTTCTCACATTTTTTTGTGTATGGGTGGTGGGGATGTGGAAAGGGTGCAGTAGGAGGGTGGAATGAGGGTTTATGTCCTGCCATATCATATTTTCTGGTGAAATCATTTGTCTTCAAAACTTTGTTAATGGGACTTACTGCGTAAAGTTTATAAAATTGATTTTTTTGTGTACAGCTGCTCGTACAAAAAATTACAGTGGAGCTGAACTTGAAGGTGTAGTGAAAAGTGCAGTATCATTTGCTTTGAATCGACAACTAAGTCTTGATGATCTTACCAAGCCAGTAGATGAAGAGAGTATTAAAGTAACTATGAATGACTTTTTGCACGCACTCCATGAAATTGTTCCCGCATTTGGAGCCTCCACTGATGACCTTGAACGATGCAGGTAGAGTTACAAATGTTTTGCTCTACTTGAAATCATACATTATTTTTAAATCAGGCTTTCAAAAAGTGTTTACAATTGTTTGAATCTCAATTTACCCTGACAATTCTGAATGCAAAGCTCTTCGTACTAGTACCTAAATTTTCTATGGTGGATAAGAGAATAGATAATTATATTATATCTAGGCATGGTTGGTTATGTGAAAGTAGAAAATGTAATCCCACTCAAATATAAATGCCTAAATTGTGCAACGTAACATGACTTGTAGACTTAATGGCATGGTGGACTGTGGTGATCGACACAAGCATATCTATCAGAGAGCTATGCTACTGGTGGAGCAAGTTAAAGTTAGCAAGGGAAGTCCAATGGTTACTTGCCTTCTGGAAGGCCCAAGTGGCAGGTAAGAACTGTCCCTTCCATTTTATATTTCCCTTTTCATTTGCTTCACCTAATTTCCTCTTGCCAGTTTTTGATTGTTATGCTCTTGTGTACAGTGGTAAAACTGCTTTGGCAGCTACTGTTGGCATCGACAGTGATTTTCCATATGTCAAAATAGTGAGCTCTTTCCCCATAATTTACATCAATTTTCATCGTCCCTTTAATAATGCATATTTTTGTTCTTAAACTTTTGAGTTTCCTCTTATTTGATAGATCTCAGCTGAAACAATGATTGGTCTGCAAGAGAGCACTAAATGTGCACGTATTGTTAAGGTATGTCAATGGGAAGTTTATGTGCCCTTGTACAAAGTTCTGATGGTACCCTGGGGTTTTATCACGCTTTTCATTTTTCCCTTTCAAATTGGAACTTGAACTTCTCCACGTCCCAAAACTTGCTAACAAGCTTTATCAATCTATAATATATTTGTACCCTGGGGTTTTATCATGCTTTTCATTTTTCCCTTTCAAATTGGAACTTGAACTTCTCCACATCCCAAAACTTGCTAACAGTGTTATCAATCTATAATATCTTTGTAAATCTGTATTTACTGTTCAGTTTTACCTGCAACTAGTATTACTTGCCTTTATAATGTATAGAATTAAGCGTTGGATAACTTGGTACTGTCCACAGGTGTTTGAGGATGCGTACAAGTCTCCTTTGAGCATTATAATTCTTGATGACATTGAGAGGTATCTACCTTGGAATTTACATGTTATTAACTTCGATTACTTGCTTAGGCCCTAGTCCTATGCTTTTATTTTAAATGAATATCTGTGATGATCAATTGATACTTAATTGATGTTGCAGATTATTGGAGTATGTTGCTATTGGGCCTCGCTTTTCAAATATAATTTCTCAGACATTGTTGGTGCTCCTCAAACGTCTTCCTCCCAAGGTTTCTTCCCTTCTTTTTTTCAGCTATAGTTACATTTGCGCATATTTTGTGGTAATGTGTTTTTTTTGCGGCTCCAGGTAATATAACACTTGACTTCAGATGTTACAAAATTAAGAAGAGAAAAAAAGCCCCTCTTCCATTCATGTTCCACAGTATTTTGTGCATGATACTCTCTGATTGACCATGGCACCTGGAATGTTCCAAATGGTCAAATAATATCACATAAGAAATGTTCATCTGTAACTGCTGTTACTCTTTAGGCCAAAGTAGCTCCTTTGGTTGATATGTTAGTCATACTATCAGTTTCTCCCCAAAGAAAAAGGGAAAATAGAGTAAATTATGTTCTGTATAGTTTAATGAATTGAATTTTCTTGGAGCATCAGCGAATAGCTTGGATTCATGTAATCTTGATATTGGCTATTTAGTTGTAAAGGAAGGGAAAGGGGATATTTTGTTTACATGGGTACTGGATATAGGCTCTTAATGCAATTGCTAAACTTATTTCGTTCAGTACTAGTGACTGTCATCCTCCACGCTATTGCAAATGTCATCTTATGAGAGCCAATGTCGTTCATGATTATTTAAGAATTATATATCTAAAGGACCTTTTTCTTCTTCACTTATTTGGTTAGTAGTTTTCCTGACCTTGTTAAACCTGCAATTTTTATAAATCTTGAACTTCGCTTTCAGGGAAAGAGACTTCTGGTGTTAGGGACAACAAGCGAAGTAAGCTTCTTGGATTCAGTTGGTATCTGTGATGCTTTCTCTGTTACCTACCTCCTTCCCACATTGAAGACAGAGGATGCAAAGAAGGTAAACGGTCATTTGATGTACTCTTTATCCTTTTGCAGCTTAGTGTTGTTTCCTTAGTTATTAATAGTAAGAGTATATAGCATCCTTTTTGTTCATGTTATTCATAATTAAGCATTTCTTGTAAATCAACAAATTTACTTGAGCTTATGAATAAAGTCTTCTAATGGAATGATGGACGTGAAAAGTTTTCAAGGGGTTGCTGTTTTGTAGCTAGGATGGGGAATTGGCACCATCTATTCATTTATTTTTCTATTATACTGCTTATTTCACTTGGAATTCGTCAAAACTAATTTACTTTACCTCCAACTTAACTAAAAAACTCAGACAAATCTATTTCAAAGCTTTTAAGAACGTTTCTGGCCGGCAATAATTGATTTGTCTCAAGGACGTCGCTTGTAATGATATTTCTTTTCATTACTACAAAGGGATGTTTGGACAGCTCTATTCTCTATGGATGTCATACTTGTTCCCAAGTCCCAACTCCCCTCTCTCTATTATTAGTGTTCAAGATTCTGCATAGATAATTCAAACGCGAGCTCAAATTCATTAGTAACTCTGATGGTAAATATTTGACAGAACCTTTATGTTAATATCGTGCATTCCTCTCCAGGTACTGGAACAACTCAATGTTTTTGCTGAAGATGATATCATTGCTGCCGCAGAAGCCCTGAATGATGTAAGTTCATCTCCTGAAACGCTTATTTTATACTCAATTCTGCTGCCAAATCTGAGATCTGGTTCGGACTCTAGTACTTTAAAGGATAGATGAATTGCTCTTCTAACACTATTGGATGCCTCCCTCGTCAGTAGAATGGTCATTGCATGCTTGAATCATGGAATCACAAGGTAGCTAATTTCTGATGGAGGCTACTACATTCACGTATTCATCCATCAAGGGGTGGCATTTTTGAGACCATGTCCTAGTCATATATGCGAATGATGGTTTAGGCTTTTATTACCCTTCTCTAGGAACTAAAATGACACGGTTTTTATGCTTGCCTTTTCTGCAATCACATTATGGAATTGCTCAAGTCTGTGGCCAATCAATCTTATTTGGGTGTTTGACACTGCGTTTCAAAAATATTTTTGAAAAAAATTGAAAATTTTTTATTTTTATTTTTCACTTTAAATTAAGCAATGATACGGTCATGGTATCTCAATGGAGAAATTTGTTTGATCGTTCTTGTCTGAACTTGACTTCCGTTGAATAACGAATAACCATCTTGAATTTTCTTCCTATTTTTATTATATATTTAAATAGGTAAATCAACAGTTTTCTGTCTAGAAATTCAATTCTAACCTCTTTATCTTTCTTTAATCTGTCTTTTCATAGATGACTATCAAGAAGCTCTATATGCTGATTGAGATGGCTGCCCAAGGAGAGCAAGGTGGGGATGCCGAGGCTATCTATTCCGGGAAAGAGAAGATTAAGATCGCACATTTTTACGATTGCTTTCAGGACATGGTGCGATTTTAATTCGAAGCTCACTCGTTGACCTTGCCATTTTTTTTCTTTTTACCTCATCTGAATCCAGTCCTCACGATTGCATCCTCTCCCATTCTAATTTTTGTTACTACATCCTTTGTGGCGATCTTCTGCTGTATATTTTTGGTGATTTTAGTTCCGTGATTTACTCTTGAGCTTTTGAGGCACTAAGGTTTGTTTCAGGTTTTCAAAGTTTCAGATGAGTAAATTAGGATATGGCTCGAAGAACTTGCATTATTTATGTGCCAACGAAGTATAGAAATTGATTAGTTTTCCACAATGTGCTTGCTTCTGCCATTAATGTTCGTGTTAGTTTAGTAGATTTTTTAAAAATATTTTTTTATTTAAAAATATATTAAAATAATATTTTTTTTACTTTTAAAAATTTATATTTAACAGCATCTTCCAAACAATCAAAAACCCAAAAAATTTCATTGACAAACACCCACGGCCAATTAGTTTTAACTCCGAATAAAAGTCCTTTCCATTGGCTTACCCCCAAGCATTCGAGTTGAATGTAATAAAATAATAGATTTTACTCACAGGCCAACCACTCTTAAAGATTTATGCCACTTGCTCATCACGGGCAAACTAGATAAATGAGAAAATAAATTCCCAATTGCCCATGAAAAAAACAGGTTCTTCAATATATAATAACAAGCTTTTTACACGGCAGAAGATTTCGACTATACATTTCATCAAAGGAAAATCACACTCAATCAGAAAAAGGAAAAGGAAGAGAAAATCGTAAATTATGAAAACAGTATAGCCCTAATCGTACCTCTCTCTCCAAGAAAAAACAAGAAAAAAAACCCAAGAGAGAGCTAATAAGATATCGCCAACTGTCTGTCTCAAGCAATCGGAAGCCAACACCTCGACTCTCCTCTCAAAATTGACCCTCCAAATAACCATGAAAACATGAAGAACAGTGCACCCTTTTGCAAAGAAAGATTGGAACTCTCTATCCTTGACAAAAGAAACCATGAATATCAAGAACCCGATATCAAACAGGAGCAACCCGGAAAAGGAATCGGAGGTCCGGAGAAGGAGCTGGTCATGCGGGGTCGACCCCATCAGCTTCGTGGCAGTTTCATTACCATGTGTGAAGGTGTAGATTTCCTTCATTTGGAACATCATGAGTGATCCACTTGTTATGGCTATCATAGAGTGCAGGATACAGATCATAGAGAAAGCTGATGAAGATGATGTCATCTGGGGATTCATGCTTTCTTTTAATCAGACGGCTGTGACTTGCTCGGGAATTGAGGCATGGTTTTCATCAAGGGATAGTTTCGAGGAGATGGTAAACAGAGAAAGAAAGAGTTCCTTTTGGAGATACGGAGCTAAGTGAAGAGTTGTTTTGTCAGTGGTTCATGTGGGGGTGATAAACGGAGTTTCTAGTATCTTGCTGTCAAGATAAGGATCTTGTGGGGCCCAAATAGAAGACTTTTTGCCCTAATTCTTCACACGTGTCATGTGTTTATTCGCACCGACGTACTATGACGACTGTGCATTCATCAGACGAAACTAAGCCGTGTGTCGTTGGTGTCGTTTCCACTGCTGGATTCATAGTTGTTAACTCCGTTCTGTTCCGGCCGGAACGTTCCGTTCCGGCCGGAACGTTCCGTTCAATAAATTGAGACAAAACAGCGTCGTTTTTGTTTCGGTTTTAATTCCGGTCCAATCCGGAAATTCCGGCCAAATTCCGGCCGGAACGCCTCGGTTCCGTTCCGGGTTCAAAATCTTTTTTTTTTATTTTTTAAAAATTATTTTTGACATTTATACATCAAAATAATTTAAAAACACCAAAATATTTTAAATAAAAAAAATTCAAATTTTATGCTTGTTAAATTAATATTTTATTTTTTTTCATATATATATATAATTAATTATATATGAACAGTACGACACCGAAACGGCACGCCGGAACGCTCCGAAACCGGAACGTTCCGTTCCAATCGAAAAACTAGAACGGCGACCGGAACGGTATTGACAACTTTGGCTGGATTTCTTAATGTTTATTTTTTTTTATATAAATAACTGTGCATTACAATATTAAGTTTTTTTGAATTTTTTTTCTTAAGCTATTTTAAACCCAAATCAGTAATCACTGTAAAAGTTTTTGAAAAATATAAAAGAATTGAAAGTCAGACAATCATATATAAAAAATACAGGTAATCATTTTAAATTTCATACTAAATCTTTTTTTATATATAAATTTAAAGATGATTGAGTCTTTTAATTAACAATTTTTTTTTAATATTAGAATTTTTTTTTTTTAACTTTTTTTGGGTTTTTAGATAAGAAAGAGAGAGTGCTGAATCTTAATTAAGAAAGATAAATCGACTTTTCATGATGATTTTAACCATAACCAAATTAAAATTGATGTCTTTTTCTTGCTCAAGAAAGCAAATCTGATTGCACGAATGTTCTTGGGTTCAAGTTGATTTTGGTTTGTTGAGCAGTTTTTTGGTTTTTTAGGTCATGAATAGGTTCATTAAGATTGTTTTTTTTTTTTTATGTTTTAGATAAAAACATAAATTGTAAATAAGTTTTAAAGCAAAAAAAACATGAAGCCACATGTTTTTTTTTTGGATGATTTTTAGTGCATGTTTGATAGTGTGATTGATGTTATTTTTTAAAGTGTTTTCATTCAGAAATGCATCAAAATAATATTTTATTTATTTCTAAAAATTATTTTTGATATCAACACATACAAATAATATAAAAAATCAAAACAAATTTAATTTAATATAAAAACTAAAAACTAAAAACTAAAAATAAAATAATTAATTTTAAAATACAATATCAAATAGTAACTTAGTCCTCGTCGCTAGATTTTGCTTAAAGTAGATAGCGTGTTATTTTTGTCATTTTCTCTCTCTGGAAAAATAGGGATGAGGACATGTTGTTTGCTTTTTTTCAAACAACTAAACAAATAAAAACAAACCCAGACGCACACCTGGTTTGGAAGGCCAACTTGCCTTAGTTTTTTTTATTTTTTAATGCCCACATGCCTTGCTCATTTTAGTTTAATTGTTTTTAGTTATTTTGCTATATTATAATTGGGTTAAATGTGTCTATAATCATATTTTTTATTTTTAAAAGATATTTCATTTAAAAAAATTTATCATGAGTGTCATTCTTGTATTATTAAAGAAAAAATGTTCTCCAAAATAAATAAAATAAAATCTTTATTGAATTTGATGGTGTGGTTACGAGTTTACTTGAGTCCACTTAATATTTTTTTAATTAAATGCTATTTTTTAAAATTATATCTTTTAATATGATATTAATATTTTTAATTTATTATTTTTTAAATTATCTCCGTAAATTTCATATATCAATCTATATCAACCTAAATAAATTAAGTATATATTTGCTTACACTTAATTTTTTTTCTCTTACTATCCACGGTGTGGCTCGTGCAATGTCAGCGTATGTGCGCCAACGGACTAGTCTTTACAGAGGTGGGGGCGATGTCGGAGCTCAGTGATGGGCCATGGCAGGCTAATTAGTAATTAATTACAAACCCTAATTAATGATCCCTAATTGGTTAATTAAAGCTTTGATTTCTAGATGTAATTATGGCCTTTGAAAAAAAAAAAAAAAAGCCAAAGTTTGTGTAAGAAAGTGGAATTGCCATTGGCTGTAATCATCATGGCCTTTGAAAATGGAAATGATAAGCATCGCTAGTAGATATATTTCGGCCTTAAAGGGAGTTCGAGAAGCCTTTCAAAATCCTACAAAGAATGACAATCTCGTAGTTAGCTGTGGTGCCGACTATTTTGTCAGAGGTTGAGCAGCAGGCATGCCCACTCCGGGCAGTTTTATCTTACGATTTAGTAACAGAGGAAGAGAATAATGGCCGGAACCCGGAAATGATTTTTGCTTGTTCAGATCTGTGGGTCTCCGGTGTCAAATCAAGCCTAAGGAACTCGAGCCTTGTCTCTTCACTTGGATGCTGCTAGGGCTCAGTTAGCATGGGTGAGTCGACTCAGTTGGATCTGTTTTCTAATCCCTTACATTCTAAACTAAGATTTACCCCGAATGTCTCATTGTCATTTAAATAAATAAATGAAATAAGTCAGACGACACCTCCAAGCTTGTTTGACATTGTAATGTAGGATATTTTTAAAAAACATTAATTAATTAAAAACATATTGAAATAATATTATTTATAAAAAAAACATTTTAATACTAACACATCAAATCAATCTATAAACACAGTATAATAATTAATTGGTACCAAAATTATTGATCATGTAAACGCAATCAACATGGCTCATGCAAGATGCGCACATGTTTATTTGTTAAAAGATAGGTTACTGTTCTGAGAAGATTCTGTGGTTTCTAAGAGCAACTCGTAATTCAGTAGATCTACGATTATTTCTGTTTCAAACTCAAAATTAAGTCACAGCAAACCAGACGATGATGCAAAACAAAATGGTAGAGCGACAAGGAAAGTGGAACATGGTGTTCATTGTATTTATTTGTTCCTAACAGGAGACACTAGTATTGCCAATAAATAATTGAGTCTAATATGACCTTGCTATCATAATGGCCAAGAAAATGGGTTACCACAGCGAGGATTTTGGTAGCAACCCATGTCATAATTATTAATATTTTAATCTATATACATCAAAATTGGAAAGGATAATTCAAAAGGTAGGGGAAAAAGAATGAGAAGGTATTTCCATGAAGCGGAAGAACTGTAACACTCTTCTGGCACAAATCTCCCGTTCCTGCCAACAATTTTAAAAGGGAAAGGAAAAAGAACGGTGCGTTTCCTGATCAAAATTTCTAGCCTGCATCAGTTTCCTTGCCGCCAGCAGCAACTTTGCGGTGGCGCCTAGAGCCAGACCTCCTTCCACGCCTAGCTGGGGCTCTCCGGACAGGACCACCTATCATCTTTTCAGCTGAAGTATCAGGTGTTGTTTGAAGTGGTGGTTCATCAACAAAAACAGGTGGAGGAGGAGAAGGTGGTGGTGGTGCTAACAGCAGTGGTGGCGATGGAGGATTAACAGGTGGATAATGAGCCATCTGTTCTAAAACATCTCTATGGTATCTCTGCACATCGCAACAAACAGTTTAGGGTTCAAAAGAAATGCACACAGGGAGACAACAGAAGAGTTGAAGAGAAGGCCTATCAAGAAAAGGAAAAGTATCATTAGATAAATACCAGTTTCTAAACTATCAAGAAAAGGAAAAGTATCATTAGATAATTACCAGTTTCTAAAACATCCTCATTAGATAATTACCAGTTTCTAAAACATCCCTATGTCTAACAGTTCACACAGATTCAGACACGGTTCATTTGAGCACAAAAATCTATTGCACTCAAGCACATAATTTTTTTAGGGAAATGCCTTTAAAGCAATAAAAACACCCGTGAGAAAGCATTTCAAAAATATAAATTACTGATTTAATTTTGGCAAACCTCAAGAAATGAAAGTCAGCCTTTCAAGTTTCATATGCATGCCCTTTATGCACTTCGCTAATTTTATGTGAGCTTCTCCACTACACAACCAATCTCCTGGTTTAACACATCCTCTGGTAATTAAATATAAGAGAACTCTACACTATGATGAGTTTCTAGAAACAACCATTTGAGGTAATTTTCATAAAAAAAAGAATCAGAAAAAAAATCACTGTATGGGACAAAACGCAGGAAATCATAAGCAGTCACTATGTGAAGCCTCGTGATAAGCCACCATGAAATATGACATTCTTTGTCACAATTTGGTCAGTGCAATTCGAACACAACCATAACTTCCATGAGGGGTGCTAATGGACTCTAAACATATGCAGTTGTGGAAATCATAAGGAAATGCTTCCCTGCAACCTATAACTAAAACAAAATTATGTCAAACAATTTTCTATGAAGGAGTTCTGTTACAATCGTTTTTTTACCCTCAAGAATTTGTTATAATCTTGTTTTTCAATGAACTTGGTTTTCACAAGATATTTTGGTACAAACAGAACCAACAGTACATAAAAATGATTACCTGAACAACAAAGTTGCGCCTTTGACAGTCCAGGAACATGTTGACAGTCCAATTTGTTTTCTCATGAATCTTATCCCTGACAGTGGAAAAGCTGATTTGGTCCCTAGAAGTAAAACGATCAACTTCATTGAACCAAAGACAAGTAAAGAGGTTGCTAATAGGAACATGCTCCCTTATCACAACACATCCTTCAGGGACATCTGCAGAGCCATGGGTGAACAGGAACTATATCAAAGACAACGGACAGGCAACAAAACACCAAAAGAGAACCAGGAACTTGCACCTACCACTTGTAATGGGAAACTTGGCCTCAGAATATGAAGTCAAGCCCTCCTTTTTATAAAATTCAACCTGAAAGTCAATGGAGGCATTTTCATATTTCCCCGCAGCTTTATTTGCCTCAGCTTCAATAAAAACATCAAAGCGTCGATAATGTCTAGAAATTGCAAAAGTAGCATTTTCCCTCCACAAGAACCTGACGAGTAGCTCAAGATATAAGCGTGGTGCCCAAAAGTTGATTCAGGCAAATAAATAAATAATAATAATAATAATAATATCATATAAATTGATCAAAGCATGGGAGGACAACATTTTGAATATCTAGTAATGATCCCAGAGGCAAATATCATCTAAATTGATCAAAGCATGGGATGTGCTTTGATGTTCTAGGAAGAAAACAATGTAAAGCCTAAAACCTCAATCAAGTTGAGATCGGCTACATGGATCAATAACATCCATTTACTTGGAGGAAAAGGATACATTTAATGAAAATACCAGGACCAAAAAAGTCAACCTGAACTTGTTGGAATAATAAGCATGTAAGCGGTGATATGACATCCCAAAGATCTCCTAAACAAACAAAATAGATTACTCAATGGATAAATTTCTTAGTAATTTGGAGGCATTAGAATTGAAGGGTTGTGATAACCTTGTGCCATTGGATGAAAGTTTGAGTTTAAGATTCTAATTTAACATTGAGAGAGAAAAAAAGAGTGACCATTCAGATGGCATGAAGGACTACGAATACAAATTGAAAAAAGACAGGAAAGCAAATGCAAAGTTGATTAAAAAATAAAATAAGAAAATGAGATGTGGAAAGAGTGTAAGCAGGCAATCAAACAAGGAGACTCAAGTTATAATGAAGCATATGTTGGAGAGGATATGATGTCTAATTCCAGAAACTTGAGTAATCAAAATTTTCTTGTATTGCCAGATTGTCAAGTATTGTCACTGAAAACAAACCAAGCTCAAAAAATTAATAGGACCAAGGTAATTTGATCGATTCAATTAGAAACAAGTGGCTTATATCCAGATACTAGATCAAAAAAAAAAAGCAGACACAATGAACACACACACAGTGAGAGAGCAGACATCAGTGTCACCTTTCTAAAATTTGATATGGATCGAGAACAAGTTCAAGTTTTCCATCAATCCACAAAGAAAATCGGGCATTTGGAAACATTCTATGCAATAGAAGCTTTGGAACCTGCCATGGACAAAACAAGGGTTAGTAAGTATGCTAAAGTACAATCTAGTGTAACATAGACATTAGTGAACCACGAGTGCTGCTAATTTTGGAATTAAAAATCTAGTTATCTATTTCTTTCAAACATCATCTTATTGTTCCCCCAGATTCGCATACCATACAAAAAACAAGGTGGTTCACTTTTTATCTAGTGGTGGTAGCAGGGAAGCGGGTGTGGGAGTTGGAAGGAATGATTGATCATTGTTGCATAACACTTTTCAGATCTGGAAGTGATGGAAAAAATCAAGTTCATTCAGCCATACACATCATAAAGAAGCCAAAGGAAATCAAATAATTAGAGCTATAGTGTCATCAATGACCAAACAGACAACTAATAAGCTGAATTTGTATCCAGAAGTCCAAAACAAGCTAATGAAGTTTACGACAAGTACCTTCCCATTGCGCCTTCCATCTCTGTAAGGAAGATTATGGACAACAACGATTCTCCATAAACCAACTTTCCTTCTGTCATTAAGACCACCGTTATTCTTCAAATATGCTTCTGTTTCTTCATCAACGAACATGAAGAAGCAGATAGTGTTCTTGGAGTATTCACTAACATTATGTGGCTGTTGTATGTCATCAAAAGCTCCTGGGATGAAAGAAAAAGAGATCATTTAATAACAAGCCATTGAATCAACAGATGAAAGATAAGTTGGGATCCCATTACAAGGAGCATTACCAAATATTGCTGAGGCAACGACAACACCATGGCACTGCTCCATCGCATCCAGGTCAATTTTGTCCATGTCAAATCCCGTATTCTGCCCAGGTCTTTTCCCTTGGACAAATCTGATCGGTGCACATATTTGTCAATAATATGCTGAGTGAAAAGTTTTAAGTTGGCAACAGTAAGAGAAATTGATCCATTTACTAGCTACTAGAATGATTATCCTACAAATAGAGTCGGCTGAAGTTTCAAGTGAATAACCTTCAATATTCATAAATACATAAAAGATCTTTGGAGAGAGAGCTTACCCACAATGCACGCTCATTGACTCTCTAATATCATACGAGTCACTTCTCTGCTTTAAAGTAGGATACCCACCAAAATCAGAGCCTCCAAACTCTCCTTCTCTACTAAGAGGATCCTCCTGGATATAAGTCAAATTCTTAATTACTGGAGAAAACGAGGGGACCTTCGGCATTAAGGCAATGGCTTCTTCCACAGGTAGGTAACATACAGGACATGCTGAAACATAAATGACAGAAATCTCAGGAACATGAGTGAAAACTCATCACTTATTTATCATATGTCCTAGCACCTCGACATCCCTGTCACCTTAGAATGTTTACAAACTAAGACCATGGTGATGTCTACAACTAATGACTGTTAAACCTAAAAAGGAAAGAAAAAATCTAGTAGTCCAAACAGTTTGGGGCAGGCAAGGAACTTACGGCGTGGTCCAGTTCTTTTTGTATCTGCTGGTGGGGGAGGTAAAGTGAAACTATTACATGGGTGCCCTGGAGGAAGGGTATACCCCAAAAAATATGCAGGAGGAGGAGGAGGCAAACTAATATTCGAAAATATCCCTTCAAAAAATGAAGTCTTGTTCTCAATCCTGCTTAAGGGCAAAGTGTCATTGAGACTTATAGTCGGGGGGTGGCCACCTTCTTGTGCAACTTCACCTGCAAACAAAGAAAAACGAAGACGTTATTTCCACAGTTGCAATCGAACTCCAAAAAAATTACAGCACAGATAGCTCTAGCGAAGGTTCAAATGCAGTAAGTAAAGACTAATCCAAGAAGGCTCGAGGAGTGAGTAGAAGAGAATATTTTCATAATTTGGTACAAAATAAACATCAATCAGTGGGACCAACTATCCATGAGTATACAAATCTCCCAGCTCATATAATAAGAGCAAAGCACGAACTAACTGAAACACACATTCTCCAATTCAAACAATCAACTGAAAGAAAGGCAAGAAGTACATAACAGCCATAAGCACCGATTCAACACAGCATCAGTGATAAATTTGAGCGTTATTCTAAACTAAGAAACAAATTTAATCACCACTAAAATCCCATATCCTATGATGAGCACATCAATATCTAAGCAGTAACAACATATAGATGAATTGAAAAATTAAACATACCTTTTCCTACGTACAAAACCCAGACAAAAACCACGGCAGAGATGACGCAAATGAACATCATGCCAACCTTTTTTCTACCAGCAAACTTGAAGACCCAATGGAAGAGATTCTCTTTCTCCTTACACATCTTTGCAGGCTTAGTACGGCCATTTGTTTGCATAGGAAAGGGGGTACTACTAAGAACACCATAACCATTCTGTTGCTGTTGTTGTAGTTGCTTGTCCAATGAACCATAACTACCAGAACGGATCCCCAATGACCCTCCAGTCATTGTCTCTCCTTAAACCTCACACAAAACAACAACCCTCTCATCTCATCTCAGAAACCCTACTTGTGTTTTGCCCACGTTAGAATCAAATACTATCATGAATTCATCAACATATAATGCGTTAATGAGGAAAGCAATCAAAACCCACTTCACCAAATTGGCCAAAGATAAGATTTTTTCTTGAACAAACTGTCAAATCATGCTCCAAATTCAACAAACAAAGCAAAATAGTTAAGACCACTTCACCAAATTATCCCCGAACTCTTGGGGTACCTTCAAATTTTTCACTCTCCGTGTCCAAAATTCACCTACAAATCCCCAAACTGAAATTAAAACAGCACGAATGGGCAACGATTACAAAGAGGCAGAAAGTCTAAGCCTTTTTTGCATCTATGAATAAACAGATCAAAGAAACTGTGTAACAAAAAAAATGAATTTTGCAGTAAAAGGAATAAGAAAAGAAGGGGATTTTTATTGGATTTTGAAGAGGATTTGTGATTGGATGAAAAGAGTTTTTGGGCAAAAATCTAAGTTTGTTGAAAACGAGATTTGTTTCCTTTTTTAAATCTCAAATCAAATCCGGGATTTGTGTTTTATGAGTGTAAGTTTTTTGGTTTCTTTTTCGCTAAATTTGAGGTTATTACAGAAACAGAGAAATTCAGTGTTTATATTTATATTAGCATATACTTATCCAAAGAAAAAACTATAAACTATAAAATATAAAATATAAAAAATGCCTAGAATTATGGCATGAAAACATGGAAATAATAATTTTGATAGGCTATCAGCTATTTGGAACACGTGTGTTTTAGATATTTTTAAAATATTTTTTTGTTTAAAATATATTAAAATAATATTGTTTTAAAAAATTATTTTTTAATATCAACAAATATATATATAAAATAATTTAAAACTAAAATAACTTTAAGTTTTGTAAGAATATAATTGCACTGTGAAAACAAACTACTCTAATCTTTGATAAATGTATTTTTAACGTCGCTCACATGGCTGTAGGTTTAGATTATGTTTAACGTTGCACTACAAGACGCTATCTACGAGTTGGGTTGTTTGCTTATTCAAATCCAGCCCCCATAACTCTAATTATTTCAAATTAATAAAATTTTGTCTAATTTTGCCAAATTGAGCTACAATTGATTTTCCCCACACCCCCGAGATCTCATAAGCTATGCAATAAAAAAAAATCACTAAGCCCAATTCCAAATAAACACGCTACTTAATCTTGAGGGGTGCAGCTTAACTGGTCAGACCCTAGGTTTGTTCCATGAAAGCTTACATGGTCATTAACTTTATAGTCCGTAGGATTAGTCAAAATACACACAAGCTGGCCCGGACACCCATGTTATCAAAATAAAAAAACAACGCTACTTCAAAGAAACAATTTCAAAGGAACAAAAGCAATCAAATTGAAAAAAAATCAAAGATCAAAGTGAAAATAAAAATAAAAATGGTGGAATTATATTTGTTTCTGGGTACTTCTCCTTAGATGGTAGTTTTCCAAGTCCAATGTTGTTTACAAATTAGTAAATTCGATAATACTAAATTAAAACCTTATTATGTCATCGATTAAGAAACTTATATTTGATTAGTATGTGTTGGCTCCGGATTTCCTGTGAAGAATAATGACATATAGTGGTATTCTGAGTAATATATATAGAACTCTTTGACCAGAATAACTTAGGCTGCGCTCCAATTTTGAAAAAAAGAAGAAAACTTTGACAAGTTGAAGTTATATTCATTCTTTTTATAAATTCAATAGGATATTCCACACATTATAGCAAATAAATTATTTAGGCCTCAGCTCCTGACCATCATCATAGGTTTAGGTATCTGATTATGAGATGTGAACCGCTTGAAATTATTTTCCCTCCCTCTATTGATTAATTAATTGCTTGAATTTGTAACCATGTTCAAAAATATATTAAAATAACTTCTTTTTTTTATTTTTGAAAAATCACTTTTTGACACCTGGACATCAAAATAATCAAAAAATATTATTTTTTAAATCAAAATAAAAAATAAAAAAAAATAATTTTTTTTAAAAATACTTTCCAAATCCCAAACATCCCCTTAATTATCATGGTACAAAGTGTTTTAGAGTAGGGTTAACACATCAAAATGATTTAAAAATACCAAATTTATTAATTTAAAATAAAAAATAAAAACAAAAAAATTTCAATTTTTTTTCAAAAACACTTTACAATTGTCCTCCCAAACACCCCCTTAGTGTCTCTAAGATACTAGTACATTTGATTTCAAATTTACTACTTTTTTTTTTTTTTTTTGTGCCATCTCCGTTTTATGCTTAGACAGGGTGGTGGAGCTCGGTATAAAGGCAAAAACTCCTGCATGACATGGGAACTCGTTTACTTGTCAACGCAGCCTTGATAGTTGATAGTGAAACAACTTGTTCGTCCTTGGATTTTTCACAAATGGGTGGCTCCCGCCATTTCCATTTTCCTGTACCTTTCTTTATCTTTGAATATTTTCTCATGTTAGTGATGCAATTCTTTTTTTATTATTAAAATGAGTGTCTAGTCTAGTTTGTATGTATCTCTACTAATTTTATGAATTTTAAAGTTAATAATTATATAAGTCTCTAGTGATCATCATATTAGCAACCACAGAACTCAAATATGATATCATAATGAAAATAAATTTCTGAATATCAAACTCTTATAACTGCACTACCTACTAAAAAGTTTGGCGACACAACTCTTCTTTTCACTTTTGGATGTTCATGAAATTGAACGAACCTTCTTTGACCCTTCAATCTTTTACTATACAATTTGAGTTTTTCTTCAAATATTTATAGTATCTGGATCCCAATTCTTTTCTGCCACCCAACTCTTTGATCGTCTGGTTTTTGAGGTTGTGTTGCGACTAATAATTAATACGAGAAGAAGAAACTGGAAAAGTTTGACCATTTTAGATATGAGATCTGAATGAAATTCATGAACAATTTTAGTTATTAAATTAATTTATATATATATGTATATGTATATGTATATGTATATGTATATGTATATATTAAAAAACCACCTTTAATGGTAATTGAATCTTTATAATTAGAAAATAGTTGTATGAGTTTACTTTTTATATGATTATTTTAAGTTCAAATATAAGAATAATTTAAAAAAAAATACAAATAAATTAGAAGCATGAATATTGCCAATCGTATTTGGATATCAAATCATGCAACATTTTATTTCAGATAAAATACTCTCTTTTTTTTAACTTAATTAAGATTTCTCTAAGGCCCTCAGTATATATAAAAAAGGAAAAAGATAGTTGTAAAATCTTAATCAAGTGTGGATTCAGGGCAATGATTGTGTCATGGTGATCAGGGAGGAGTGAAACAAACATAAAAACATTTTTTTTAATAAAGTATAAATAATATTATTTAAAACAAAAGTTGAAATAAATAAATTAATTAAAGAAAAGATTTTACCCTGTTTGAGCTGGGTTTTTTTTAACTCGAACAAGTCTAGATTTTTAGATCAACCCGCCAACCCAATCCGAAATTTTATATCTTTGGAAATAAGTTTGGACCGAACATTTATTTATTATTTTCTTCGAAGATAATCAACCTTGAAATTGTAATAAATACAAGAGTCCAATTGTGTAATGCTGACAAGGTTCGTGGACAGATTCACAACCATTATCCTCCTGCTGCTGAACGTTTGACTACTTGGCAAGTTCAGAGAATCTTCTATCCTTTCTCCACAACCTTAAACCTCCTGTTTCGGACCAGCTTATCTGTCTGATCTACCATGAAAAACACTCTTTCCTTTCTCTTTCTATTCTAGGTTCTTGGATTAAAATGAAGAAATTCAACAGCAAGCTTGATCTTGTCTTGCTTCTACTTCCTATAATCCTGTTTTTGCAACCCATATCGGCTATTGATTTTGTCTTCAATGGTTTCAATTCCTCTAGTGTTTCACTCTATGGCTCTGCCATCATTGAATCTCGCATTCTTACACTTACAAATCAAACATCTTTCGCAATTGGCCGTGCTTTGTACCCAAAAAAGATACCAACCAAAGATCCAAATTCTTCATATGTGTATCCATTTTCCACTTCTTTTATTTTTGCTATGGCCCCCTACAAGAATGTTCTTCCTGGGCATGGCTTGGTTTTTCTTTTTGTGCCCTTTACAGGCATTCAAGGTTCTAGTTCAGCTCAAAATTTAGGCTTTCTGAATCGTACAAACGGTAACAGTTCAGATAATCATATGCTTGGCATCGAGTTTGATGTGTTCGCAAATGAAGAATTCAACGATAGGAGTGATAATCATGTTGGAATAGATGTAAATTCACTCACATCAATTGCAGCAGAGGATGCAGGCTATTGGCCTGATAATTCAAGGGGCAGCAGCAATGGGAACAGCAGTGATGAGGATAGGAATTCTTTCAAGGGACAGGATCTAAATAATGGTAAAAACTACCAAGTTTGGATTGACTATGAAGATTCTATGATTAATGTTACCATGGCTCCGGCCGGCATGAAAAGGCCTAGCAGGCCTTTATTGAACGTGTCTCTTAATCTATCTGATGTTTTTGAGGATGAGATGCATGTGGGATTCACTTCTTCAACCGGACAACTTGTTCAAAGTCACAAGATTCTGGCATGGAGCTTTAGCAATTCCAATTTTTCGTTAAGTGAGAGTTTAATCACCACTGGGCTGCCATCGTTTGTGCTTCCAAAAGACCCCTTTTATCGGTCTACAGTGTTCATTGCAGGGGCCACAGCGGGAGGGGTCCTTCTCGTTGTTTCTGGCGCTACAATTATATGGTTTTTGATTAAGAGAAGACAAAGGAAAGCAAGGGAGATAGAGGAGATGGAGGATTGGGAATTGGAGTATTGGCCACATCGAATCAGGTATCAAGAAATCGAGGCAGCAACAAAAGGATTCAGTGAAGAGAATGTTATTGGCATCGGAGGAAATGGAAAGGTCTATAAGGGTGTTTTACCAGGAGGGACAGAGGTTGCAGTGAAGCGCATTTCACATGAAAATGACGGGACGAGGGAGTTCTTAGCTGAAATCTCAAGTCTTGGAAGGTTGAAGCATAGGAGTTTGGTGGGGTTGAGAGGTTGGTGCAAGAGAGATAGAGGATTGTTCATGCTGGTATATGACTACATGGAAAATGGGAGTTTGGAGAAGAGGGTGTTCGATTGCGACGAGAATAAATTGTTGAGTTGTGAAGAGAGAATAAGAATTTTAAAAAATGTAGCTTCTGCATTATTGTATCTGCACGAGGGATGGGATTCTCAAGTCCTACACAGAGACATTAAGGCCAGCAATGTGTTGCTTGACAAGGATATGAATGGAAGGTTAGGTGATTTTGGACTGGCTCGAGTGCACGGGCATGGTCAAGTGCCTAGCACCACTCGGGTGGTTGGAACCATAGGATACATATCACCTGAGGTGGTTCGAAGTGGAAGAGCCACAGCTCAAGCCGACGTCTTTGGTTTTGGGGTCTTGATTTTGGAGGTCATGTGTGGAAGGAGGCCTACAGAAGAAGGGAAGCCAACTTTGGTAGAATCGGTTTGGCAGCTGAGGATGCAGGGGCAATTACTGAATGCCATGGATGAACGACTGAAGGCTAGAGGAGAACAATTTGACGAAGGAGAAGTAGAAAGAATGCTTCATCTGGGCTTATTGTGTGCATATCCAGACTCTAAAGTCCGGCCGACAATGAGGCAAGTAGTGAAGGTTATGGAGGGCAAGAAGGAGCTTAATGAGATTGAAAGTGAGGACATGGATGCATGTTTGCTACAGCAGATGAAGTCTAAGGATTTGTGGTCGAATTATTCTCAAAGTTCTAGCCATGGATCGCACCCAACTTTTGATGAAGTGAGACGATGCCATTCGTCTCTGTCTTTATCCTGGACAAATACTATGGTGGAGGGTAGGTGAATCTGCAATCAGTGATGAATTATGGTATCTGTTCGTTTTTTTCCCTGCAAATTTAATGAACTAAAATTTTCCAGATTTTGCGTGGCAAGCTTGGAAGAAGCCGCAGAATTTGGCAGGATTAAGATCCAAGAGCGTAGTATAAAATGAAACAGTGGAGAGGGAGCTTTGATTTTGATTGATACATACATACAAACATACATATATATACACACTTTATTTTATTTTTTGGTAATGTTTGTTTGATTCGGACAGTAATGTAGAGGAGAATCCTTTATTGTTTTTGTACATCAAAACAGCAAATCCTCAGTGATAACTGAAAGATGTTTTTTTTCTTAAATTTCACCTGCTCTTTGCTAACATGTCTCCATTGTCTTTTAAGTGGAGTTGTTGACTTTATAACCACAAACCTCTCTCTCTTGCATCATGCTGGAATTATTATATATATATATATAGACACAGATATTGAAGAGAACATTGCACCAGTATGATCATTACCCATGGTTTTTTTAGTCACATTTCACCAGGCAAGGAATGATTCTTATTAGGTGAGAAGGAAGGTAGGTTGGTGGGTGGGTGGGAATATTGCTTTTCAACGAGATAGAAAGCTAACGGTTTGTTTACGGACTCAAAGATTCTCTATGAGATAAAGTGTGTTTGGTATTGTTTTTTAAAATATTTTTATTTAAAAATATATTAAATAATATTTATTTTTATATTTTAAAAATTATTTTTGATATCATCATATAAAAATAATTTAAAAATATAAATTTTTTTAATTTAAAATAAAAAATAAAAATATTTTTTTCAAAAAGTGTTAAACACTCCCTGATCAGGAAACATGGTGAAGTTAAATTTAGTTACTAATGTTGTTTACCCGTAGGCATCAACAAAGCACCAGTGGTCTAGTGGTAGAATAGTACCCTGCCACGGTACAGACCCGGGTTCGATTCCCGGCTGGTGCAGCGCTTTTTTCGCGATTTTAGACGGGGCCTTAATGGGTCTGTCATATTATCCCCTAATGTTTTGATTTTCAGTCCTCTATGGGTCTGTCATACTGTTAAGTGTTTCCGGGCCGTTCTATATACTGTTCATGGAAGCAAAAATTGTTTTCTATTAGTTTAATGAAGGTATTCTTTTCCAATTTAAAAAATTATTTCCTGGCCTTTTTTTTACTGGAAAATATTACATATAAATGAAAAAAAAGAAGGGAGTAGCCTTTTTCAATAATAAAAAAAAAAAAAAAAAAAAGTAAGTTTTTGCCAGTTTAGTGTTTACAGTATCTTCAGTATCTATGAATCTAGAATTTGTAATGTACTCTAATGGAAGAGTCAAAAGAAAAATATTTTTTTTAAGAAAAAAATTAAAATAAAAATAAATTTGAAGCTTCAAATTTATAGCCAAAGAGATTTACTTAAGGAAAGAGAGCTACGAAGTAGAATCTTTGATGGAAGGATAAATAAATAAATAAATAAATAAATAAATAAATAAATAAATAAACCGGGTACCAAATAATGTACAATATAAAAAAAATCATATGTAAATAATTATGATTATAATAAATAATTATAATACATGAGAGAATGATTATTTATTCTTAGGGAAAAAAATGTTTATTTTTAGTTTTGATATGATAAATACTTTGAGATTAAAAATAGTATTTTTATTGAGAATAGAAATTGTGAACCTTTTACTTGTGTAATTCTGAGTGTAGACACAAGCCCCACCCACCTATCAATGAGTTGTTACCTTATTTTTGGACCTTTTAAACATGTACTTAGGATCTAAATTTATTTTTCAAATAGTGCTAAAAATGTTGATCCGTCAATTTTGATAAGGATCATGACACCATGTGGGTAATATAAAATAATGTAAATTCTCTCTTTGTGCATGAAGTGCAAAACAACCAATCAAAACTCACTTGTAAGATTTTGTGATACATTAGTTTATGTTTGTCTATAAATATCATGAGGCATTAGCCAAACTTGACTGGATTTCTGACAATATTTTATTCTAATTAATTGTTAATTTATTAGTTGCCTAAGTCATCTAATTTCTAATAAATCATTTCACTTTTTTAATATAATAATTAATTGTTAATTTATTAGTTGCCTAAGTCATCTAATTTCTTTATACCTTGCATTAATAAAAACTAAATCATGTGGGGAAAACATTTTAGTTGCTCTCATAAATATTTTGGATTGCTACAATATTTTTTCATAATTAATTAGGTTGATAATAATTATAAGAATATGTTACATGTCTATCTACCTGTTTTCAAGCAGGTCTTAAAAAACCCCAGGAAATTTTTGTAAAACGTATTTTTCCATTACTTGTATGGTACAATTCATTTAAGATTGTGATGTATGAAAGGAAACAAGTTGAGTTTAATTAGTTATTCCAATATTGACTTTACCAAATGTAAATTTGATAAAATAAAAAAAAAGGTATTAATAAGACTTGTTATTTTATAAGACCATCACTAGTATGTTATGCTAGCAAGAAACATAACTCAATAGCTTTGTTAACAACCAAAACATAATATATAACGGTGGGTAGTTGTTATGCTTAAATCATATGGATGAAACAAAACTTAAAAGATTATGGACCTATATTTTTACCATGTACCTATTAAGTGTGATAACACTAGTACACTAACTTTATCTAACATATATTTTCACAAAGAATTTAAGTAAAGATCACCTTTGCAAAATAAGAAAGGATTTAGGTTTTTTTATGCTAAAGATGTTTAAGGTCATGTTTTTGTATGTATACATTACCGGAGATAGGTTGAATATGTTTAAGTGATGAAATGTATACACGTATGACATGAAACATATGTTTTGTTGTAAAATTCATTGTTATTCCAAGTATGAGATGAACCAATCAACTTGTTCGTTATTATTAGTTTAAATAACCGACCAATTATTTTATTGTTAGAAGGTGGGAGAGATATGTTAGGATAAACAATTATGATCATAGAGTAGGCAATATAGAAGATCTAAAATTATCAAAAGTATTTTTTAATAAAATTAAATATTCGTAGTTGATTGATAATGTATTACCAAAAATACTAGAGTAGATTAACAAACATAATTAAGTATTATTAAAGTACTTACGATATTTTTAGGGATTGGGCTATGATCTTTGAGCTTATAAGTTTGGATTTGAATTTAGTTATTTAAAAATACTTTTTTCTATTTTAATCTCTAAAATAAAGCAATATATTAATTATATGACGATAATGAATGTTATTATAAGTAATTTATGAACTATGAACATTCATAATTATTTTTTATATTCATGGACTATAAACATTCATGAAATATAAAGATTCATGAATTATAAGATAAACGTTTCACATAATTTATAAATTCATATATAACAATGGGGTAGATAATTTCTTAAAAATTACAATCAAAGGTAAGTAATGCTGGGAAAAAAAAACACTTAAAATATGAAGTTATCTGTCCAGCCTGGCTTTTTTTTCCCGCTCCCTGGTCAGAGACTGGCTCGGCTGGGCGATAGAATCTGTCCAGCCTGGCTTTTTGATATTTTTAATTCCCAGATTCAGCAGCACCATCATCTGTGGCATAACAAAATGACCAAAACGCCCTCCGGTTGGCAAATATATAGGAATCTGTCCTTGGAGGCGATGAATCTGGCAAAACCACTGGCAAGGCGCCGCGTTGAGGTGTCATTGTTTCATTTATATAATAATGATTGTAATAATTTTGCAAATAAATCCGATAAAATCGATTTGAAATGATTAATGTGGAGAGAAAAAAAGGAATTATTTGATGGAGGTAGCCAACAAGATGGTCCCACTATGTGGAAGAAACTTCACATCAAACGTCTCAAATGGCACCACGTTTCACCATCACGGATCTTATCTGCTTACTATGTTTTGGAGGCCCCACATAAGCGACTAGATTGGGATTTAGGATAGAAGTAGATTGGGGGGCAGCGACACCGTGGACCGATTAACTCAAGATTAAATAATTATCATATTTTTTTACAAATAAATTTTAACTAAAAACAAAAAACAAAATAGCTATAAAAATAATAATATTATTAACCAATCCGAGTTAACTTGCAAAATATATTATCCTAACAACTAAAAGAGATCAAGGCTGTACTGTTCATCCACACTCATTGCACTGTGGACGGTAACAATGCAACCTTGATCTCACATTATATTGCAATGCATTTTCGCACCTATTGCATTTGCCAAAAGCTGCCCGAGATAATTTCCATTCCACTGGTCGTTGTCCGTCTAAGGAAAATTGCCTTCAAAATACTTTTTATTCTTTTTAATTAAAAGCTAAAGAAAAAAAAAGTCAAATAAAACAGCTAGATAAATGTTACTAGATCGAGTCATGGCCTGTTTTGTTTTTAAAACAAAACAAAAGATAAAAGCTAACAATTTATTTATCGATTTTAAGAACAAAAACTATAAATAATATATATAAAACACATCCTACCTTTTAATTTTATGTTATTTTCCAGCCTATGCAGTGATCACCATGCAAAAACCATAGAGTCAAAGATACCAGCTAGGAATCAGAATATAGGTGATTTGCCTGCGCGTTGCGTTGAATTTTTTTCTATATAGAAAATTAATTGATTTTTTATATGCTATTAGTTATTTTAATATTTAATTAATGAAATTGTAATAGATCAAATATATTAGAAATGAGTTTTTTTTCCACCTAAAAAGAACAGTGTAATCGAAACACAAGGGAAGTGGTTTGTATATTTTTTAATTGTAAATAACTTAGGTAAATTTGTCTATCTATTTTATTTGTAAGTTGCATTTTCCCCCTAGTAACATCTATATGAGATGTCAAGATTATCTTATTGTTGTGTATCCTAGATTATGAAATTATAATAATTTGAAGAAAAAAATAATGATAGATAAAATAAAACTATAAGAATTTAGAGATAAATGTAGATCAAACTTTAAGCGCTTAACATGAGTTATTTATCTTATTGTGTTTGATAAATTTGTTTATTAAAATTAATTTATAATAGAAATTAAAAAAATAAAATTCATTGAATAAAATAAAAGAAATATTATGTAAGGTTATATATATATTAAAAATCATATTTAAAAAAAAACATTAACAATAAATCCAATTTATATTAAATACATAATATTTTTTTATAGATGAATCATATTAACTTCATGAAAATTAAAGACACTTAATATAATAAAAAAATATAGTTGTTTTAAAAAAAATAAGCAAGAAAAATAACATAAAAGGGGTATTCATTAAAAACAAACTTTAAACAAAGTTGAAAAAACATAAAAAAATATCAAGACGATAAAAAGCTAAGGTGTGCAGGCCTTGAAACTCAGACCTGTACGCCTAGGCTTATTTTTTTTTTTTTAAAGGGTGGGAGAGTTGTCTTTTTTTGTTTTCTACAAAAAAAAAATAGATAAACCAGTCATCATTATAGTGATTGAAAAATCAAGCTTGCAAGTTTTCTCTCCTAAAAAAATATTTTCAACCATGAAATACCTTAAGAACCCTAAGAAACCAACTTATCAACTTGATATAATAAAAAAAATATATAAATCACAAAATCAAACAAAACAAATATTTATCCCTGACTTACATATGTTTTTTAGGCTACCTTAAAAAAACAACCGCTATAAGACTCTCTAAGAACAATATACAATTATGTGTTGATTTCAACTAAAAGAGCCATATCATATAGATTCATATACCAAACTAAAAATTATGAAAAAATTGCTCCAATTTATAGTTGTTTGTAAGCAGATGAACAACAACAATAATAATGCCTTTTTTGTTTGTATTCTTTACATACTTTAATTAACATTCATTTTTCTTCTACTTTTATGAGCCTTTTAAAAAAAAAAATATTTAAATGGGTTCCTCTATTCTAATTCCATATTTAATAGGTTTGAGATGAAGAAAAGAATACTTTCCATTGATTTTGGAATGAGTTTGGTGATTCCCATTCAAAAATCAAAATAAATTCTTCTTCTTTATAATAGTTAATATCAAAGTTATTAAACCTGACTCGGGGTTAATATAATTATGGAGTTAGGTCTAAGATTAAATGGGTTGACCTGAGCTAACCCAAATTTTTTTAAAAACATATTTAAGATTTAATATCTCATACAAAATGTTTTTGAATAAAAAAATCAAGATATGAACTATAGTATAGTAGTTATCTCATATCAATTGCAAGTTTGAATTTTATCTATTTAAAACTCTACCAAGGTTTTGGACCGTTAAGTCTGAATTTTATAATATTGGTTAAACCATGGTAAAAAAACAACTATTTAGCCCGTAATTCAACATAGATTATCAAAAGTTAAATTCAACAAATAGTTTATTTTAAGTTATCTATATACTATTTGATGTTAAAAATTTAATATTTAGCTTAGATATATAATTAATCTATCTATACAACGAAAGTTTTTGTACAGAAAAAAAAATGGAAATAAAAAGAAGAAAGCATTTGAAGATCCTATTACTACAATAATTGAATGATTTTGGAAATTATATATTTATGGAAACTCTTCCTTTTCTATCATATGTAATTGCTTGAGAACCTTTAATTTCACTTTGATGGTTCCTCTTTAGAAGCCTTTCTATTTGGTAGAGCACATCACGAATTTTTAAGGCAAGGATTCATTTCCTTTATTATTATTATTATTATTATTAGGGATTGATTTTCTATGGGTCGCAAATATTCAAGCTGTTCAAAGATGGAGAAGCCTCAACTTAATTAAGACCTCCTAGATCATAATCCATTCAAGCTGTATTTGTGTTCATAATTTTATTGTTTTTTTTTAAATGTTTTAATTTGTCTTTAGATTATACAATGAGGCATTGAGCTTTAGGAGTCTAAGAAATTGTTATCCATGAATAGTAGATGGGATAACTTGGTTGTTTTTGTGCTTTTGAATTTATTTATTTTTAGTATTTTATAGCATTTTGATATATTAAAATTAAAATTAAAAAATATTATTTTAATACATTTTCAAATAAAAAGTAATTAAAACAACTATTACAATAATACAACCAATTAAGCTCTAAGATATTAGCTATATATCCTATTAAAAAAACACAAATCATAAAAATTCTTGCAAGAACATGGATAGCTAACTGACGTGGATCCTTGCTGTCTGGTCTTGATGTGCATCACCCAATTAAAAAATGCCAATTTTATCATCAAAATAACCCCACAAGTGCCCGGCGGCTGGTTGGTCCACGTCGACCTAATGGGTCCCACATCTGCTCTCATCTTTTGTATATAAAGCCAGTTTTTTCATGCTTCCATTGCAATTCACACATTTTCTACTCTCTTTTTTCCCCCAACATAAAGTTCAAAAACAAAATTGAACAAATACGATGGGGTTTAGTGCAAGAATTAGAATCCCGTTTGATAAAAAACATCTGATGTCTAACGTTAATCGGTTTGAATTTCATGATCAGCCCGCGACGAGTTTTTCCGATATGGTTTTCGGGTTTCTTGAAGATGGCGACTCCTCGTCGGAAAGCACTAGTAGTGAAGGGTGCCATGAAAATAAGATACTGGATATGGAAGAGGAAGAGGAAGAGAATAATGGCAATGTTGAAGAGAACAGGAGTTTCTGGGAGAACCAACACCAGCTTCTACATGTAAGTATCACAATCATATGCTGTTCTTGTGGAAATTAATATATATATGGGTTAAAGATTGAACGTGTAATATTTTAATTCTGTGTTATGGTGTTCAGGCTATCTTGTGCAGGACTAGCTCCTTAGAATCTAGCATCAGAAGTATCACCAAAGAAGCATTGAAGGATATGCAGATGGCCGGAAACTGTGGTTGCGGTAGACCAATGGCCGCCGGCTGTCGGAGTTGCTTGATGGCAGAAGTCTCTAGCCGTCTACGAAATGCCGGTCACGATAGTTCCATCTGCAAGACTAAATGGAGAAGCTCTCCTGATATCCCAGCAGGTTAACAATTAAATTAAGATCAATATTTAAGAACGTTGTTTCTAATCGTAGAGATTAGCACTGATATTTTCAAAACTTGTTTCAATGCAGGAGAGCATACTTTTATGGACGTGATAGACAATTCAGTTTCAAAAAGAGGAGAGGTGAGAGTTATAATTGAATTAAACTTCCGGGAAGAGTTTGAGATGGCTAAAGCAAGTGAAGAATACAATCAGCTAGCCCACAAATTACCAGAAGTGTTTGTCGGGAAAGTTGAAAGATTAAACTCTGTAATTAAGATCTTGTGCGTGGCTGCGAAGAAGTGCATGAAAGAAAAGAAAATGCACTTAGGGCCATGGAGAAAGCAAAGGTACATGCAAGCAAAATGGCTTGCGAAAACATGTGAGAGGGCAACGTCTACGCCACCCTCGCCGGCGGCACATTCCGGCCGCTTGCTGAGGCCGCAGACATCGATGCTGACGGTGGATTTGAAGGAGATGCTTCCTGATGTACATTGCACTGCAGCGGTTGTGTGGTAAGAGCATAAATCTTGAGAATACATGCAAAGTTTGAGAGAGAACATGGGCGCAGACAGAGAAATCATAAAAATAATTGAGAATTGTCCCTTCTATTTTGTGATCATTGATCAAACAAGAAATTATTGATCACTTGAAGGAATTTTAATCATTATTTTTCACCTGAAACGCCGCGTTTTCAAGCCCCTGCAATTAATTAAGGATGCCTCCGACAATTATGTGTTTTTTCAAGGAAAACATCGATCTTTCAAACATTCTGGATTTTCCGTATCTCGTTTGACTGTCGATTCAAACGAAAAGATCATTTCTTTTTGGCCCCTTCTCTTTGGAACTGCCTCAAACCCTCGTGCTACCATAAAATATTGTCTTCGAAGACATCAATAATTTTCAAATGGAAACAAGAATTTGTTATCTGATATTTATATAATCACCGCTAGAAAATATATATATATATATATATATAAATGCTTGAAATATATATATTTGAAAGAAATATTTAAGTTTTAAATATATTTTATATAAATATCTTAGATATTTATAAAGATAATTATGGAAATGTATATCTTATATAAAATACCAAATAGGGTGGAATGGTCTTATCCAAAAAAATAAAAAGATGACTGTGTATATTGTGTAAAACATAAGATTAATTATTGAGCCTACCGCCTTGGATGGTATAAATGTTACAAATGAGTCGAAGATCAACCTTCCAACCTGCTAGTAATTAACGGCTACACATCATAAAAATAAATAATGAAATATAAAATCGGGAAAAATCAATCAATAAAAATAAATACTAGCAAAACCGGGTGATGAAATGGAAAATGGAAAATGGAAAATGGAAAATGGATTCCCGAAAAGTGAACTATTTGTTTTTTTTATAGTATCATGGAAAATGAGTTGAAAAACACTTTTTAGTGTTTCATAATTTCATGGAAAATAAGCTGGAAAATAACTTATTAATATTTTGTTTTTTTCAAATTTAATAAAAAAACAAGGACCAAATATAACAGATAAAAAAGTTGAAGGAAGATGAAATTTCATAAATTATCTCAAATAATAAAAAAATCATATCAACAAAATGAACACCCAATCGACAAATAAAAAAGTTTTAAAAAATCACAATTTCATAAATTATTTCAAATCAAATAAATATCAATAAGAACAAGAGACAATATCCAATAAATAAAAAAATAATAATGAAAAAAAAACAAATAACAATCAAAAGAACAAATACTAAAGTTGGTATGAAAATCAAATCAAATCAAATTTTAAAATATGAAATTAAAAAAACAAAATATATAGAAATCAAGAGATTGATGACTAAATTTGATATAATCTACAAATAATAAAGTATCTTTAAATTTCTCGCAACTTCTGAAAAGTATTGTTTACCCAAAAAAAAGAAAAATACTTTCATAGAAACCAAACTAGAATTTCCTATGACTTGAAAATATTTTTTATCAACTAATATTTTTAATAATAAATTAACACAAAAAATATCTGGAAAATGATATCCAACATCAAATAAACAGGCAGTATATTATTCATAAATTCATAATGGGCCAGGCTTAGCCTAGAGATAGTTTTATACTTTCTCAATTTATGGGCCTGATGTTTTCTGATGTGTGTGTTAACCAGGTCGCACACCCACCGGATGAGAGCGCTTCCGGAAAATTTGTAGAAAATAAAATTTCTACCGGGGATTTCATTTTATCTAAAATTCCGAAAACAAAAACATGCGGTTAATGTTTAATAATTATTTATGGAGTATTAATCAACTCCAAAATTTATAAAAATAAAAATTAGGATTTTTTAATTTTATTTTAAATTGAATTCGAAATAGGAGAGACTAAGAAGCTATAGAGGATTTAGAATGGGAGGGACTCATTTGTTTTATACGTGTAAATCCCCATTCCGTTCTTAGTCTCTCCCATTTAATAATAAATCTCTGATAATCAATAAATCATCTTTCTAAGAAAGAATTGTTATAAATTTTGTAATTTTTATTATAAAGACGCGCGCATACTGTTAATTTCCATATTAATTTTATAAAATTTTATTTACTAATAAATATATTAGATGAAAACACACTAGAAAAATGATATATAAATAAATATAAAGAGAAACAGATGTCAAATACTGATACGTTTAAGTAGTTTTTTTTTTTGTCTTTTTCTTAATTCTATTTAAGAATCATTTGTTTATAAATAATTTCCTATATTATCTTGTTTTTAGGATATTTAATACGGTGATGTTAGTTTTTTTTATTTAAAAATATATCATATTAATTTTTTATTCTTACTTTTTATACTAGTGTTTTAAAATAACTTCAAAATACTAAAAAATCTTAATTAAAAAAAAAAACACTTGAAACTCAAAAAATCAATTTCTTTGGACATGGGACGTTTTGTACAGTTGAAATCTGATCGTACGATGTTTGTAATCTTCTCACCAGACAGCATGTCATTCTGCCTACGATAGTATTCACAATAGTGAGAATCCCCATGGTCGGAGTCTCATCAAACATGCCCAAATCTGATATTTTTATTAACGTGTGTGATTTATCAGCTTATCCTCTTCTTGATTAATTCTTTAAATATTTAAGTTAATAATTATATAATTTTCTAATTGTTATCGTATAGTAATTGCAAGACTTGAACTTAGAATTATAGAGAGTAAATCTATTAATTTCAAATTCTTGGAAAGATTTGTCAACTGTGAGACATAAGAATGGCAAACACGGCCATACGTGGCCGTAACTGCTTGTTAGTATTGTTTAAGAAGTGTTTTTAATTTATTTATTTTTGAAAATATATTAAAATAATTTTTTTTTTTAAAAAAAAATATTTTTTGATATCAACTTATTTAAATAACTAAAAATATCAAAAATATTAATTTAAAATAAAATTTTAATTTTTTTCAAAATATTTTTGAAACATGATGTCAAATAATTACTTTATGAGATTCTTGTTAATGATATGGTAGGTTAATTATGGGCATTGCATTTTTTGATCAGTACATTGCGGTTGTTTATTTTTGCCTATTTCAAATGTGCTTTTGGTATTTTTAGATTTCTTTCAAGTTATTTTTTCTAATATTTTTAGATCATTTTAATATATTTATATAAAACATTTATTTTTGCACTATTCTTCTGGATCAAACATGCTATTATCCATGTCTAATCAGGATATTTTCTGGTGGTGAATTCTCCATCATTGGCTATTATTTATGGGGGTGTTTCGGGCTCTTTGATTCGATTAGACGTGAACTCCATCTCATTGCTTTAGGAAATCGATTCTCTACCATTGGATATTGATTTTCAAAAAGCGAAATGCTTTCAAGAACGCATTATGGAGTTTAAACACCCCGAATGAGATGAATGATATTCTATTTCAAAAATATTTTTAAAAAATTAAATTTTTATTTTAAATTAAATATTTTTGGTGTCGAAGTCAAAAATATTTTAAAAATAAAATAAAAACATCATTTTAATATATTTTTGAAAAAAAAACAGTTTTAAAAACAATTTCAACTACGCTCTCAAACAAACACTTCTTTCTTCCCTGAAGGTTCTAGACACCAACTTTTTTCATGTTAAAATCTACAAATTATTTATTCTCCGTTAACTTGTAGAATGATGAATTACAAATCTCAAATTTACTTCATTTCTATCCATATACTTTTGTAATAATAATAATAAGCTTGTAATAAAAAGAATTATCATACACTAACTAATCATTTTCTTTTGTTGAATGCCTTTCAAATTCTCTCCTCACGTAACCTCTAACTTATCATTGAGAATATTATTAATGATATAATCACTCTTTTTATTATCACCTTTAACATAATCACCATTCAAATAAGCATCATGGAGAATCTCAGTTCATATCTATCTCATCACAAACATGATTATCAAAATCTCAACGATACTCCTCTCGATCAAGAGAATGCTTTGTTTACTCTCCTTTCTAAAATGAGTTTTCAAAGTTAGTCATAGATTTGTGATCCTCTAGGTTCTCACCTTCACCTATCACCAAATCAATTCTATAATATATTCTTGCATGTTTTTTCATAGAAATATATTAAATATTGTTTTTTGGTTTTTTTTATCAATATATAAAAATAATTTTTTAACTTAGAAATATTATTTCGGCTCTTTAATATAATTCTTTTCTTATCATTATAAAAATAAATAATGAAAACTTAATTTTTTTTTTTGTTCTCTTTACTCCTTTTTTTTTGCAATATCCATAGAGATGCCATGAGAAAGAAAAATATACGACGAGCTAACACGGAGCATTATTTTGGAATAGACCTCTTTACAAAAGGCAAGACCTCTTTAAAGAAGGACTTCGCGGCTAGATGAGACGACTCAAGCTTCGAGTTTTTGGCAACCGATAATTAGAAAGAAGATGGATCGTGCGAGGGAGTGAAAATTTTTTTACCCACAAATATTTAGGGGATGTTTTTACACCGTGTTTTAAAAATATTTTTTAAAAAAATTGTTTTTTTTATTATTTTAATTTGTTTTTAATATTTTTAGATTATTTTAATATACTATATCAAAAATAATTTCAAAAAATAAAAATACATCATTTTGATATATTTCTAAATAAAAAACATTTTAAAACAATACAATCAAACTTACAAACAATCATTTAATCCTCTTACTTATATAAAAAAAATCATTTTTCATCATTATTTTGAGCCGGCTGTCTCACCAATTATAAAGAAAAATATCTGTTTTTTTTTTTTAAGGTGGTTAGGTTCATGTTCCTATAAACTAGTGTGCAACTATGAATTCTGACACTCAGGGTCCAATGACCGACAGATTTTTGTCAAAACTGTACTGACTGGCTTGATTGGGTCTTGGATTTTGCACCTCGATAGTTACACAGTTTGAAAATTGCTTTTGAAAAAACTGAAGAAAATTTTATTTTATTTTATATTTTAAATTAAACATGTTTTGGTGTTTTTAGATTTACATGCTGATATTAAAATTAATTTTTAAAAATAAAAAAAATATTATTTAAATATATTTTTAAATAAAAAATAATTTAAAAAACAACACCAACACTGCATCATCAGCTTAAACCCACCCTTGAAGCAAGCTTTCTCCTCCACTGAAAAAAAGTGAAATGTTCTCAAGAGATTACAAGTACAGGCTTTTAACAAAACGCCCCCGTCATAGCATGGAGAAGAAGAGAGGCAGGCTGGCTAGGAAAAGAAAAAAAGAAAAAAGTTCACATTGTGCCCAACAAGCGTGAACCCTACCAATTTTACATGCCATCTGGATTCATAAAGATAAAGACTGTAAATAGTCTATGATGACGGTGGGAAAACTGTAAATAGTGGCAATGTAATGACGTCTCCAATAATAATAATAATTATGCAAACTTATATGCCTGTTATTCTATGATGACGGTCGGTTAATAATAATAATGACGGTGGGAAAACGAAGAGTATAGTTAAATAAATATTATAAATAAAATAGCGATTATCCTAGAAGGACTGAAAAAATAAAAGGAATATTTTTTTTAAAAAGAATAAGAGCTTAAATGAATAACATAATATATTGTCAATTTTAATTAAAAAATAAAATTAAAACAAATCAATATCTTGGGAACCAAAAAATTAATTAAAAACAAACTAAAAAAAATTAGCAAAAGAGAGAAAAAAAAGATTAAAGCAAAACAAATAACATTAGAATTATAAATATAATTATTATAATCATTTTTGCTATTACTGATGTCTTTAATATTATTTTATGAGCTATATTGTTAATTTAAGCACCACAATCATTACTGTTATTATCATTATCATTAGCAATGCAACTATTATTATCATGATTGTAAAAACTATAATTACAATCATTATCACTTTTTAAATAATAAAAATTATTAAATTATCTCGAAGAAAAAAAGCAAAACCTTTAACAAAAAAGCAAACAAGAAAATAAAAAAAAAATCATTGAATTATTATTATAATTGCATAAACAATGAAAATTATAAACTATCTCGAAGAATAAAATAAAAAATTTAAAAACTTTAACAAAAGAGCAAACCAAAAAAGACAAAAGAAAATTAAATATTATGAGGGGAAAAATCATTTAATTTGAAGAACAAATAAAAATAATGGAAAAAAAGAAAAAAAGAGGAAATATCAATTTTAGAATGATCATTAACATAAATTTCAATTTCAGAATGGCAAAATTAAATATATCATCAATTTCAATCGAATGACAAAATTAAAACAAATCAAAACTTCTATAGAAGAAATCAGGAGGAAAAAACAAATAAAAAAACTTGGGACCGAAAGGAACAAACGATTAACACAAAGGAATGTCATGTAGTTTTGCATGTAGGAGAGAGAAAAGGTTGAAAAAAAGATTAACCGACCACTAACACCTCTCCGACCACTATTGGATGACACATGCATTCACCATGTGGAAAAAGCCATGATGACACATTTGGTGAGACGCCGAATGAACATTTTACACTATCAATGTAGGCCGTACACATGTCCGCAAGACGCACCTACAACGTTTCCTTAAAAAAAGAATAAAATGCATGTGCAAATAAAAATCAACCCCTGAGCTAACTTTTTGATTTTGCCATTTCTGAGAGTACAACTGTAATTTCACAGTGCATTAATCAGTGAAAACCCGTAAATATCCTCAATTGAAACTCTTATATTTTGTCTTATGAAAAAACATAACAGTTATTTCATTGTTCGTTGACAAATCTAAAAAGCAAAAATATCCTTGACCACTCAACACTATTTTATCTGATAACCATAGTTTTGCAAATATCTTCAAATAGTCAGAAAATATCAACCAGTACCATTAAAAAAATAAAAATGCCCCTCAAGCCGAGATTTCAATTCTAACCCACAAAGGAGGAGTAAAACTATAATTATAATCCATAGCAATCTTTGTCCATTGCTCCAATATCTATTCGACACGTCATAACTCTTTCTTTAATGTACGGGACCACCCTCCCTTTAATTATTGTTGTGAAACATGTTTGAACATGCAATGCATTGATGCAATCTTTAGACGCTTGACCCTTGCAACCACGTGTTTTCGTTTAATAAAATCGACCATTTATCAACAAGAACTAGCAAAACAAACCCTAAAATTAAAGTATATATTAAGTTGTGATTTACGGGAATAGCTTATGTTCTAATAGCATATGATCATGTTTAAATTAATAATACAAGATTCACGGAATATTAAGTTGTAAATAACACTCCTATTTACGAATATTTAATTTTAGCATAAGATGGTAGGAAATGGTATGTTATTCTTAAATCATGTACGGGTCAATATTTCATATTCAACATATAAGAATTTATAATTATTTATTAACACAAATGGGAATTTAATCTCAAAATCCATGCATTGGGAATTAAGAATCTGTTTGGAAGCATTGTTGATGTTGCTTTCAAAATATTTTTCATTAAAAAATAAATTAAAATAATATTTTTTATTTAAAAATTATTCTTGATATCAGCATATTAAAATAATCTACAAAACAAGTTAAAGCAAAAATTAATTATTTTTTTCAAAAATATTTTTTTAGGTTTCTCATACACCCATTAAAGTAGATAAAATATATCATCGAAAACCTCTATAAAAGCACAAAATTATCAAAATGCTTACCAAACTTAATTTTGGCACCACAATAAGGATGTAACTAATCAGCTAATTAATTCTCTTGATAACTTTCTATTTATAATTTTTTGATATAAAAGGGTGGTGTCTTAATTAAACACTACATTCAATGAGCACGGTCGGTTCTGGAGTAGTCCATGAAAATTCAGAGTCCAAGATTTCACGCCAAGCTATGACAAAATTAATACTAAAGCACTAAATGTTAATTTTTTAATATCAACACATTACAATAATGATATAAAAATCCAATAAAAATTAATTTAAAATAAAATAATATAATTTAAAAAAAAAACATTTTTAAAGCATAATTACGAACAAACATCCATAATCAAATGATTAAATTTATTAAAATGTGATATATATTGTGGTTGTGTTTTATATAGCCGAAATTGATACAGAGTGAAAAGACGTCGCGTCATTCAAGGAGCCCCCGTATGTGTGGAAAATCAAAGTAGCCCCCCACTACTTCTGTCTCTGAAATCACCAACTTTTCTGAACAGCATCTCATCATATTGCTATATATTTTGCTTTTTTTTTTTTTACCTTTGCCTTGTACTATGTACATAAAAGCCTGCTTGATCCAATTAAACAAAGACAAGCTAGCATCTCCAATTAGAAGTGGTAGAGAGATCTATATCTATATCTGTATCGTAGTTCTGTCTTTTTTTTTCTTCTTTTTTTTTGGAGGGAGTACTAGCTACTCTTGCTGCAAGTATTAATGGAGAACAACCCTAGTTCATCAAGAACTGATAGAAAAACCGCAGAAAGAAACAGAAGAAATCAAATGAAGGCACTCTACTCCCAGCTCAATTCTCTTGTGCCTCATCAAAACTCAAGGGTTTCTAACCCGCCCTCAGTATTTCTCAAACGTTATTGTTGTACATTTCCTAAGATGAAAGCCCTTTTTGTGATGATCTTTCTCTGATTTTTGCTTCTGTTTTGTGTTTTTTTCCTCTCTCTCTTCTTATGGTGGCCGCAGGAACCAGTATTGTCACTGCCTGATCAGCTAAATGAAGCTGCGAGTTACATAAAAAGGTTGCAGACTAACTTGGAGAAGATGAAGGAAAAGAAAGATAGTTTAATGGGAGTGGAAAGGACAAATCATGCAAGCATGACTAGTTGTAATGGAACAACTACTGGGCTAAGACCGCCACAGATTGAGGTTCGCGAAATGGGTTCCACTTTAGAGGTTGTTTTGATAACTGGCCTGGACAGTCAGTTCATGTTCAACGAGACCATTCGTGTTCTTCATGAAGAAGGAGCTGAGATTATCAATGCCAGTTTTTCTGTTGTGGAAGATACTGTATTCCATACAATACATTCTAAGGTGGTAGCAGCCGCTCGGTGATAATTTCTAATTAATTTTATTGAAAATTTATGTTAATTCTGTGATTACTGAAGAGTATCATATTGAATCAATATTATCTTCGAGTTTTGGAGTTTCTCTGGCCAATCTTAATATTCCTTTTAAATAAATTGTTCAGGTTGAAGATTCTGCCCCCAGTAATGGAGCTGCAAGGATATCTCAGAGGCTAAAGAAGTTTGTCCAAGATGATTGTGCATTTTAAAGTTTAACTTGAGATTTGCTGGCTTAAGAAGTGATATTACCAATTATATTTACACGTGTGTGTGTGTGTGTGTGAGAGAGAGAGAGAGAGAGTTTTCCTAGAGAGAAGACTGGCTTTAACATGTTAAACATTGCATCTTAGCAATATATTTAAGATTTATAGTTCTTGTTCCCAGCCATCAATCTGGGCTTTGCATGTTAATTCATGTGGGATAGAACTAATTGATATATAGATTAGATACATCTACACTATATGTTAATTACTTTTTAAGAAAAAACTATATATGATTTCTATAATTCTAGTCACCATTACAACTCAAGCGGACTGCTAGAAATAATTGATCAATCTTGAGTCATGGAGCAGACACAAAATCCCACAAGCAATCCCGAGGATAATATCAAAGCTTCTGTTACAATCCAATAATGTTATAGTTGTTTTTAAGTAATCATTTTATCTAAAAGTTTAAGTTGTTCGATGAGACATCAAAATATAATTTATATTATTTTCTAACATACCCCCTCAAGTGAAAACCTTTGAGCTTAAAACTTGCACAAATCCACACTATCTTGTGCTTGATTTTTTATCAAATAAAATGAGGATGGTGAGATTCAAACTCGTAACCACTGGATCAACAAAGCTTTAATACTGTCAAAAAAACTATCTAACACTTGTATCAGGCAAATGCTGGAGCATCTTCGTGACGCTGTACGTGTGTCCTTAATAGAGTGGTAAATTTTCAACTCAACAGTGAAAAAGCAGGATAAAGCCTGGCAGGAGGCTACTTACAGATATTAAACAAGTCGAAGCTTTTGTTAGGAAAGTATTCATAAACCAACATTTGTTCTTCTCCCTCAACACAAAATCCAAGAAGTTTCACAGGATTCCTGTGTTGAACCCTCGCTATCTACAGGACTTCATTCTTGAACTCTTGTATTCCCTTTCATGAACTTCTCGAATGATCTTTTGACAGCAATATCGATCTTGAAATCATCACATAATATTAATACATAGCAATACTTGAAACGTGACATGATAACAAAAGATTTGAAATCTTTTGACAGCAATATCGATCTTGAAATCATCACATAATATTAATACATAGCAATACTTGAAACGTGACATGATAACAAAAAATTTGAAATCTATACAATCTCGAATTGAAATGAGAATATATATTTTTTATAAAAACCTGGGATAATTAAGTTTTGCTCGCTCAGGGATAGAATTTCCTTCAATCCAAATAAAAACCCAAACCACCTTCCCCGAGTTCGCTAGCTGGGCTGAAACTTTTAGTTGCAGCAGATAGGTATAACGGCTAGATCAAAACATGGTAATTCTACAGATTTCCGACCTTCTTCGTGCTCATTTGCCTTCAAAGCAGCAAATGGCCATTCATTCTGTACAATACTTGGAAGCCATTTGTATGTTATGTGCAAGTGCTGCTCAAAAACTTGGTGCTGACAATTACATCGAAACCAGAAGAAAGAAAACTTGTAAGAAAAATATACGCTGGTCATTCTACTGCAGACGCAGGCATTCTAAAGTTTTTATCTTCTCCATAAGTAAGCGAACATGAGAATGAGAATGATTGTTCATAAGATCTGATCAAAGCTGAAAATGTCATCAACTATAGTTAGCAAGAAACCCAACTTCCCTCTTATTATATTCTGAAAAGTAACCTCGCTAAACCTGATCACGAGAGCCATGAGGGTTCTGTCTTTATATTTCAAGTGAAAATTATGCAATAAATTATTGAAACCCTTCATGGACGGGAACAAATTAGAGGAATCTCAGTGTTTTAATAAATAATAAAAGTGGGGGGGAGCAGGTTTGGTGGATTCTTTTCTTTGCAAGTATAATACTCTCTGTCTTCTTATAAATGAAGTGGGGGCACCTAGCAGCTTGGATTATTTTCTTTGCGAATATATTTTTTTCTGAGGCGTGGCCTTTGCAATAATTATTTAGGGCATGAAAAACGTGTCTTTCCTTAAAAGACACTTCTCATAAGACCGATTGATTCAATGTTTGACGTCACAGGGTGACGACTGAGATGCATATATTATCACATCATCTATATCATATTCAATGGTTGGTGGCCTTAATGTGGAATTCTTCAACTAGAATTTTGCTTTGGAATACGACTGGAGAATTTTCAGCTAAAGGGAGAGGACCACCCTGATTAACGTGTTTCAACTTATAATAATATATATAATCGCATGAAAACCATGTCTCTGCAGACTGGTTTACCAATTCAGAACAGCTTTAGGGTTTTTTTTTAGATCCAGAAGTGCTGTTTTGTCATCTACATGGAGATCTTGAGCCTGGTTGCTTGGTATATCTGTGCACGAAAAAAAAAAAAGAGTACATATTGGATCAAATCTTATGAGCATTGACATCTCAACCTCCAAACTAAGATCCATATCAAAGACTATGAGCAGAAAAAGCTTCGATAATTTTAAAATTAATGAAATTTACTTGTGAAATTATGACATGACTCGTGTGTGCGTGTGTTTTTCTTCTAAAAAATACTTATTATATTTTCTTAACGTTTAACTCTATATTATATGTCATAAAATAAGAATAAGATGAATTTGTTCCTTCCATACATAACTTTCCTTGGATTTGATATTTGATAATAAGACGGATGGAAAGATTGGTAAATGGTGGGGCATGTAATCACAGTTAATGCTATGACAGGTTGGCATATCATGACTTTAACTATTCATACAATTAAACTAACAAGTGGAACATGATAGCTTCTGGGTTTGTTCGCAGAAAAAACTTGAATCCCGCCCATTAATGGCTGTTTTTTTTATTTTTTTTTAACTTGAGTCTGTTTTATTGAAAATAAGGAAAATAATATAAAAAATTTATTTAAATATATTTTCAATTAAGAATCACTTTTAAAAAACACTTAGCTCTACAATATCAACATTTAATGCAAGTTTTAAATGGTGAATCTACAGCAAAAGTACTTGGACATATGTCACTTTAAAGCCATCTTTATCTAAAGGTGAAAAGTTATTGATCTCTATGTATCATACAAAAATTGTATATAGTTGAATAGTTGATTGATAAGTTTGTGACTCAAATTTTAAACAATATTTGAAGTTGCAAGAGTTATTGTCAAATATATCATGATTTGATGATGTTTGGTGATTGGATTATGGGTTACTCAAGTGTTTATTCAATTAAATTCACTCTTCATGGTAAATGAGGATATATCTTCATGAAAGACTCTTAATACCTATAAAAAATAAAAGTTTATTTTTTATGGATTTGGGGTTCTTTATATGCTTAAGTTAGTACATCTGTATAGGGAAAGAGTAATAAATAAGTTTGAATAAGATTGAATCCAAAGAACAATATTGTTAATAAGTATGTTTGAATAAGATTAAATTTAAAGAACATGATTGTTTGATCTTGTTTTGGTATGGAATGAATGTTCTTTAAGAAAAATGTAAGTGTATGCTTGAAAGTACAAATTTTGAATCTTTTACCTAGATAATTTTAAGGTTATTTATACCTCATCCTCCTTATCTTTTTGCTTGATGAAGAGGGATGAAAAGTTATTTCACCCTTGTAGTATTAAAAAGAGATAAGTATCCTTTATTTGTGTGTGTGTGTGTGTGTTAATGACAAACAAATATCTTTGATATAAATATTAATGAGAGATAAATATTCATTACATATATATTAATGAGGGATAAATATCTCTTACATAAACATTAATAAGGAACAAATATCTCTAAAAATATATTAATAAATGATAAATATCTTTAATATAAACATTATTATGGAAAAGTGGTTGGGCTAAAACCACTAATTTAGGTCCAGAATGAGCTACAATACGCATTGAGCCTAAGAATGTTTGGCAATATATTTATGCTTGAGCAAAAAGTTAGAGTCTTAAGGACACTAGGCATGTGCCTGATAGTTAGGCTTAGACATGATGCCCAAACCGATGGAAGCGTTGGGTGTGAGCCTAACACCTAGGCTTGGGCACTACACTCAAGCCCACATGGATGTTGGGCTTGATGCCTAAGCCTATAAGGGCAATAGGCTTCATCTTATCGACTAGGCTCGGACACTACACCTAAGCCCATGATGGTGGTGGGCATGGGCCTAGTGTTTGGGCTTAAACACCATTTTAAAGCTATAGGGTGTGGCGAGGCCTAATAATTAGGCTCATGACCATGTTTGGGTTCAAACCATGTTTTCAAGTTCATTCAGACCTAACAATTAGCTTTATATTCCTATCTATTATAATACATTTTCATATTATCTAAATGTCAAGCATGAAGGATAGTCTTCATTTTTACATCTTGAAAATGGCAAGTGTATGCCTTTATTACTTTGACTACTCTAAAAGAATAATCTTACTTTGGGGCTAATTTACCCTTACTCTTTATATTACTTATTGCTTCCAACTTTTAGAGTACCAACTCTCCAAATCTAAAACCTCATGTTTTTTATATTGATTTTATGGTATTGAGTAGTTTTTCACTGATAGGCTTCACTTTTTTTTTTGTTATAGTTAACCACGATTACTCTAGTAGATCTAGGTTGGTTCTTAATCATTGCTCCTTACTTTTTAAAGAGTAATGGGTGACCCTAAGACTTGGGCATCCAATTTCAGCTAGTACTATAGCCTTGATGCTATATGTGAGGAGAAATATGGTTTTTTCGATGAACTTTTTTAAGTCATTTGGTAAGCCCACTCTATCTACTTTGATTTGGTTTAATTTATCTTCCTTTTAAACCCATTATGTAGGACTCTATCGATGAGTTCACCTTGACTATTGGTTTATGGATATGACATTAAGAAAGACTTGTGATTAATGTAGACACTTTGACATTATGAAATTGTGTCCTATTATTAGTTATTAAGACTTTAAAAAGTCAAAATAAACATATAATATTCTTCAATGTAAATTGTAAAAGTGATTACTCTTTTGGTAATTATGTCAACCAAGATCTTAACAAACCATCTATTTGGTAAAATAGTTAGATACTACTAGGATAAAATAGTTAACTATTTTTTTAATTATTTTTGGAAATTTACTACAAAGGAAATGCTTCACATCATATTTCAATTATTATTTATTTTTTTATGATTTTTAAATAATGTTATAGTGTTTTATAGGAATGTTGAGAATTTTCTTTTAAATTATTATGCTTCTAATATACAAAATAAATAAATAAATCTATATGAAGTCCCCTGAAAATAAAATTTTATATTTCTATATTTTTAATAGATTTTTTTACATGACTTTATCCTTCAATAGTATAGAAAATATTACTATATTAGTTTAATATTTTTGTAAAACTTGTTATTACAATCATTATAGTTTTTATAAAAAAAACAGAGAAACAATATTTACAATTAAAAAACATGCTTTCATATAAAACAATATGTAGATGCATTAATAATGAAATGAAATGAAATTTTGATTGAAGAAATATGTTTTTTTTTCTAGAAATGGTTGGAGTTTTTAACATATACTTATTTAAATTATAGTTTCCCTTTTATTAAAAAAAAAATTGTTCACGATAAAACAATATTATTATAAAAAGGTTTGGACTTTTTTTCAATGATATTAAGGATTGCTATATGGATGATAATGTATTGGCCAGATAAGTAAAACTTTTAAAATAATTGTTTTTATTAATATTGAATAATAATAAAATATTTGTTTTCTTGATTTTCTGATAGTTAATCTTTATATAATTTTTTTTAAATTTATAGTTCATATTTTTCATAGAGTTACTAAGAAATTATTGATTTGTAACATTTTAAGTTTGTAATTGAAGCTTGCTTTTCATAATTCTCATAAGATTTTGCTTAAAAAGAAAGCAATTCGTTAAAAACAACATGTTTTCATAAATCAAATATGTGTGAATAAGATAATTTAGATTTTTATTAAAGAATATTCTTTCTTCTTTTTATTTCAAATTAACTATTGTTTTGGATTCATTTTTTTTCATTCAATTAATTATGCTATTAACAGAGAAAATGTTGTTAAAACAAAGAAAAAAAAAGAAATGGATTCAAAAAGACATATTCCATAAAAATGGATCTACCTTATATTATTTTATTCATTCTTTCTTATAAATATCTATTTTTATAATTATTTAATTAAATAAAAAATAAATTCTAGAGAGCAAGGTTTTTAAAAATGACCAGAGTCATGGACTAGGTCATGGAATAAGCGAGTTAACCTGGTTTAACTAGGGTCAATTCAAAATATCATTATTTGATTATTTTTTAAATAAAAATATCAAATAATATCATTTTTAAAGCCAACTTAAGTTTTGAACAGGTTATGGGTCACCATGTGAGAGAGAGAGAGAGAAAAAACTTGTTGTAAAATGGAAAAGTTATTAGTTGCTCATAATTTGATCACCAAAAAGAAATATCTTTATGTTAATGGATTCAATTTCTCATGAGTTCATTAAAAGGGTTTTTTCTTCTAAACATGGTGGGAAAGACAAATCATGCTTGATTAGTTATTTATATGGTAACTATCATAATTAAGAAGAGATTATATATTGTTTTACATTATAAATGAATCAATAGTTCATAATATCTTATTTATTATTAAGTTAATGATATTTATCTTTAATAAGGGAATTCTAATTATATCCTAAATACTAATAAAATTTAGAATTATAAGATGATTAGTGAGTTTACTTGATAAAGAAATAAATAAATTATTATGATTCAATAAACAAAAAAACAAAAAAATCTTAATAGTTAGTAACTTAAAAGCACTATAATTATAGTCTTCCACTCTAGAAATTTCCTTTTCCTAAGATATTGATTAGGTTTAATTTAATATTTGAATATATGTATACATATACATACATACATACATACATATTTCACACATATGCATATATTTGTAGATATACATTAAAACTTCCATTTTAAGAGGTGTTTGACATTGAGTTATTAAAATTTAGAATTGTTTTTTTTAAAAAAAATTATTTTTTAGTGTTTTAAAAAAATAAAAAATAAAATTATTTTAATAACTTTTAGAGTAAAAAACACTTAAAAAAAAAATTCTTACTGCACTTCCAAATAAACATTAAACTTACCGGACAACCCAAACCTGGTATCCTAATTAGAGATAACAATTGGTACTTGGGGGTTGAATTTTTTGATATCCACATTATATTTATTAGTCATCAAGTAAACAGTTTAGACATTTATAAACTATCAATTGGGTTTTGAGTATTCAATAATAATCTATTATTTATTATTAGTTATTAATTAATAAAATAATAAAACAATTAATATATATACATTATCTGTGTGTTTCCTTATATCAATATCAATATTAATATATGTATATATTGTATTGTATTAAAGAAATTTAAATATTTTATAAATATATTTACATAATATAAATATATATTTAAAATTAAATTAAAATATATTTAAAATAAAATTTAACAATATTTATGCCATTCTCTTTATCTTTCATGTCTAATATTTTTTTACCATTTAAATGGGTTAAATCAGTGTCTCTCATGTTTTGATTAAATTGTAATCCTTGATCTTAATTCGCAGTCAACCTTCACTCAAAGTCAAAACGTCAAAACCGTAACTCCACAAACAACGTGAACAACTAGGGTCTCTTCAACCTCCATAAAAAAACCCATCCTCTAGGGCTTTCAGATCACTCATATCAACCTCAAAACCTACAAATTCCATTTCGATGGTAATTGGCTTCGAAGTAGGTGCCGTCCCTTTCAATCCCGACGGTTGGGGTCCCCCAGACGCCACCGTCACCCCAACCACCACCTCCACACTCCCTCTCAACGTCCCCTACGCTCCTTTCTCTCGCTCCGAAAAGCTCGGCCGTATCGCTGATTTCACTCGCAATCTTAACCCAGGCTCCGGTCAAGGTGGTGGCAGAAAAAGCGCTGCATCCGACTCTGTCTTCGACTTCACTGCCGATGATTCCTTCCCCTCTGCCGCTGATAATGACTCCACTTTTCGTCTCGTTGACGGGAAGCCACCTCCACGGCCGAAGTTTGTACCCAAGTGGCGGTTTAACCAGCACCACCGCTCTCAGCTCCCGCAACGTCGCGATGAGGAAGTAGAGGCGAAGAAGCGGGAGGCGGAGAAAGAGAGGGCACGTAGGGATCGACTTTATTTTCTTAACCGGTCCAACCAGAATCAACAACGTAGGGAAGCGGCCGTGTTTAAGAGTTCTGTGGAGATCCAGCCTGAATGGAATATGCTCGATCAGATTCCGTTTAGCACATTTACGAAACTGTCCTTCTCAGTCCCAGAACCGGAGGATATGATTTTATGCGGTGGGCTAGAGTTTTACGATAAGAGTTTTGATAGAATTACACCTAAGGCGGAACGGAGATTGGAAAGGTTTAAGAATAGGAATTTCTTTAAGGTAACTGCTACTGATGATCCTGTTATTAGAAGATTAGCCAGTGAAGATAAAGCTACTGTTTTTGCCACTGATAATATTTTAGCTACATTAATGTGTGCAACAAGGTCTGTTTATTCGTGGGATATCGTGGTTCAAAGGGTAGGAAATAAGTTATTTTTTGATAAAAGAGACGGGTCCCAGCTTGATTTGTTGTCAGTTCATGAGACGTCACAGGAGCCTTTACCGGAGGCTAAGGATGATATAAATTCGGCATATTCATTGAGTGTTGAGGCTGCTTATATTAATCAGAACTTCTCACAGCAAGTTTTGTTTAGGGATGGGAATAAGGTTTCATTTGATGAGCCTAACCCCTTCGCCAATGAAGGGGAGGAGGTTGCATCGATGGCTTATAGGTATAGGAGGTGGAAGCTGGATGATGACACGTGTCTTGTTGCCAGGTGTGAGGTGCAGAGTGTTGTTGAGGTTAATAAGCAGAGGTCGTTTTTGACATTGAATGCTCTTAATGAGTTTGATCCCAAGTATTCTGGTGTTGATTGGAGGCAGAAGTTGGAGACTCAAAGGGGAGCTGTTTTGGCTACCGAATTGAAGAATAATGCGAATAAATTGGCTAAATGGACTGCTCAAGCTTTGTTGGCTAATGCAGATATGATGAAGTTAGGATATGTTTCTAGGGTTCATCCAAGGGATCATTTCAATCATGTGATTTTGGCTGTTGTTGGATATAAGCCTAGGGACTTTGCTTCTCAGATTAATTTGAATACCTCCAATATGTGGGGTATTGTGAAGAGTATTGTTGACTTGTGTATGAAATTGAATGAGGGTAAGTATGTGCTGGTGAAAGACCCATCTAAGCCACAGGTGAGGATTTATGAGGTTCCAGCTGATGCTTTTGAGAATGATTATGTGGAGGAGCCTTTGCCTGAGGAGGAACAAGTTCAGCCTCCTGAGGAGAATGCTGAGAATACAGAGGCAAATGGGGTGGCAAATGATGTGGAAGATAAAGAGATGGGTGCTCAGGCTTGAAGGTAATGGTCTACTTTTTCTTAATTCAGTGAAATGATCTTTTTCTGTGGTTAGTTCATTGTAACTGCATTTTTATCATAGGCATGCAGCAAGAAATGAAAATTCTATATATTGATTCGATCAACATGTCTAAAACTATGACAGTTTCCCCTTAAATATCGTATCTTTTGGTTGAAATTTTGAGAAGATATGAAATCTTATTTTTATCAACGCTAACTGCTATAATAGTTTCCATTCTGTCAAGAGAATTTGTCCCCATCATTTCATTTTCCTTTCTGCACTAAGTGAATGGTTTTCTTGCAAGATCTGTAAGCTTTTATTTTTCATGATCATCTTTATTCCCTGTAAACATCTTTCCTGCTAGCCTTCTTCAAGTTTTCTTGTAACTTGCATGTCAAAAGGTTATCCGATTCATTGGTCATCCCTTGGAGATCTGTAATTGAATGGATAACGATATGGCCATAATTGTCTCCAGGAGGCTTAGCGTGATGACAAAAAGCTTGAGATATGCACAATAGATCTTGAGTTCGAGTCAGAGACGTGCACCTCTTATAAGAGTCTGGGACAGCCGAGATTTTACCTGCTCACCTGGGCCATAAAATATGCTTTTCAGGAGATGGGATTTCCTCGAATACAAAAAAAAAGATATGGCCATAATTGTGTCATCTTGAAATCTGCAGTCTGGGGCTGAACAAATGGTTACCTTTGAAGTTTAATGTCCCTATTATGTTTTGCTCTACACATGTACAACATTATTGCCACCATTTATTTCATGATATCAACAGTCTGGTGTGAAAATTGATGTCCTTGTTAATACTGTTTGAATGATGAGAAAGAAAATTATACGCCTTTTGGTTTACTTATCATGTTTTGTAGTTTAGTGTTGTTTTTTCATATTGGCTCAACCTTTCTCCTCAAAATTCTTCATCGAACTGCTGGTGAAAATAACATTTTTGAAATGTTGGATTGAGCTAACATTTATATTCTACAATCTATCTTAATCTCACCCTACTCCTAATTGGAGTTTCCATTCCTATATATAGTTTTAGGTCTTTTATTTTGCCTCCATGCATATTTTGGTTTCTATTTTTTATATCCAATTTTAGAAAGGGTCTATCTTTAGTGTTTCATATCAAACTTTCATATTTTTCATACCTCCCATTTTACAACCGTTGGCCTGGCTCCTGCTAATGGCTCCTTCATTGGATCGTGCAGATCACTTGGTTTTGCTGCGAACAAAGTCCCTGGTCACAATGGCATTTGCATTTCAAGCGCCCTCCAGGAATGTGCTTCTGGCAGCTCTCTTTTCTTTATTTATTTTTGCTTCATTTCAATTTGCACACAATCGTTCCATTTTGTAAACTTAGTCTGTATTTTTGTTCCATTTTTTCTCTCTCAAGCCACATAACAAGAGATCAATGGACACACTGATTCTCAGGCTGTACACTGGGAAGCTTTGGTCTCACAGCCAGCAATTGACACTCTCAAAAGAGAGATTGCTAAGCTCGATAGTTTATTTGAGCAAGCATTATAGGTAATTCTAAGAAAAAAGACACATAAACACGATTAGGTTTCTACTGAAATATAGATCATGCCCAACACTCAACCAATACCTCAAACACTGACTGGACCATTCATTTTTTTTCCCTCTAAAGCTTAGGGGCACATGGTGTTTCAATGAAGCTTTAATTTATTACCATTGTATAGCCAATGTTGACCTTTAAAACTTACATTTTTGTTTTTAATTTGATTATAATAATATTATGAAAATTCGACTAATAATATGTTTGGTTAAGAATGAGCTTTAAACATGTTTTGTAAATCTTTTATATCCCACTTGATAGCACAAATTAAAATAAATGCATACTCTTCATTTTGCACGTGTTTTTTAAATTATTAATAAAATAGTTTTAAGAATTTACCTCGGATTAAAACTAATAAATCCTGAATTATATATGAATTAGTTGACTGTTTGGTGATACCAAATAAATTGGTCAACTACTTGTTTATTCATGATGAACACCTGAGAATTCTGTAAAAATTGATTAATTGATTGACTTGATCAATTTGAAGTGGTTGATCATTTCAATTGTCAGTGGAAATATAAGGACTATAAACAACTAGTATATAATTCTACTAACAATTGAAATGATCAACTAGACAGACACACAAACACAAAAGAAAAAAAAAAACACAAAGGTTAAATTTCTAATGTGAATAAAGAGGCAAGTCAAATAGTGAGAGGAATCTCTAACAAACGCATAACATACATAATTTTGCATAAATATAAGGCCATGAAAAAGTAAATAGGATTGAAATGCATGCATGCATGCATTTATGTATGTATGTATGTGTGTATAGAAATAAGATTTAAATAACTATTACTTAAATTTGTATTGAAACAAGTACAAAACAAATGAGTTCTTATAAGTTTAGATCAAAAAATATGAATCTATTTCAAGATGGAGGATGGTAATATAGAAGGTTACAATGAACTACAAAGGAGAATGTTTGATGCTTTCTGTAGAGAAGTTCTATGAAGTTATGTCTCTAAAGCTTGAGAGAAGGCTTTGTTATATAGAGGAGGTTAAGGCTGCCTTTTTAAAAACATTTCATAGAGAAATGAATTGCTTTTTCAAAAGCCAAAGAAGTTGTTTGTTGCCTTAAAAATTATTTGTCATTCTTCCAATTAGAGAATTAGCCTTTTAAAAAGTTGAATTGAAATCTTGTTATTTTAACCAGTTATGCTAACGAGAGAAGTTAGACTTATAAGTTTGGGGGATTTTGAAAATAAGTCATACTTTATATAGGCCTATAAAACTACTCTCTTTTTTAATTCCATAACATCTCTATGGTCATTTGTTAAGTTAATTATGAAACTTAAGAATAATGAAGATTGAGTTGTCTTTGATGCTTTGTAAAAGTTGTTTCATGATTTTAAAATGTTTTTCTTTAAATTATGATGTGACAAGAATAGTAGAATCATATGATCTTCAAGCTAGAAATTTGGATTGAAGAATTACATTTAAAATTTGGGTCTTCTTGTATTGTTGAAGGCTTTCCATTACAACAAGTTTTAGACCTTTTCTTTTTATTGCAAAGAAGTTCCACCACTTTACTTTGTATCTTTTAATGAGGAGGAGATGTCTATATTGGGGGTATTATATTCAAGATACCATGAACAGGCCCAAAAGATAAAGAATTTGGCGCATAATAGGAGAATTGATGGGAATTGCTTCTTATTTTCTGAAGGTTTAAACAGGGAATTTGAATGAAAAGAAAGCATGAATTTTTAAGAGGAAGAGCCTATTTCTATTTTGAAAATCGGTTTGAAGGTATTGACTTAAGCATAAAAGAATTTCTCATTTCATAAAAGTCTTGATTTTTTAAGAACGATCAAACCCATAACCAAGCCCAACACATTAGGCCTACATGACTTGACCCAAGATCCCAGCCTATGAAAAGCTTGATTTTATGTAAAGTGTTTTTACGAACAAATCATTTACTTTTATTTATTTATTTATTAAATATAATAAAAGATAACGCATCTGAATCTTATTTTTCACAACAAACTAAGTAACTAATTAATTAATAATGTAGTAAAATAAATCTTAATGCAATGGCTGTTTGGGATAAGGAAATATATATAAAACTGTGTCTAGGCCAACTCAGAGATCTGTCAGCTTGTCCATGTCTTTTTCTACCCAGAGCAACGTCACCATATCCATAGTACAAGAAAGTTTTACAGTGGAAGTCTCTGATAAATGCATGGTCTTCCCCGCGGATTCAAGAGCTTGAGCAGTGACCAATTTGTATGAAAGTGTAATGGGATTCTTACCCTAAGCGATGAACTAAAGAAATACTATATATAAAAATAAAATAAAAAACAACAAATTATATTTTCTTACAGTGAAGTTTTAAAAGAGTTTTTATATACATATAATCAAATTAAAATATAATTTCAATCACAAATACCAATATAAGACTGTCTCCTCGAGTAGACTTGATGCCCCACTAGTGTTGGAAAAAAACAGAAATCGCAGCGAATCATGGCTTGAGAGTTCTATAAAATCCCTCCACCGAAAACATATTTTCACCATCAAGCTCTCCTTCATTCTCTAGTTTCAGAGTTATGGGTTCTGTTATGGCTAAAGCTCTTCTGACACTTCTCCTTTCAATTCTATACTTCTCTGCTTTTAGTGAACAGGTTGAGCCAGCCGAGCAAGCTCTTAACCATGGCTCTCACCATCACTACCCAGCAGCAGCGCCAGTAAGTGAGCCACCGAGCCATGCACCTAGCCGAGCACCAACCCCACACCACCACCACCATCACCGTCACTCACCAGCTCCTGCACCTGCTGACACTCCAGCACATGCACCAGTGCACCCGCCGAAGCCTCACTCCCCCCCATCAGGACCAGCTCACCCTCCCATGCACTCTCACCCACAGCCTCGGACTTACCACTTCCCTAGAAAGCTTGTAGCAGTCCGAGGTGTTGTTTACTGCAAATCTTGCAACTATTCCGGGGTTGATACCCTCTTGGGAGCGAAACCAGTTCCTGGTAAGTTGTTCACACTTTCTAAACCCTCTTGCAAAACATTTTCTAAACCCTCTTGCTTAACATTTTCTGCAACAATTAGTTAATCTAACAGCAATCTCAATATTTAGTTCACTTTTTGAGCTACTCAACCAGTTTTTATGCTCAAAATCAAGTATGAGCTAGCTAAAAAGCTAGTCTGTCCATGGAAATCAAGTATGGTATACAACAGCAACGATAATGTAGATGCTGGGGCTAGTTTAATTCATAAAGTTTAACTTTTTCTTTTTTCAAATGATCCAAGATCATATTTTGCTGGTTGGATTTGAAGGACTCTAGTATATGTGATATATCCGTTGTGCGTTTTCAATTTTTGAGGGTGGGTGTCTCCGCTCTTTTTTCCATGTCCGGGTAACAAAGTTATGGGCTGAAGCAGCTTTCCACTTTTTTAAAGTATATTTTGGATTACGATAGGGTTTATTTTTTAAAAGTGTTTTTTATATTAATTTAAATATTAAAAAAACATAGACGAACGGGATGCAAAACTTTTACCAGCTCTTTACACTAGGTACATAAATAACATCATCGAATGCCCTAGATAATTGCATACGGTAACTTTTTAAAGCACTTGTTTATAAAAAAAAAAAAGAGGCAAAAAGGGGGGGAAAGAAAAGAAAAGCACTGTTACTGTTACTGTTACTGTTTCTCTTACCAATAAAGTAAGCAAGCATTAACTTCCATGGCAGGTGCTACTGTAAAACTACAGTGCAATAATACCAGGTACCCACTCGAGGTGAAGACTGTAAGCGACCAGAACGGCTACTTCCTCCTCAGAGCACCAGGGACCATCACCAACTACGGATTCCATAAGTGCAAGGTGTGGCTGGTCTCAGCACCAGATACTGCGTGCAGCAAGATCACCAATCTCCATGGCGGGCTGGCTGGTTCTATCTTGAGGCCTGAGAAGAAGCCTTTCGTTGATGAAAAGAAGCGTGAATATGGTCTCTTCAGTGTTGGCCCCTTTGCTTTTGAGTCCAAATGTCTTCGTTAATTGCACTCCTTCCTACTGATTCCTGGCATTGTCTCTCCCACTTTATGTAGTATTCGGAGCTTTTCCGGGCTGAGTTTGTAATGGCTGTTCAGTTTGCCATCAGTTTGCCGTTTTGAGTGGAAATAATTGATGCTGTATATCCATAGACCGGCGATAAAAAATGTGTACCTTGGATTTGCCTTTGATTTTAGGTGTCGAACTATGATTAGATGAGATGTTTATGCTATCCATTTGTCTAAGAAAAGGAGGTGATACCCAATCGATCTTCCTCAACTACAAAGAAGATTTATGATGTGTTTTGTTTAAAAAGTTTATCTTCAAAAAAAATTGAATTTTTTTTTTTTTAAATTAAAAAAATATATTTTTTTATATCATTTTTTGTACTTATATTAAAAATAAATTTTTAAAAATAAAAAAATATATATTATTTTTATGCAATTATAAAGAAAAAGCACTTATAACATCATTATTATGTATTTATAAATGAAAAATACTTTTAAAAATAATCTCAATCATATTTTTTATCGTTTTTTAAAAAAATCTTAAAAATATATTTTTATTTTTACTTTAGATTAAAAAAATTTAGTGTTTTTAGATCATTTCATGTGTTGATATTAAAAATAATTTTTAAAAAATAAAATAAAAATTTATTTAATAACAAAAAGTATTTTTAAAAACAATGTAACTATTTTCCAAACAGGCATTAATCGGTAGCTTCTCTACTAGGTGGTTCTTTATAATATTTTTCAAGATTTACAGCACGATCACGGTAGCTTCCCTATTAGGTGCTTTACTCCTCTATTAGGTGTTTTTTTATAATCTTTCATCCAAATTTACAACACAATGATCTAACATTTTTTTTTATGTGAGAAAATCTCAATCCTTAAAAAACATATTTTGTGGGCCTAGATAATCAAGTAAAATCCTAATTGTTCCAGACTCTTACAAGAGATGCACGCTCTGACTTGAACTCAAGACCTGTTATGCAGATCGTAAATTCTTTGTCATCACGTCTCTTGGATAAGATGATCCGGCACTATTATGCGATGAAACAATAGTATTCTTATTGTAAACATGGTAACAAAAACAAAGCAATCAAAAAAAAAAAACATGCAACAAAACTATCCAATATATATAAATATAAATTACAAAACACCAATATCTTATGCTACACAATTACAAAAAATAATTAGCATACCAAATATAAATTACTCCTCATATATTCCTTTTTGCCAACACTTATACTTGATAACTTATGAGTAAAAAAAACATAATGAAACGTTACTTCAATTTTTCTCCCCTCCCCACAAAATTAAAGTTGGTTGACATTTTTCATATATAATTTTTGGTTTTAATCGTTTTAAAAGATGACAAATCCTCGAAAGTAGAAAGACTTGGAGCACCAAAGGAAGTTTCAACATGAATAAGGAAGAGATGCTGATTTTTTAAAAAGAAAATAACAATTTTAAGAATATCAAATTTGTTACGGCTCAAATCAAAACAAACAAATTTTTTGAGAGAAATATATAACTTAAAAAATTACATTTTACAAACTAAGTAGTAAGAATAAAAAGGAAAATGGACATAACAAACACTAACAAAGTATATGAATCATTATAGCTACAACACATAACTCGATTAAATACAGGGAAATTGATTGAACACCTCGATGGGAATATGTTTATTAAATAAATTATAATTGCATTGAAGACCATAACCCGGTTCATAGGTTTGGAGTGTTAGCCTGTGTTATCCTGTTCATAGGTTTGACGAGTTCACTCATTAGCCGAATTTTTTTTTTTTTTTTTTGATCCTTTAATTATTCTTGTTTGTTTTCTTGATTTTATGTTTCATATTGAATTGGTTTGGAAATAAACAACAAGATTTGTTTTTGTTTGTTTTCAACAGGGTTCTTATTGTCTCAAAGAATTTTTTATTTTTAGGTTGGTATTTATCATATATTCTTATCATATAATTAAAAAATATAAAAAAAAAAATTATATTCAATGGAAGATTGATATAAATTCAATATATTATTGTCTAATTAAAAGTTGAGTCTTTTTTTTTTTTTTTATAATAATATGACCTCCAGCGGAGCTCGGGCCACAATGAACTAGACTTGTCATGGGCTCGACTCGAACTTGACTCGGCCATGAACAGATCTAAGTAACAGTTGAAGCTTAACACCGGCCTGCATTAAAACTAAATTGCACTCAAGCATTTCACTATTTACTCATTAGTTAATAATCGTCTGTTTGTTTGTTGGAAATAATTTTATTTTTGAAAAGTTGATTATTTTCGTAGGTGTCATATAAAGTTTGAAAAGTAATTTCCAGTTTTTTGCAATGTTATGAAAATAAGCTGCAAAATAATGTTTTTAATTTTTTTCAACTTTATTAAAAGGCTGGGGACCAAAACAGACAAATGAAAAGGTTGGAGGATAACGAGATTAGAAAAAAGTCATTTTATAAATTATTTAAATTAAAAAATAGCAATGAAAAAAAAAGGGGCTTAGACCAAAAAGTTGAAAATCAATTAAATTAAAAAACAAATAAAATATCATAAATTCTTTTAAATAAAATGAATTGCAATAGGATTGGTAACAAATAACAATTAAGAGAACATGGTTAAATCTGATAGATAAAAAAATAAAATTAAAAGAAATTCATCCTTTTAATTTCACACTCTAGTATTTTTTTATCTATAAATAATATATCAAATTATAGATGTTTTACAATTTTATCCCCTTATGACAACTCGATAAAAAAAATAAAAAGAATCATAAAGTGTTTTTACAAAAAAATAAATAGGTTAACTATGTAAATATATAAGATGAGTCACTAGACCTCAAGTATTTAAAATAAAAAAAAATATGAAATCTAATTTTCAATAAAATAAATATTAAAAAATAAAATAAAATTTAATCATACGAAAAGCATAGATAGATAATTCTTGTATGCTTTTAAATGAAAAATACCCATATACCCCACACGAAACTTTTGTTTTTGTTTTTACTCGGAGATGTAATTTTATTATTTTACTATTCATTTAAAAATTAACAATACTAAAATACCTTCCAACAAACAACTAATGATTAATATATCATGAGAAAATACCTTCCAAACCTCTAAATCAAAAGGCATATATTTTTTTCCCAAGGCCATCGATGTTAGTCTCTGGCCATAATGACTCACCTATCAATTTTAGTGCTGGTTTAAAAATGTGGTTGAAATGGTTTTTTCATTTGAAAATGTATTAAAATAATATTTTTTATTTTTAAAATTAATTTTAATATTAGCACATGAAAATATCTAAAAATAAAAATAAAAATAAAAATAAAAATAATTTATTTTCACATACATCAATTATATTATACAGAGATTAACATGCACATATAAAGTTCCCTCACGTATTATGCTTAAACACACGAGGGACTTGGTACAGCACGTGTTTGGTAGAGTTGTGGTAGTTTATTATTGGTCGAACTTTTTTTTTTCTCCCCTCCCCACAAAATTAAAGTTTTGTCATCTTTGTTTTTGTTACTTCAATTTTAGTACTTATTGTTTTAATTTTTTATTTTTATTCTTAATTTTTTTTGGAAAGGTTTTATTTATTTTCAACTTCAATATTCAATCCTTATTTGTGATGTATTATTTTTTTCCAATTTGGTCCTCATTATTTTAATTTTGCTCTTTTATTAAAGTGATTTTTCTTTTTTATTTTGTTCTCTAATTTATTTTTTATTATATTTTTTTATCCTCAATCATTTAATTATTATTTTTTGTTTTGTTTCCTTTCCTTTTGCATAATTTTTTTAAAAGACTTTTATCATTCAATATTCGATCAGTTGAGTCTGGTCTAAGAACTCGAGTCATGAATTTAATAGATTTATAATTTTTATTTATTTATTGTATACTGGATTGTGTCAATCTCATGTCTTGAATCATGAATTTAACAAGTTAATACTAGTTAACTCGCCTTTTCTCACCTCGGAATATATTCGTTATACTAATTCGAGTTGAATCAAATTTATTTTATCTTTATTTGTTCAGTTTTATCATTATATAATTAATTAGTTAATAATCGAACTGTATTTAATTAGTTAAAACGTTAACTGAGAAAAAGACGAAGAATCCGCATCATGAATGGCCCATGAGTACCCTGAAAGGTCAAAAGAAGAAGAAGCTGTTAAGAACATTGAAAAGGAAACCATTAATGCAATGAATATGACCTTGAAATGCATTTTCTAGCTCACCCCGCATTTTCTGACCTTTATTTAATAGCCGAAACGTTTGACCTTCACTCTGCCAGATTTTCTTGTCGGACACGAGCAGTGTGGTTCGTTATATAAAATTATAGTATTTTCATATTCTATTTCATAAATATTTTTAAAAATATTTTTTTAATATTTTTATATCCAAAACAGCTTCCACCGTTTGGACAAAGGCAAAAAAATAGTCATGAAATATTTTTATATCTTCAATCTGCAGCATTGTCAAGAAACCAGATTTATCCCCACCACATTGTGTAAGATGTAATTCACGCCGAAGCATCTGGTAAAGAGAAATCCTCGCGGTTCATGTTTCTTGCGATGTGGTTGAAACATCCAAGTCAAAGTTTCATCTGAGCTCTTAAGACTCTAGCACTGGTTTAGTCATAGCAGTCAAAATTTCCTAGTGATCACTCCCATTTCAAGCCAATAAATCTGTTTGAAAGTGTGAACTGGGTTATGATAAGAATATTTTCTACATTTTGCCCTTTATTTCCCTTTCTTTGGTGGTGAGATGGAGCTTGAATCAAACTTTATTTTTTCCAGTTTGCTTTACAAGGAAAGATAACGTCTATTATCTTCTGCAAAAAATAGAAAAAAAAATAGCGATAGCGTCTATTATCTTCTGCAAAAAAGAAAAAGAATTAAAAGAGCGATAACGTCTATCAAAAGCAAGAATGTTTTCTTTGGTTCATCAAGCTACAAGATAGCGGGAGGTTTTTCTTATTACAACAAATATATAAATATATTTAAACCTCTATGATTTGAACCAGTTTGGTGAAAGAAAGCTATCAGATATACAATATCAATTGAAAGACAATCCATGAAAGTCTTGGGTTGGATTTTGAAAGTTGGGACTCATGTTTAAACATTCGAGTAAGACTTTGATTGGAGCTTGACGAGGTTGGTGTTCTCAAAACCCTACTAAGATGATGAAGTTCTTTCTAACGCTGACGAATGAAATGAAAAGTCGAGAATGGATTTAAGAAGCATGAATACCTATAAAACACGTTTTTTTGTTAGGTTTAAACTTTAAAGCACCCTCCATTGCTTAAACTATCATTGATGATAGTGGAAAGTAGCCTTTAAGACTATGTTGTGTGTGTTTGACTCCAGTAACCCTAGGGTTACCCTAAAATTTGTAAGATTCGAACTCTAGAAAGCAAATTTAGAGCTTGATTAGTAGAGTTATGCACTTGGATTAATTTATATATATATATATATATATTTTTATTCATGTTAAGTAATAATATAAATTATATTTTGAAAACTAAACTAAAAATTGAAATTTTTAAATAAAATAATTGTTTAATAAATGATATAAATAGTCTTGTTTGAGAGTAAAAGCTCTGTCTGAGAGGATGATTGGCTTACCCACTAAAAAGGGATAGAAAGTTAGTCCATCAAGGGAATCAAAATTTCATCCCTCATCTTAGTTTAATTAGAATTACATCTTAGTTTAATTAGAATTATTCTTCCCCTGTTCAAGTGACATTGAGTTTGGACATTTTTCTTAACTAAAAATTTACTTGAATATTTTGATTTTTTATATCAAGTAAAAGTTAAAATTATTGATTTTAATTCAAGTTCATTTAAACTATAGAATATAATTTTTTTATTATTTAGGTCATCTTGTGCGTAACTTAATTAATCTCACGGATCCTAAAATTAACTATCATGTAAAGTTTCAATGGCCATCATATTAATAAATAATAACTACATGACTTAAACGTGAGACCATATAAGAACAAGCTATTTAGTCCTGAACTAAAACTATGGTTAAATAGCAGGATATTCTTCGTAATACCCGTCGGGCCATAAAATTGCAGGTGTCACCCTAATTCTGCAAGAACTTGTAGCAACTTCGGGTAATTTTGCAGTAATTAATAGAAGGGACGAGTTATTTTCAGACGTCCTAAAAGCAATTGTAACTTTCTGTGAGAAGATTTTACAGGATCAAGGACCTGGGTAAGATTTTTGTTGCCGCCCCTGATAGCTACAAAACACTGGAAAGCACTCCTCCTCGCATGTTACAAAATTTGTACGTAGTTACCTATCGAGTAATGTCTAAAAGATTTCGTAAAAGTAAAACATCTATCAGATTCTAAATCATTTCAAAATCATTCTGAAAATGTTTTTAAAATAGCACTTGGAGATATACGTCAACAAGACACAGCATCCCAGGAACAACAGAGAGAGAGAGAGAGTCCTGTTTGTACAAGTGCTGCACTCAAAAAGAGAATTGTGGTCCCTTTTTTTTAAAAAAAAAATATTTTAATTTATTTTTAAATAAAAAGTAAAAACACTTAAAAAAATAGAATTTGCTTTCTTTTAACTCATCGAAAATGAGAATTGGATTCACCTCTTACTTTCACTTTTGTCATGCTGATGTAGCTTTCGATGCTGGCAGATGAGTGTCCACTTCAATGTGCGCATGCATAACCAAGTTCGAGTCTCTGATCACCTTCCACGAAATTCACTCTGACGAGCTTTCTCGCCGCCCCCCACCCCCCCGGATTTTGACTGTTAAACAATATTATTTTACGGGCATCTACTTGATTAACATGTGGAACTACCGAGACATTGGTTCCACAATGAGATCATTTGGTCGTAGACTTAGGTTGTCTGTACCGGGACTATGATATAATTTTGTTTTGCTGCATAAAATAATACATATAAAGCATGAATTATAAATTATAATTTTAAATTAATGAATTGATGAGGATTTGTTTATTTATTCTCTTTGGACTATGCTTACAACGCCAACAAACATTATGATTGTGAATATTGCTGGTGGAAGATTTATATTTACAAACATCCAATTGTAACTGGTTATCATTGTTATCCTGAAAAAAAACTTGTAACGACGACTTGAACTCGAGTTTCCAACGACGGAATTGAGTAGTAGCGCGACCGAATCTTCTATGATCTGTCCAATGTCTGGAATGCAGCTGCAATAATGTTTTTTGATGAGACTAGATCATATCTTGAAAATCATATTTTATAAATAATTAAAACTACAATCATTCAAGATTTTTATCAAAAATATAAACTCTGACTTGAACTCAAATAATCCTAACAGGAAGATTAAATTTGGTAAACCGGTAGCAAAAAGATTTGGTAAAATATTATATTTTTTGAGCCATAATTAAGAAACGTGATGTTTAATTCATGTTGCATATCAGAATAAACAATATATAAACTATATTGTGTTTTTTGAGCGGCAACTTATAATTTATTGAAATAATTAATTTTTATATTTAACTATATCAAAACAATTCTAATTGTTATGTTCATACCTCATATATTATTAATTCAAAAAACTTTAAATCCAATCTAAATCCTAAATAATAATTTAATCTCAATTAAACCAAACACAAATTCATAATAATATAGTATGTTTATCTTCCTAGTAGAAAAAAAAATGAGGGAAGAGGAAGCAAAGATGAATTTTGAAGAGAAAAACATCAAATGATGCTTAACGACTACGATAAGTTTGATTTTTTTGGTGTTTTGAGAGTTAAAACACTAGTGATTGATGGGTTTTTTCAAGAAGAAAAAGGTTTTGGAAGCTATTTTTCTTAGAAAAAAAGTTGTCTTTGTTTTCTAAGTATGTCCGTGTTCTTTGATTAAAAAAGAGATTTAAATTTCATGGTAAGTGAACTATTTGAAAGTGTAATCATGATTGTTTTTGAAAATATTTTTCATTCGGAAATGTATTAAATAATATTTTTATTTTTATTTTTTATATCAGCACTTAAAAATAATCTAAAAATATCAAAAATATATAATTTAAAATAAAAAATATTTTTTTTTAAAAAAATTACTTTTAAAACATAATTCCAAACAAGTAAAAAGCGATAATAATCTCGTCATGCTTGTGAATAATGAAATTTGTTAAATATCAATTTTCAGAGACGTAACAAGATTAAAGTTTGTTATTTCACAAAAAAAAATAAAAAAAAATAATGTTAATCTGCTAATACTTCAAAGTAATTATAATAATAATAAAAAAAATATCAATAATTTTCCAATGGATTGACGTGTCTTTCTCTCTAATCAATCTTGCTCGGTGGATCGACATCAATGGGCGAGTGGGGACATGAACTCTCTCAAGGGTCGGTCTGACTGATCGACCAGTACTTAAATAGTTTGTACATGACAAACACACACATGATTTCATCATTTAACTTTGTTGACATAATCTTATGGGTCCATTAATCCATGCCCCGTGGGTGCCGGTGCAAGAGGCAAAGTGGGAATTACGATATGGAAATGAGGGTATAATTGTCGTATATGGTCAAAATACTATGTTCCCAATTTGAATGTTTCTATACTAAATTTATTTTATTTAAAACAAATAATGGCGATTTATAGAAATTCTTCAAATAATTAAGAAGAAAAGGTGTCCCGATTCAAATCAGACCAACCTCATTGTTTAAGAGTGTGATTGGAATTATTTTTAAAATTATTTTTTGTTTATAAATACATTAAATTTGTTTTTTTAAAAAAAATCATTTTTGATATCAGTATATAAAAATATCTAAAAACACCTAAAAAAATAATTTAAAATAAAAAATAAAAATAATTTTTTTAATTTTTTTTTTAAAACACTTTCAAAGCATAGTTAGAAACACTAGTAAATTGGTTATGGCTTAGACCTTGAAATCATCTACCGGCGATAAACCCAAAAAATATTTTAATCCCATGAATGCTTCATCAAGAATGAAACCATGATAACGACTATTAAATTATCCTATACACACTACAGGTATGATGCGCCTCCTTTACCGTTCATAGTTTTGTTTTTTTTAATGTTGGATTTGTATCCAATTTTTTTCTTTTTCTTTTATATTTTATTTCCTAAAAATTTATTATATTATCTCAAACAAACATCCTAATATTTAATTTATATTTAATTACAAGTGTCTATTTTTATTATTATATAATTAAGTAAAATATAATTTCAAAAGAAACAAAGTTTTCAAAGTATCCAGATTAAACCGATATATTTTTGCTATTTTAATATTAAAAAAATATAGTTAAATTTTATTTTATTTTAGATTTTTTGAGTTATTTTAAGATATATCAAGCTGTTTGGGTTATATTAACAAATTTTATATAATTTAATTTTAAATTAAGATATGTAGATAGATTTTAAAAATACCGAATAAAAATCTATTTTTTGTTTTTACATTTATTTATTATCAGCTGTCTTCGTAGCGAAGTCGAATAACATGTTTGTTCTCATTTCGCTTACCATAGTCAGACTGGAGGGGCACTGCAGGTCAATGCCAAATATTGAACTCTTTTTTGACCATTTCTCTCGGGCTCAGTCACGTATAGGCCCCACCCATTTTTGTCTAAAAATTTTGTCACCGCCAATGGCATGTTACCAGCTGGGATTCACATAAAAACAGGCAGCCACCTACCTAAGCGCGTGTGCTCAGTTTCCATGCTCTAAATTATTAGCATATTGTTTTATAGATGGAGAAAAAGAAAAATAAAAACATCATGATGAGATATGATAGCTTTACATTCTTAAATTTCTTTTCAAGAATTAGGTTTCTTGTATCTTAATCATGCACGGGGAATAGGAATAGGAGCAGAACCTGTTTTATCTCTTGATTTTTTTTTTTTTTTTTTAAATTTGGATAAATTTTTTTATATTTCATTGTTTAAGAGAATTTAAAGTAATTTCATTCACATGTCGATTTGATTTTTTTTTGTTCAGAAAGTATAGGAAGGAATTTTTTTTTAAATGAAAAACTATTTATTTTTTTAAAGAAAAAAAATAGCCTTGGCATCTTTTTTCTACTATATTTTTACCTTGATATATGTAGAAACATTTTGATTTTTTTATTACTAATTAAAATTCTCGATCTTATTTAAAATACAATAAATTATTATTTTTTTAATTGAAGTGAATCGATATATTTTAAAATATTTAATATTATAACACAATGATTAAAGTACAATGCAATGTGACAAAGTGTAAAAAGAATCAAAACTCAATTTCATGTCGTCTCTGGTTTTTATTAAATTAAATTAATGACTAAATAGTTTTTAAATTAAATTAGTTGATCAAACCCAATATATATTATCCAATGCATAAATGTGATCAATGATAACATTTACGGTTTTTCTAAAATAAATTATTAATTATCAATCACTAAATATGATAGAAAATCAGATATCATTTCAATAACGATGATCTCTAAATAAAAACAACAAATATTTATACAAGACTTTGCGATGAATTTTGATTTTTTAATATTTTTTTATTTCTTCAAATGATTTAACAGGAGATTCACATACATGCACAAAAGATATTAAATCTCTTAAAAATATTATAGACAAAACTTAAATATTCCAAATAATATCGTTTTTTTTTATAAAAAAAATCAAGATTGTCAACTATTTTAAATTTCTCTGACTTCGTCGCTACGTATTTCAATATTTGTTTTTAAAAACCAATTAATCTATTTTGATGTGGATCGATAATTTTATCAAACTAGTGGCCAGGATTTATTTGATGTTGAATATTTAAGACCTAGAAGCTCTTTCTTCTGTGGTCAAAACCCTAATTAATCTCCCATTTCAAAGATCAATTCTTAATGGAAGCGTGAGACTCTCTCCAAGCTTAGGAAACTTCAAAGTCTGGGCCCCACCAGACCAAAACATCTCTTACCAAACCAAAGGAAGCAACAAAGTCTCTCTACTTCCCTTCACTTCGTAAGACTTTCCTCCTCTTCTTCTCCATCTCCCTCTCTCTTCATTCCAACTTGAAGAGGGGAATTGGAGAGCAAGAAAAACACCCACAAAGTCATCAATGGAAACCTCACCAAGACATCAGCAAGATAACCAGAGCCCACAATCACTCCTTCCTTCACCAAATAGCCACAGCAGCAGCAGCAGCAGCAATAGTAACAGTAGCTCCACCACCGCAACGACAAATAATGCTGCTCTCAACAACAATATTAACTACCCACCACCACTTCCATCACCCAAACCCATTTCCAGATCGGAATCCACTAACCCATACCCGACAACTTTTGTACAAGCTGACACTTCTTCCTTCAAACAAGTAGTCCAGATGTTGACCGGATCGCCTAAACCCACCACCACATCCGCCACCCCCACCATCTCACAGCCCGACCCATCTCCTAAAAACCACAGCATCCCTCCAATTAAGTCCATACCAAAAAAGAACCAATCTTCCGGCTTCAAACTTTATGAACGAAGAAACTCGATCAAGAACCTCAAGATCAACCCTTTAAATCCGCTTTTTGCTCGACCCAGCTCAGGTTTTTCTCCAAGAAAGCCAGAGATTCTCTCCCCGAGCATTCTAGATTTCCCTTCTCTTATTTTAAGCCCGGTGACTCCCTTAATACCCGACCCGTTTGACCGTTCCGGATCAGCGAAGAGTACTAATTGTTTTAGTCCCATGAACAACAACGACAACAAAAACTTTGTTAATGCTAAAGTAATGGATACTGATGCAGAGGAGAAAGCAATAAAAGAGAGAGGATTTTACTTTCATCCATCACCCGGATCCACACCAAGAGAGGCTGAGCCCCGATTGTTACCTCTATTTCCTGTTACTTCGCCAAGGGTTTCAGGTTCTGCTAGTCCTGCAACTTGAATAAAAATAATCGTAATAAATGTCATTTTTAATCCTTTTTTTTCATGTAAGATTTTTATATATAGTTATATATATTATTGCTGGCATTGATGGTGCTGATTATGAGAGTAAGGAAAAAAAATCTGATGTTGGATATTTGAAGATAATGGGAGGATCCTTGCTTCAATTGTATGTCTTGTTGTTTTTTCAATTTTTGTTCCCTATCAGGCCTTTTTTTTATGACATTAAAGTGTTTGGTTTATGGGAAAGTTGAAAAAGTAAAGAGGAAAGAAAGAGTCAAAAATTGACTCCTGTAACGGTTAAGTTTGCAATAAAGTGCTGCTGGTAGTAAATTCTGATAAAAAAAAGCAATTCAATATTTAGAAATTATACCATTATAGCTGGACTTTACTTAAATCTGGGTTAAACTTTTCTGTATCATCTAGTTCGTTACGTTACATGTAGTATCTAGTCAATTTAAGTGCCATTTGGTAGTTATCTCTCACTTAATTTAGCTGTCAAGCAATTTTTAAAGAAATTCCGATTAAATGCAGGATCACTATAATTTTGAATATGAACACGACAATCACTGACTGTCCAATTCTCTACCCTTTCAATAAATGCAAAAATTAATGGACTGAAACCCAATTCAGTCGTTCAACAACTCATTTCAGAGGCAATGTAAGAACAGTGAGGAAGGGAAAGGGTTTATGGTAAAAGATTTCGTATCAAATGGGCAAAAGCAACTTAGGACCAGTTCAGCTGTCATAGAAAGAGTGGATAAATGGCCAAGGAATCTTGTTGATCCCTATCGTTTTCAGTCTCTTCTTCAGAGAAAAAAGATGCCATGAGGGGCAAGCAACTCTCTGTGCCTGTATTAAAAGCACTGTTACGTTCTGTTTATCTTTTCTATCATTTCCCCACTCGTTCTTGCTGAAAACTCCTTCCCGAGACATCTGTTGAAAAATCACACTTACGGCTCAGAACACCTATTTTTAGTCTATCCTGAATAGTGTTATAGTGTATGCCGTGATGGCCCATGTTGGACAAGGAATTGACCATTGGATCTGTAATAGGTCCCATAAAAATTTGTGCTTGGCAGGGTTTTGATTACATTATATAGATATGTCCCATCAAAAATTGTGGTTGGCAGGCTCCGATTGCACTATATAATGTATAGAGGAAGCTTGAACATGTTATACAGTGCAGCCCTTTTTTGTTGCTTTGGAGTGGAGGATAGGTTTAGTTAGGGTTATCAAGGAAGCAATAAATTTAGTAGTTTTGATGATCAGATTGGTAGAATCCTAGTAAACTCTGGGGCCCGGTTGTGTAAGAACAGAACTGGTGGGGAAGGGAAAGGCACATTTGAGTTTTCCTTGGTTAGATATTCAAGCACTTGAGTGCTGGAAAAGCAATCATGCAAAGGGAGTTCCTCTTTCGTTGAATCTAACACTTGATTTTAAGTTTCCTTTTTTGACTTGGAGGAGACCAAACCTGTAGAAAATGGGGACGTGAAAGTGAAGCGGTAGGGATAGTGGGACTTGTGATGATGAAAGGAAAGAAACAAAAAATATAGAGGGACGGTAATCGGAAGAGCAATAAAACTTGGTGGGAAGGCATTTATTAAACAACTATCTTATGTAAGTAAGAAGTTAAGCTAGTAGGTAAGGTTTTAATATATTTTTTAAATAGAAAATTTTTTGGGTTTGAAATTTGTATAATCTCATACTATTTTGTGCTTGATTTTTATCAAATGGAATGCGAGTGATGAGATTCAAACTCATGACCGTTAGGTCAACAAGGTTCTGATATCATGTTAAGTAATCATTTCACCTAAAAATTTAAACTATTATATAAAGTCTCGGAATATGATTTATATTATTTTTAATAGGTCTTTATCTTAACACTATTTGTTTTTCTTTTCATGTTTATTGTTTTTGAAAAAAAAAATTATTTTACTTTAAATTAAAATGTTTTAGTGTTTTTAGATTATTTTGATGTGATAACGTTATTTTTTTTTAAATCAAATATAATTTTAATCAAAAAATATTTTGAAAAACAATTTCAACCCTATATATATATATATATATATATATATATATATATATATATATATAGTACGTGTCCCATATATATATAGTACGTGTCCCATAGTTGATGGGTCATTAATTGAGAAAATTGAAGGTTTCATGTGCACCGTTTGGAGTGGTGTCCCCTCTTTGGATCTTTGCTTGCCAATCAACATCATCTCCTTCCCCTGCAATTTGTTCTTCGAACTGCATCTCTCCCGCATGTCAAGCTCCGATTCAATCAATCATGTGATGAGTGGATTTATTCTTTCGTGGGGTCAATTAATATTAGAAAGCATCTCGAGATTTTCAACCTTCGTATGAATGGAATAAAAAGTCATCCTATTAATGAGGCTGAAGGTGGGAAGAACCTCAAGATAAAACATTTTGGTGGGAAATTGTTGATGGGAAAGTCCCATGAACAACTGTCAATGCTTGACGTCTCAGGATATCCACATATAATAGTAACCGTCCATATATATATATAAACGTATTATTAAATTAAATTACATCACTACCCTCGAGCAAACCAATAACTAACAAAAAAGAAGTTGAAAAACCCTAATACCCTCGACCCAATAAATTAAATTTCTTGGATCCAAGAGTTCATGTTTAATCATATTGTATAAAAACAAAAATACCAAAATACTCATACTAAAAACTATTGATTTTTTTCTTACTCTTAAGAGTTTTTTTTGTTTATTTTACTGTTTATTGAAATGTTGAATAGCCTAAAATACCCCAAACAAATCAATAATTACTATATACCATGTGAAAATTCAAAAATATATACTCTGGTTCACAGGAAAATCACCTTCGTTTTTAGTTTATTTGCTATATATACCGGACTTGCAGATAATTATGTGGAGATAATCAAACAATTTTACGAGGATGATAGTTGGCAGGTTGATAAATTATAGAGAAAACCCTAACAAAAAGAACTTTCATTAAATTAAAACAAGGTAAAAATACTCCTCCTTTCATTTCCTCAAAAAATATTTCATAAAAAGACCAGAATCGGGAGGGACAAGACCTGCAATTACAGGTGACTTTCTTAATTTCAGGTCCATAAAATTAAAATTAATTGAGGTATATATAGGTGGGTTCAAAAACCGATGATGGACTTGCATAGTTCGGCTGTTTGCGACTTTGAACTGCTGCCTGTTTGAGATGGGCTAGCTGGAGTTTAGCATCTTAATCCATGGGCTGCAGTACATTTGGATTGGGTGGAGAAAATCTTGGCCCCGCTCAAAGCCCAATTTCATGGGCTGCAGTACACTGAACCGAAGCTTTTGTAGAGGATAATTTTGGGCTATAATGAGGGTTTTACTTTCAAAAAAACCCTGCAATGCTTATATCAGTTTAAAGCCTTACAAGCACATCAATTATATGAAGAAATGGATCAAAATGTAGTCTTTATGTTGTTAGGATAAAATTGTTTTATTTCTCTTAGCTAAAAATTGGAATATATAGTTGGAGAAACATGAAAAAAATATAGAAAATGTCTATTAAAAAAATATGAGCTGCTTAAAAAAAAATTAAAAAATCGTTTGATTTTGGTTTAGAAATACATCAAAATGATGTTTTTTTTATTTAAAAAAAATTATTTTTGACATTATTACATCAAAATAATCTAAAATACTATTTTTTTTATTTTTTTTAAAAAATACTTTTAAATCCGTGACTATTTGCTTGTATTAAAAACCAATGGTAATTTCCGTACTTTACGGTCGAGATATTACGATCAGCTAGCTGTACGATATTGCAACCAAAAATTGTCTTCCAAATGGGTCCCCGGAGTTGGACACCACGTATATAATAATTCATCCACATGCTTCACGTAAACATCTCTTATCCAGATGATCTTGACCGCTGACCAGTCTGCTTTTTATTATTTATTTTTCCCTTTATATTATATCCAAAAAGAAAGTCTACCATGCAAGCAAACTTCACGGAAGATCTGATACATGAAAATACTTTCATAATTCATGTATACAAGTCCATCTTGTGTTTACAACCGTTTGATTTAACAAAGGATTTTGATGCTTCATCATCTCAAATACTTTTAATTACCAATCAAAATCAATAAATTTACGAGAAAAATCAATGACTTTACCACCCATCCCATCGCCATGTGATGAAACGAAAAATGTAGATAGTTGCTGGATTAAAAACAGTGAAATGAATTGTTGTTGATGTTTTTTGTTATTATTGAATAGAATTGTGGTAATTAGGTTTTGACCTTTTATTTTCAAGCATGTAATTGAAGAGAAATATGGATTATAAAAAACAAAAAAAAAAGAGAATTGCCGTGGAAAAAGATTAAAAGAGAAAAGGGTGTGTGTGAGAGAGAGTCACAAACCAAATATTAAATTTTCTTTTATCATTTAATTCTTCATAAAAAATAAAAAACACAAATAATTTCTTGATTGTATTATTAAACCTATTTTAATAGATCAATCTTGAAACCTTATTCGAGGGAGCTAACTCAAATTAAATTTATTGGTTTCATGACTCCAAATGCGATTTTGATGACTTGTAATGGCACGACCTAATTTCTAAAAAAGACTTTGAGACAATATTTTTGTTAAGAAAAAAAATGTTTTATCGTAACAACTTGAATTAGTCTCAATCTCCCAATAACATATGTCATAAATTTCATTGAGTTTAATAACTTTTTTTTATAAATTATTTTATAAATTATATGATTAAAATATATGGTAGCCAAATTGAGCATCAATGTAAACATCAAAACTTATTTGAGATAGTGATGACCCTATAAAAAACAAAAATAAATAAATCATATAGTTTATTTAAAAAAAAAAAAATATTAAAAGATACAATCAAGAAAAACAATTAAAGAATAAAAAAACATATATGGCCAGTGAGTTAACTTTTTAAACCTTGGAGCGAGTGACTCGAGCTAGTAAGTCAAACCTATGAAATAGGTTATGGACTCTAGTAAGATTATATTTTGTTTTTTTTTAAATATTTTTTTATTTAATTATACAATAGCAAAAATAGATGATCGCAAAATCAAATATTAATCCAGTACTGAAATGCATAAAAAAAATTAAACAATAAAAAATTTAAATTTGTTATACTTATAAAATAGCTTAACCAGTCAAACCCATAAACATATCTATGGAATCAGATTGACAATATGACTTTTCTTTGAAACTATTTTTTTTTTCAATATGAGAAGAAAAAACAAAGATGAAAAAAAGAGTCAAGTTCAATAAAAAAAAAAAAGACACCTCAACAAATTTATTTTGGCTTTGTGATTTTTTTCTTAAACAAAACCAGAATTGAAAAATCTGAGAAAAAATAAATATCAAGATATTTAATATTATAATATGGATCATTTACTTTGTTGTGTTTAATGGTTTCTTTTAATTAAAATCAATTTGAAATAGAAATCAACACACATAAATTTTATTGAATAAAATAAAAATAAAAAATATATCATGCAGGCTACATATATTAAAAATATTATAAGAAATAAATATTTTTATTTATAAAAATAAATTTAATATATGCAAAACATATAACAATTAAAAACAAATTGAGTTAGCACTTTTATTAATACTAGTCCAATTAGGAAAAAATAACTCTATAATTAATTTATTATAGGTTTTAATTTTGATATAAAATAAATATTTTATATAGAGAGAGAGCTGGAGTCATAATTCTGTCCAAAATATTGTATTGTAAAATGGTATTAGTTGCAAGGGCAGAATCATAATTCTTCCCCTATCTTCTTCTTTGTACATCATTTTGCCTACCATTAGAGGCAGCTCTAGAAGCGATATTCAGGCTACTACAACGTTTTGCTTGGCAAGGAAGCATCACTAGGTGCTGCATCATGATTCGTGCAAGGGGTGAGGAAGCCACCATTGGGTTCTGGCGCTAGCAGATCCATCATCACCTTAAACCCACTATTTTTTTTATTTTATTTTTTAAAAAATATTATGGATTTAGCTAGATCTAATCGTAATAGTTACTAATTGTTTTTTTTTTTTTTGAGAAATTCATGAGATAAAACTAATTTTGCATATAAAATTAGTTCATTTCAATAACAATCAAAACATGTAATCAATTACCCTGATTGTTTAACAACAAATTCCATTACCACTATCAGGTTTCTTAAAAGTCTTAGAAATCACCAGCAGGGTCTTGACCTGGTGGTCATGAAGGGCTTCTCTCTTCTTCTCATTCCAGGTTCAAGTCTTGTCAGGCATGCCTGTCACCCCTGCGGTGCCTTACATGCTCATTGGGTTTGCAGGATATTCAGTGGGCTCGGGGATTTAGTTGTGGTGCGCGCAAGCTGGCCCGGACACCCTGGTTATCAAAAAAAAAAGTCTTAGAAATCAAGAGAATATTAATTGTTTTTTTCAAGAGTCTCAAATATTTCGTTACATAATTTAAGATTTTTTAAGTTATGAGCAAAGATTACTTGAATGTCTTATATCTTCTTTCTAAGACTCGATCAATTTTTTAAGGTTACGGTGTTGCAAACTACAAATCATTTAAATATTTCATCTAAAAGTAAATCATAATCATGATAAAAATAAGATTAAATAAATTAAATATAAATGAATATTAAATATAAATAACCTTTTATTAATAATAAATATGTTTTTAAATGAACAATATCTAAAAATTAATCCAAATGATGTTTGTTTTTTTTTAAATTATTTTTGATATTAGCACATCAAAATAATCTAAAAACATCAAAAAAATTTAATTTAAAGTAAAAAATAAAAATATATTTTTTAATTTTTTCAAAAGTACTTTCCAAACACATTCCCAAACACCCCTGAACTTGAGCATTGTGACCCGCATTGGTTTGTTGTTTCCAGAATTAAATATCATGATAGATGCGTCACGCGAAAAACTTTATGAAAAACATAAAATTTTATGGAATTATCAGACCATATGTAGTTTGGTATTTAAAGTAGTAAGATGGTCTCTCAAGTTTTATATTTTGATCAATTAGTCTTTGTATCTTAAAATCTTTGGACAAAGATTATTTCTATGGAGATATATCATCTTAATTCTATCTTTAAAAAATGTATAATCATATTAGAGAGACCATGTCACTCCTTTTCAAGGTAAATTATGAAATCTAATTTAAGAGACTTTGATCTCTTCCAAGGTAAATTGTGGAATTGCATTAGAAATATTAAGTTCATCTCATCTTTGAAAAATTGTGAGGTTGTTATTCTAGATATCACCTGGAGAGAAGAAAACATCGTTATTGTGAATAATTTAACTCATATATAAGATACTTACATTCATAATCATTGACCATAATACATTTGATTGCCCTTTAAGGTGTAACCAACTTCCATGAAGTTTATGTTAAGATCATGGTCTCGATTCTAAGGGATGATAGAATAAAGTTTCTCCAACATATATCTTCTAGATAATTGACAAATTGACTTAACATGTTTTACAATTTAGACCAATATTTTATTTGTACTTGTTGAAAACTTTCTAAAATCCTAAAGCTCCAATTGTATCCCTAAAATTGGCAAATGCCTAGCCTGAATTTGTCATTCTCATTAAGTTTATACACTAGAAGAAATCATAGTTTGGCTTAGAGCAACAAAATTGTTGCATAGCCTTTCCTTCCTACTCCTTATTGAACAATTACTAAAACTTTGATGGAGTAGATGTGCCAACAATTGTAGAGACAATGTCATTAATGATGTCCTAAAGATTTAAGTAGCTTGGGGAAAAGACTTATATCTTGAATAATCAATTTATCTCTTGGTTTTGACAACATGATTAATGTCTAATACGTGCAAAATGTTCTATTTGATAAATTTGATTACTCTCTCTAATTCTAAGTAGGTATTTTTTTTATAAACGAAAAAAAAATTATATTTTTAGAGAAAGTGTGACTTCCACACAACATAATATAACATATATAACTATTTACTATATTAATGAAAAAAATAGATATATCTATCTATCTATCTATCTATCTATATCATTTTCCATATTCATTTGCTCCATGATTATATACTTTTTAATTAGTTTTTATTGTACCAAAGTTTTAATAAATTTTCTTCTTAAATTTTAATATTTCAACTCTTTAATAACTCATTTCTTGCAAATAAAACTCAATACATGGCAGCCTTGGGCATGCCCTAATTTATTTAATCATTTTTCAATCTTAATAATTCTATCTTAGGACAGCATCACATCATTGTATCATCACTCTAAATAATTATATTACTTATGATAAAACGTTAAAAATTCTTTAAAATTGACCAAACTAGATGTTATTTGTGTTTGATCAAATATGTTAATAACAAATTAACCTATTGAATCATCCAAGATTGATCAGGTTAAGATACTAATTTCTAAAAAGATTGACTCGATCTAAATTTTCAAATAATAGATTGATAAATACTTGAATCAACATTACCTGACATGATAGATCTAACTGGTTTAGTACTTGTTTGACAATATAGTTGAGGCATCCTTTTGCTAGAAAATATCTTTTTAATTTTAAGTTACTCTTTAAAATGTTTTTAAATTATTCTCAATGTACTGATGCTATACATAAATTAAAAAAAATATCATTTTAATATAATAAAAAAATAGATGTTGCGTCATAACAAACAAAGAAACACTAGCTTATGCTTTTCGGCCGTGAAAAATTATTATATTTGGAGTTGAAAAAAAGAAAATAATGCTATCAACGACGGTCTTATAATCAGCCACCTCTTACCTTGTCTGTTTCACAACTGAACCAGTACGAGGTGGGTACACTCTTCTTGCTTCTTCCAATCCCAGCGTTTCCTTCTCTCTCCAAGCTGTGCACCTCTCTCTCTCTCTAAGCTGTGCACTTTTGGTTGGATGGTTGTTTTTGTCTCAGTTTCTACTGCAAACTTTGGCTCCTACTTAATGGAATTTCTCTTCAGTTGGTTTTTGACTCTTTAATTTCCTCAGGTACTGTCTTTTTTTTTTCTTTTCTTTTTCATTTTCAAAGTAAGTTCTTCCCCTTCTTTTTATGATCATTAAAGATCATATCTTTTATGCTTGTTTCTGTCGAAATATTTTGATTTCAAGTGGATTTCTTTTACTGTCTCTTCTGCTGTTGCTCAACTCTAATTTGTGTGAATTTGGTTTGTGCCCCTATAGAATTCCCTGATTCTTGTTTATGAATTTTTTTCTTCACTTTAATTCTCCTGTGATTATTCAAAAAAGAATAATCTTTAAATATTCTCTTGAAGTGTACTGTTGGCAAATTCTTCGTTTAATTTACTGGTTGCTTAAAGTCTGCAACTTACTGGCATCAACTAATTGAGAAATTCCCACTTTTAGACTTGCATAATGCTTGCTTTCAGACTTCAATTGTGAGGTTGAAGATCATGTTCTTAATGGTTATATGCTTTAAAAGGGTTGAATTTAACCTGAATTCTGCTACTACACTGCTAATAATTTTTAATTTTAGTAGAGTTCACATGATACTTGATTGCTTGTTGGTTTTTGGAGGTTACATGTTGTTTTGACTTGGATTGTTTCAAAATTTTCCTTCAGGAGTTCAATTCGATTTTAAGTACTGTTGAAATCAGATCACTTGACAACATTTTTGGAAAGATTCTTCCCAATTTTAAGCTATTTTGAATGCTTTGGAGAACAGCATTCTTAATAAGATGTCTGCTGAGGCTGTTCTTCGAGTCCATGTTGCCTGTAATAGAGAATTTGTTTCTTGTTTTTGGCTAATTATTATATAACATGGTATCATGGACATTATTTTGTGGCGTTTCCCCTTTTTTTGGTTTTATCTTTGCAAGGTGTTGACTTCTTCATCATTTGATTTAAGTTCTCCTTAGAATTTTCTCGGAGTATTTTAGGAAAACCTTACTTCTGTTTTATGTTAGCTGGATTCATTGGAGGCCTTTAGTCGAGCTTTATCATTGCAAAATATCACGAGCTTCAATATTTTGTATGTGATGACTAGAATCCATGAATATGAAAATTTATCTGGGATATAATCACATCTTCGAAATTGGAGTTTCGGGTTTAGCTTAATCACTTACATTTTCCCCACGTTGTCTGGTAAATGGCAGGTCAGAAAAGTTTTTTTCTTCCATTCATGGATACTAATTCACTTCTTCAGGATCAGAAAGAAAAACCAAGTCTTCTTGTTGAGGTAAATTTTGCAGCTTCAACTGTGTGATTCTTCTCCCTTTACAATGAAGTTCCTGTTCCTCCAGTCTTGACTCTTGAAATTTGGTGGTTTAGGTTGCTAATTTAGAAAAACAGCTGCGGACACTAGTCCATACGAGAGGTCTTTTTTACTCCAATGTTCAAGACTTGTATCGAAAAATATGCTCTAGTTATGAGAAAATAATTCTCAATGATCACAGACTGGAGGAGCTTCAAGATATTGAATATTCTCTGTGGAAGCTTCATTATAGACATATTGATGATTTTCGTAAGCGAATAAATAAAATTTCTGCTTACGGGGGGGAGACTGAAACGCTTGTGACACCACAAAGTAAGGTGGCTGCACAGAGAAGCAGTGACAACCATGTTGATGGATTTAAATCATTTCTTTATGAAGCAACTGGATTTTACCAAAATCTGATCTTCAAAATCAGAAGATATTATGATCTCCCAGAAGATTTTTCCTTCCATAGAAGCGGTGCCAATTCTGCTTCTGCTGAGCCCAGGGAAATGCAGAAACTACAATTTTTATGCCATCGCTTTTTAGTTTGTCTCGGGGATCTTGCTAGATACAGAGAACAGTGTGAAAGATCTGACACACAGAACCACAAGTGGTCAGTCGCAGTCGCTCATTACTTTGAAGCAACAATAATTTGGCCCGACAGTGGGAACCCCCAAAATCAGGTATATTCACACCACTTCCTTATTATGATATCAGCGGAGAAACTTATGAAAGTTCCTCAGTCATGAGAATGACTTTTATAACTTTGTATGCTTTTAAAGTCTGCTATCCTGGTTTCATATATATAGCACATAACCAAATATGTTCCATTTTCAGTTGGCAGTGTTGGCAACATATGTCGGTGACGAGTTCCTAGCTTTGTACCACTGCATAAGAAGTTTAGCTGTTAAAGATCCTTTCCCTGATGCATGGAATAACCTTATTTTACTGTTTGAAAGAGTAAGTCTCAAGTTCATGTCTCAGCTCTTTTTTCATTATTTTTTTGTTTCCTTTCCCCTTTTTTTTTGTAAACGTGCTATCACCAACATATTACTGTGCTGCCATTTGTTTTACTTTGGTAGTTCTCAGTTGGTTTGGTGCTTTTCCAGAACAGGTCATCTCATTTACATTACCTTTCTAGTGAGGCCTGCTTTGATTTCTTACGACCATCTGAAATTAGCGTCTGGACTGAAGCACAATCCACTAATGATTTTTCGAATTCCAAGCCTTTGAAAGCTGAAGATGAAGGCTCAAGGGAGACACATTTATGGTCTCTAATCATTAGAACAATAAGTTTCTTCTTCATAAAATCCAGGTACTCCTTGAAGCACATTTTGCTTCTACCAAACATTTTCAGGGTTCCCTTCTAGAGTTACTTGCAATCACGTTTTATGTTTTTTTTTCTCAATTTCTGTTATACGTAGCATGATTGAGGCTTCCTTCTGAACTATGCTGTGACGTTGCTATTTCATGTTTTTATCATATGCGTTCTGAAAGTACCACTTCCACTATGTCATACTGAGCTGAAATTTTGCTTACTGCTTTTTAAAGTTAACTTGTTCTGAACTCCTTACGAAACAAAAGATGGTTGCTTACAGTACAAATTGCTTTTTGATGTTTGACAGTTTTGAGGACTTTCCTTGTACATTTGCATCTACTGTTAAAGAGCTGGATGTGTTGATGGCGCTAGATGATGCAACGTTAAAAGCTGCAATGGAGTCATATCAGCGTATGAATTCAGCCAGGAGTGGTCCTTTTAGAACCCTTCAATTTGTCTCATTATTCATCTTTGTCATTGAGAATCTAATCAATAGCCCAGATCAAAAAGATTCAAAGGGTAAAACTGAAGTGCAGCAAATTGCGTTAATACAAGCTGCAGTGGCTGCTTCGTTCATTTTCATGGGACGTCTTACTGATAGATGTTTGAAGGCAGATTCGGTGGACGCTTGCCCACTCTTACCAGCTTTGCTTGTTTTTGTGGAGTGGGTAGTGAGTGTTATTGATGAACTCGAAACACATGGATCTGATGATAAAAGTACGAGTGCTATGTCATATTTCTTTGGAGTGTTTCTTGAACTTCTGAATCAGTTTGACTTTAATAGTGGCGAAGTCAAGCCTCCACACAGTATTGCTCTTTGGGAAGACTACGAATTGAGAGGCTTTGCACCAGTAGCTCTTTCACAGGTGGCATTAGATTTTACAAGTCATTGGGAACACAGAGACAGTTTTGAACATGGAACTCGATACCGTGCTAATCGTTTCATTGATGCTGCAATGAAGATCGCAACAAATAATAGTTGCAAGTGGATCTTCTATGATAAATCTGGAAGAAGATTTTCTGTTGCTGAATCAAATCAATTTCAAGACAGGAAAGAGTTGGAAAAGATGGGGTCAGCTAGTACTGTTGCTCAAGAGAAAGATCCCAACCAGCAAATCACACAATCAACAGAAAAAAGTGAGAAGGTAATCCTGGAGGAGAAACCAAGTAGCCCTGTCATGAATGGAAAATCCATTTCCTTAGAGGAGGAAGAAATCATTCTCTTCAAGCCTCTCACAAGATACAATTCTGTACCGCTATATAGCTCTGTCACCACTACTGATCAAACACCTTCAGAAGACACCGGGGACCAGGTTGTGCCTGCTGATGAATGCTTGCGACGTGCTACATCAGTACTAATAGCACAAAACCGGGACCAGGGTGATCCTTCAGCATTCCTTTCTGACCTCACCAGTTTCAGGTGCAACAAACCAATGAAACAGCAAGAGTCTCTCCTAAAGGATACAGCAGAACATCTGCTTTCAGAAGCTCCTAACTCTCATGGGACTCCTCCTCTCAGAACCTCCATTTCTGCTGGGCCACCCTCACTCAATGCTTGGGTTCTCGATAGAGGTTTGGGCAATGAAAGGGTGAAAGGTCAAGGTGAAATGAGTAAACATAGCTTGGCACCTATTCAGGAAACAGCGTCAGCATCCATGAATGACCTCTCTATCAGAGAAACTGACTCTGTAATTAGTTCCACGCATGAACCTTTGACCCCACATTACTCTTCTCCTCCTTATTCAGCTCCAGTGCCGTCAGCCCCATTTCTTCCTGATGATGCTGTTTGGCTTAATGGAAGCCAATCTACTTTCACTGACTACAATAGCTCAGGAACTATCAACAGAACAAATTCTAATTATTTTGACGCATCTCAAGTTAGTGGCTATTCAAATTGGACTGGTCCTCATCAACCACTTCATTACAATCCTGAAATTCCAGGCTTCATGGATGCATACACACCAGTGCGTCGAATGACTTCTTCTGAATGGCTTCGTCAGTACAGGGAAAGTCAGAATCTTGAGCGCGAACCTAGTCACTTGTGGCCAGTACATTCTTACACCATTGGGAACACTGGAAACATCCATGACATATCCAGGTTCAGTCTTTTTGATCAGTGGGTAACTCCTATAGCTTCTAACCAATTCGTCTATGAAGAGAGCCCGCCGACGCATCCAGGTTTCCCTCCTGTTTACGGAACTGATGATCAAAGGAACAAGTTCTTTTATGGTTATCAAAGACCTGGCCCTTATGGATGTGGTGGCGTGAATGAGCCAGAACCACTCCTGCAGCATTTCAAGGAGAAAGAATGGCTGCTTCAGCAGGATCCAACGTTCAGAGGTCCTACATATATGGGAAGTTGAAATTGTCATGCGAGATGGCTGATGTGAGCATTGGATATAGCTGCACACCTTCAATATGGGAACTTCATTCAGCACGTAATGATCCATAGGTGATAACTGTTCATTTGTTAGTTGTTAATGTGTATGCATATGTGACCATTCTTGTGACTTTAACATTAGAGAACAAGAAAGTCCGTAGAAAAATTTCTGATCTGTAGGATTATATAATATATTTTGTAAAAATTGACATGTTCTATCAGTTCGAGATTTTATCTGCTGTGTAATATGCTTTACTACAGAGTAGAGAATGCTATGGAATTACACTTCAGAATCCACTTCAAAGATTAACCTGCAAAGATTATATTGATCTGCTATCTGCTGTTTTTGTGACTTCAACTTTAGAGAACAACCCATCTAAAAAGCTCAATATGCAAGGCTAAATAACAACGTTACATGGCAAACACTCTTAAAAATTAGAGAACAACAAAATAGGTTCCCATATTTTGATGTGATTTTAAATTACATTCCTAGACTATTGATAAAAGCAGTATACCCCAAATTAATAGTAGAGGAAACTTCAATGAATTTGTGATATTTTTAGATTAATTTTGGTACAATACAAAGGTTTATAGTTTAGAAAGTTCAATGAATTTGCTAGATAGTTGGATGTTAGTTCAGCTATTAATTGGACTAGTTTAGGAGAACTTTATTTTTAGCGTATTCATAAAATATCACAAAAAATATAAAACTCCTCATGAAATTAATTAATGTGCAACCACTCATAAATTATTGTTAAGTAATGATAAATATGTTCTTCAATCATACCTTTAAACTATGTTTTAGGGGTAATACAGTCTTTTTAGCAAGACAATTGTTATCTTCAAAATATGTGGGGACTTTTATATTTTTAGTTTTATTAGCACGTCTAGTTGCTAAGGGGTACAGTCAACAATATGGAGTCAACTATGCAAAAGTTTTTGCTTTAGTGGCTCGCCTAGATACAATTCGTATGGTAATCTCTCTTACAGCACAAAAAGGTTGGTTGATTTTTCAACTTGATGTTAAATCAGCCTTCTTGCATGGTGAAATTAATGAAGAAGTATTTGTCGATCAACCCCCAGGCTATGAGAAAAAGGAGGAAGAATCAAGAGTTTATCGACTCAAGAAAATGTTGTATGGACTCAAACAAGCTCCCCGAGCTTGGTACTGTCGTATAGAGTTATACTTTGTGAAAGAAGGCTTCAACAAATGTCCTCATGAACATACTTTGTTCATTAAAATAGCAGATGGAGGTAAAATTTTGATCAATTGTCTTTATGTTTAAGATCTCATATTTACTGGTAATGATGAAAGCATGTTTGATCAATTTAAGAAATCCATAATGGTTGAATATGACATGACTAATCTCGGGAAAATAAGATATTTTCTGGGCATCGAAGTGTTGCAAAAGGAAGATGGCATATTTATTAGCCAACGAAAATATGCCCATGAAATACTAGAAAGATTCCATATGGGTCATTGTAACTCAGTAAAAAATTCAATTGTTCCTGGTTTTAAATTGACAAAAGATGGAGGAGTACAAGTTGATAGTACTCTCTGCAAGCAAATGGTGGGATGTCTCATGTATCTAATTGCCACATGTCTTGATTTGATGTTTGTTGTAAGTCTAATTAGCAGTTACATGGATCACATCACAAAATATCATTTGACGGTAGCAAAAAGGATTCTAAGGTATATAAAGGGCACAACCAACTTTGAGATGTTCTATAAGGAGGAGATGCAAAATTGTTTGGTTACATAGACAATGATTATGCAGGAGATCATAATGATAGGAAGAGTACTTTAGGCTATGTCTTTATGATGAGTTCAAGTGCAATATCCTGATCTTCGAAGAAACAGCTAGTGGCTACTCTTTCTACTACAGAAGCTAAGTTTATTGCTGCAGCATCAAGTACTTGTCAAGTTGTTTGGTTGAGGAGAATTCTAAAAAGTCTAAATCATGCGCAATCTAAACCTATAGTGGTATGCTGCGATAACATCTCGCCCATCAAACTCTCAAAAAATCTAGTCATTCATGGTCGTAGCAAGCACATAGACATTCGTTTTCATTTTCTTCATGATTTGGTCCAAATATGGAGTAATAGAACTAACACAATATTCTACTCACGAATAAATTGCAGATATCATGACTAAAACTTTAAAGATCAAAGTTTTTTAAAAAAAAACAAGAATTAATGGGTGTTTGTGAATACTCTGAATAAACTATCCTAAACATGCAGTTTAAGGGAGGATGATAAAATTAGCTGTTGATCAGCATTGCAAATAAATCTCCAGGATTTGAGGTCGAAATCTCGTGGGTTGTTATTTCCTTTTCTTCTTCACTGTGAGGCTATTTAACAGCCATGATAACTACTGAATAAACCAAGCATTGCTTCCGGTTTGTCTTGTGCACCAACTTTGTGTTCCCTCTTGATATTCTTTTGAATCTAACAACGTTGTCCCATTTTTTTCCTGCGCAAACCGTATCTTGCTTAAGAACAATAGTTGGCTTCTTGGCCTGCAAATCTGTACATCTCAAACATTTCTCAATCTTCTTTAGGGTCCGGGGAAATGGTGCCTGATATGCCTTTTGGATCCTAAGAACGGTGCAGTATCGCGTTTGCATTTAATCATAACACATGATTTTTATCTCAATCCCACATGAATGGAAATTGATTGATCTTTAGGGCCTGTTTGGTATTGCGGTTGCGGTTGTGGTTGAGGTTGAAAAAAAGCAGTTTCATAAAAAGTGCTTTTACTGCGGTTCAAAATAAATAGTGAAGTGTTTGGTTAAAACTGTGGTTGAGTTTGAGGTTGAAAAAAAGCAGTTTTAAAATGTTTGGTTACCAAACTTTTCATATTGCTTTTAACTTGTGAAATTACTTTAAAAGGCATATATATGTATATATACATATGTATATATATAATTTTTTAAATATTATAGATTTAATAATTATAATAATAAAATATAATTAATATTTCAAATAAATTAGACACTTGTTTTTATTCTTTCATCAAGCTACTTGTAATTTTATCACGAATTAAATTTATCCCGGAACAATAGTAAAATATCATCTAAAATAAAATTAGAATTGCAAGACAAAAATTATATTGTGATATTCTTATAATATATATATATATATATATATATATATATATATATTGTAATTAATTTTTAGATTATTTTAAGATATATATATGGGCTGGGGGTGGGGATACAGGATATAATAAAAAAATAGAATTAATAATTCAACTAAATTAGACACTTGTTTTGATTCTCTCATCAAATTACTTGTAATTTCATCCAAACTAAATCTATACGTGAAGGGCTTTTCGATCCCAAAACAATCGTAAAATATCATTTAAAACAAAATTAGAATTGGGAGACAAAAATTATATTTTTTATAAATATATATATATATAAATATAAATAAATATATATATATAAAAAAAATTATATTTTTATAAATATATATATATATATATATATATATATTTTTATAAATATATATATATATATAAATAAATAAATAAATATATATATATATATTTTTTTTTATTTATTTATATTTATATATATATATTGACCTGAGGGGGCGCATAGCTTAGCGCCCCCTCAGGTCATGGTTTGCGGAAAGCAGGAATTTCTTGCTTTCCGCAAACCATGGTTTGAACCTTTAAATTGATGGGTCCCACCATCAATTTAAAGGTTACCAAACACTAAAAAATGGGTACAAACTGCGTTTTCAACAAAACGCAGTTTGTACCACATAACCAAACGAGCTGTTAGTCAGGATTGATGGTTCCTTGTGTGTTTCATTTTATATATACCCTACCTATGTTCACTCCAAACCGCTCACAGCAGTAGCTTTCTAGAGCTATATATATATATTACCTAATATATAATAGGTGTGGTGTTTTTCCTGTAGCACCGGTACGGTAGCATGTGAGTGTGTGCATTGTGGATTGTAATAGTGTATTTTTGGGTCGGTTCGCTCGGTTCAGTTGGATTCCCGGTTTTCCCATTTTTTAATTGTTTTTTGCACAGTGAAATAACGCTTTTAGCCCTCGAAAAAGACAAAATACCGGTTATGGGTGGAGGGGCTCCGCGGTAATTGCATAAATTCGGACCGGATCGGTCCGCCTACCTTTTCATTTTTTAATATTTAACCGGAAATGGCTAATTACCGGTATAGCCCCTAATAAGACAAAATAGCTGACTTACGTAGAGGGCTACACCGGTAATTAGCCATTCTTTTTTTATTTTTTTTCTTTTTACTGTCGGCGCGTGTGTCACACGCGACCGACAGTATTCCACCTCACGCCCTCTTTGAGTGGAGCGTGCGTGGTGATGGAGTCGCTGGAGATGAGCTACCGGCGTCTAGATCGATGCGCCTCCGCCTGGTCTTCCTCCCGGTGCGGCGCGTTTTGGCTGATGATGTCCGTGGACGCGGCGGTGGCCGGTTAAAGCCGCTGCAGCCGTTTCTCTCTCTCCTGCACGTCAAAGTGCAGGGGAGTCTCCTAGTTTTCATGCGTTTTCACTTCGGTCCTTGTACTTTTAATTTTGTTTATGGTCCTGATTTTTGTTATATAAGTTTTGATTTAGTTCGATTGGGTCCTTCGATTGAAATTAATTGAATGTTTAAATTTCACTTCGATCCTCCTTCTTTTAATTTCTGGATTGGGTTTAAATAACTCAATCAATTCGGTACAACAGTTTCATTTTTTGCACTTTTGTCCTTTGATTGAAATTGATAATAAATTTGATTTTCATTTCGATCCTTATACTTTTAATTTTGGATTTTAATCCCTTAATATTTGATTTTTCTTTCAGGCCTTATACTTTTAATGTTTTTTTTTAATCCCTTGATTTCTTTTTATGATTTAAATTTTCTTAAAGTTTTTATGGTTTTTTTTGTCTTTCATTTATTTTATTTTTTTCATTATTAACACAATAATAATAATAATAATAATAATAATTTAATTTTTTTTCTTGCTTACTCTTTTGTTAATGTTTTAGAGTGTTTTTTTTCCTCGGGATAATTTGATAATTTTTATTGTTTTGGCAGTGATAGCAACAATAGTTTTTGTTTGAATATACATTGAATTAGATAAGATTTTCCAGTTTTCAATTTGAAAGTCTGGGACAGAACTCGAAACTTTTTTTGTTTTATTCTTTTGTTTGATCTTTTGTTGAAGTTTTTAGGATTTTTTTTCCTTCCATTTTTTCCCTTTCATTATTAACACGAAATAAATAAATAAATGAAAATAATAATAATAATAATAATAATAATAATAATAATAATAAAAATAATAATAATTTAATTGTTTTTCTTGCTTACTCTTTTGTTAATGTTTTTGATGGGTTTTTTTCTCGGGATAATTTGATAATTTTTATTGTTTTAGCAGTGATAGCAACGATAATTTTTGTTTTTGTTTTATTCTTTTATTTGATCTTTTGTTTATGTTTTTAGGATTTTTTTCTTCTTCCATTTTTTCCCTTTCATTATTAACACGAAAATAAAATAAATAAATGAAAATAATAATAATAATAATAATAATAATAATAATAATAATAATAATAATAATAATAATAATAATAATAATAATAATAATAATAATAATAATAATTGTTTTTCTTGCTTACTCTTTTGTTAATGTTTTTGAGGGTTTTTTTTCCTCAGAACAATTTGATAGTTTTTATTGTGTTGACAGTGATAACAATGATAATTTTTAGTTTTTATTGTATTTTTTTGTTTGATCTTTTTTTGTAGTTTTTACAATTTTTTTAATCTTTCATTCATTTATTTATTCTTTCATGATAATAATAATAATAATAATAATAATAATAATAATAATAATAATAATAATATTTTAATTGTTTTTCTTGCTTGCTATTTTGTTCATGCTTTTTATTTTTTCCCTCAGTATAATTTGATAATTTTTATTGTTTTGATAGTTATGGCAATAATAATTTTAGATGTTAAGACTCCGATGTTGCTATTGCTATAATATTTTAAATTAATATTGCTTCCTTTTCCCCTTTATTTTTTTTATTTTTATTTTTATTTGCTCTTTGTATTAAATGATTTTTATAATTTTACTGTCTGCACAATAATGATTTTAGTGATTAATTTTTTTTCTTATAAAAATATTTTGCTCTTTTTTTCAATGTTAGTTCACGCTCTTTTGTGATATTTTATGATGCAATACCTACATTCTAAAAGATATAATCTATGCTTGCGTAACAAACTCTACTTAAAATTTTATACATTTTATCTCCTAATCTATAACTTTTATTTACTTATATCATATAAATTTATCGTTGTGGATTTAATTATGTTAAATTATATACACAAAAATACACACGGCAACGCGCGGGGACATTTAGCTAGTATATATATATAAACTATCTGCTTGTGTCTCGAGAAAACCTTTGGTATGTTGTTTTTCATTCATGTGGCTGAGTCGGGTTCAACCCAACCCAAAACAAGGAAAAAAAGAAGTGGGATAGGTTTGCTGGTGTGTTGCAGGCCCAACCAGCACCGTCTGGGCTAGCATAACTGGATGGGTCGGGCCCAACCCATATATCAAAATTATATTATATTATAATAATATTTGTATAAAAAAAACTTAAAAGTGTATTTAAGGAAAATTGTGATTTTCCTGCATATTTTCCCAATAATCTTTCTTAATTTTGGGGCTTGGACTTATACTGTAAGTTATGAACTCAGTAAAAAAAATACTCATTTTTCTCTAAATCTTCAAAAAAAACCAAAAATATTCCTAGGATTATTTCAAAGTATTTTTGATATTATGAAATGTTTTTCTACCAATTGTTTTCGTTGACTTACACTGTAAGATATGAATTTGATATAAAATATCTGATTTATAATTATCAGTTAGAGTTTGGTAAAAATATAAAAAATCACATACCAGTTATTTTGTTCATTTTATATATTATAATTTAACTGTAAATTTTAAATATAATTATAATTCTAAATATAATTTCTAAGAGTTATAATTATATCTCAATGCATTATTCTACACACGTATCTCAGGGAACAAACAAACCAGCCATCCGAGACATCGTGCACCTTGCGACAACCGAGAAAAATCATATCCCAAATATGGCTAACAAGACATTTTCGAGTTGCAGGTTTTCTAAAGCAGTTGTTTCATTTATCTGCAGGTTTCTTTCACGACAGGTCTGGTTTCAATCGAGCATCAAATGCGAGCAATGGATTTAGTGCGAAAAGATCTGGCCAAGAGAAGTGATATTTTTCTTGATATATAAATCACATCAAAAGCTGATAACAAAGAAAAGATCTTTGAGACTTTGTTTCACCATCGAAGGGATAAAAGATGGCCATAACAGTAGCATACATTCAACCAGAGAGAATTGAGAAGAAAAGAGTTAACGGAAAACAATGGAAGCACCGCCACAGGCTCCACCCATTCACGGCGAGATCTTGTCCACCATCGCATCCTTCTCCTCCTTACTCACTTCTTTCTCCCTCTTCCTTCTTCTCCACATGTTTGCTTTCTTTCTTGGACTTGATGAAGCAGAAACATGAGCAGCATGGCAGTTGAAACAAGAACTTCATCTCTTCCAAATTCCTGTGATTTCAATGTTTGGAAAACCCGGTTTATATAAAGCTCCTGCCATGTTTACAGATTTAAAGATGCCATTCCTATCTTTACAGATGTAAAGATGCCTAACTTCACTATCTTCATATTGATGGTTCTTATTCTTCTTTATTTGGGTCATGTCGCTGGTGGTACGTTGCATCGTGAAAAAGAGAAGGATTCACTTTGTAAAGCCTTCCTTGAAAGAAATGCTTTCTAGGTTGCCAGCTGAAGAAAGCAAATGAATTATATTCGGAGCTGGTTTGCAATTTTGATTCCATTACAAATTTGGAGCAAGTAATCAAGGGCTCAGCTTGGAAATGGAAAGAAACCAACTAAAATAATCTTTATAACCTCAAGAAACTGAACTCCCAAACTAAAACAAAGCCTTCATTATCATGCTCAATCCATAATGGTCCATTTCGGCCAAAACATTTTGTACCAATTAAAAAAACAAGATAAAACGACATTATTTTTATCTCAGTTTTAATTCCGGTCTGTTCCGGATTTTTTGCCAAATACCGGCCAAAACGTTCCGGTTTCGTTCCGCCCGTTCTGTTTTGACCAAATAGTATTTTTTTAAATAATAAATAATTTTACAATATCAATCATATCTCTTAATCTGACCGTTAGATTGAGATAAAATTTTACGACGAGTCTCCTGACATATTTACATATTTATGTTAAAATTTTAGAGCAATCAGAGAATATAATAACATTGCGAGATTGATGATGACATTCTCGTAATATTATACATGTTCATAATTTTGTTCAGAAAAATCATTTTATTGTGTCTATTTTTAGATTAAATCTCACAATTCTAAATAATTTTATTTTTGGATTTGAACTATTTTTTTAATTAATATATATATATATATATATAAACAGTACAACACTACAACCCCGAAATGATACGCCAAAATATTCAAAAACATTATGTTCTAATTGAAAAAACAAAACACAAACAGTATGGTAAGAGAATTTTTTTAGAGAGTATAGTTGTGAATCCCGTTCCGTTCCGGCCGGAACGGACGGAACGACCCGTTCTACTTCAAAATCCGGGACAAAACGGCGACGTTTTTATCCCGGTAAAAATCCCGGCCAGATCCGGCAAATCCGGCCGGATTCCGGCCGGAACGCTCCGGTTCCGTACCGGGCGTTCCGTTCCGGGTTCAAAATAAAAAAAAATTCTAAAACAAAAAAGAAAAACGAAAAAACAAATGGAGAGAGGCAAGGAGAGGGAGGGAAGTGTGCTCTATGTCACTGCACTTGTTTTTTTCTGCTCTTCTTTTGAAGTAAACAAAAACCACAGCGACAACAACGAACAAGAAAGTAGCTAAAGTTAGCCCCGCCACAAGTTCTAGACTCTGCCTGGCATGAGACATTGCGATCAAACAAGCAAGTATCTGTTGAAGAACAGAGAAAGAAGATCTGGGGTGCGGATAGATTGAAAGAGAGAACAGAGGAAGAATAAATTTGATTTGGCAGAGAAGAGGCGGCTAGAGAAGAAGAAGGGACGGGTAGGGTTTTGTTTATTCAAATGAAGGGGACAAACGGGTGGTGTAGTTTTTATAGTAATTATTGGTTTTTATACTAATTATTATATAATAATAATAATTAATTATTATATTAATTAATTATTAATTACTATAATAATAGTTAACATAAAAAATAGGGGTATTAATTTGTAATTAATTTGATTGAATTATTTGTAATGGAATGTATTTTAATTAATTATGTTTGAACTTATTGATTATTTCTTAATGTGTTCATTTTGTTTTTTTAAGTTTTTCTAACATTAAAAAACAATAAGTAACATTAATTAATTTCAAATACAACAACCATAAAAAAACATAGAATTACTTGAAAAACATACAATAAGTAGCTTAAATTTCAAATATTCTGGATCTTTTAATTATAATTAAATTCATTTTTTATTTTTTATTTTAAAAAAAATAATTTTATTGTTGGAATTTTAGAGATGTTTCTAATTTTGAGATTATGTTTGTATTGTATAATTTAAATTTTATTTATCTTGAATTTAAATTATACTTGTTAAATTAATATTTTATTTTTTTTCATATATATAATTAAATAAATATGAACAGTACAAAACCGGAACGGAACGCCGGAATGCACCGAAACCAGAACGTTCCGTTCCAAACAAAAAACCGGAACGGTACCCGGAACAGATTTTACAACTATGAGTATAAGTGTTGCCTCGAGCATGATGGGGGGTGAATCGAAGGTTTCTCTCTTACTTGATTCATCTTTATATATGTGAGCTCACTCTACTTTGTTTATTAGTTACTATCTCATCTCAAGTTTTATTATATAAACACTTGATGAAAATCTTTTTTTTCTTTTCTAATATAGAATAATAAGTTCTATATATACTTTTTGTACTCAAAAATTTAGTTGTGTTTTTCAATATGAGAGAAATTTTTAAATAGCTTTTAATATTACTTTTACAACAAATTAACAGCTAGTCTCAAACCTATATCCCAGATTAACAAATCGTCAAATCCTCCAAAGCAACTCCTAATCCTATATACTCAAACAAGGACAGTTTTGGTCATAGAACATTACATTTACAGGTTAGAACAAAAGTTAATACCCCTTTATTCTAGCAGCTCCCATCTCCAAACTGCCAGAAAACACCTACAATTCTTACAGCCTTAATTCTAGCATCTCTCATCTCCAAACTGCCAGAAAACACCTCTAATTCTTGCAGACATTCTACAAATCAAGTCAGCATTACTCGTACAATTCTTGAATGACTTGTTGTCACAGCCAACTTAACAATTCTTCATATATTTGGTTTTCCAAAATCCTTAGAAACAACGATCCGAATTAACCGAAAAGCCAAGCCTTCACAGTTAAACGATCCGAGCTCGAACAACTCTCTCATCTAACACATCCGTAAGTTTCTCTTTCTTCGATTTTGAGCCCCACCCACTAGTTTTTTTAACCTTAGAATCCATTACATAAATATCTTTGCCTAATAAACTAACTCCACTATTTGCAGGACCATAAAGTTCCTCATATGCTGCACCTATTTCTTCAGTTTCCATTGGACCTTCATCAAAGTAGGGTGGAGGAATGTAGTCTTCAGGTTGGGTTGGTGGGTTAAACACAAATCATAGTAGAAATATTATTTCAGAATAAATACCTTTTATCTTAAAAAATAAAGCTAATCTATACAATACAAAACAAAACAAAAATAGTTATAGATAAATCAAAATCATATCTTTACAAATTAAACACAAATATATTTTTTATATATATAAATAAAATATCTATTAAAAAACCCTGCAAAACTTGTAATTTAGGTTATGACATTGAGATAAACTGATAGAAAACAATTCAAGATAATCACCAAACCATTTTTTTTAAAAGAAAAAAATAATGTAGAACAAGAAAATCATAAATGAAAATTAGCAACAATAAAATATATCAAACCACGTTAACTTTTCAAAATCATTACCAAGATCATTGGATGTGAAGAGTTAATGTGAAACTCAATCCCTAACAAATCAAATATGAAATGATAAAACTAGAAAAAAAATCAATTGTACAAGAGGATAAAAAAATGTAATTGTACAAGTGAGGGTGAAAGATGAGATAAAATAAATTTGAGGTCAACATAAAATGTTCAATTGGATGGTTAATTGAAAAGAAAATAACTTTAATGAAAGAAAAAACAAATCGAAAGAATGGGGGTCAAATTAGAAAACAATGAAACAACACAAACTTTTATTGAAGAATAAAATTAAAAATCAATAAGACTTTAATAAAAGTATCAAGGAAAAAAATAGAAATTAAAAGAATAAGAACCAAAATAAAAAAATAATATATGACAAATTAAAATTGAATGACTAAATTTAAATCAAACAAAATTTTTATAAGAAAATAGAAAGAAAAAGAAAAAATTCAAAGAATAAAAAAAGAAATTGAAAAAACCGAATACAAAAAGACTATTGTATATTTTTTTCAGGATGGAGAAAATAAGAAGAAGAAAAATGACAAACCGCCTATAATTAGCCATCATGTGCCACAATAAGAGGTATATAACATAGTGGCGCTTCCATAGACAAATCAAAATGGCAGGTTTGGCTACTGAGTAGCGTCTCATTCAATGTTCAATTAACACAGATATCACTCATTGAGCGACATGTAATGAGCACACGCCAATAATTTTTTTAAATAAAATATTAATTATCCAACACTAAAATACTAGAATACCCCTCACATCTCTTGAAATCATAAAAGAACTTGTGCTAAAGAATAGAAACACCTCTTAAACGCGTGTCTTATTTTAAGGGTAGATCCTTTTTTATTGTATTCTAATTAGCAAAAAGACAAACATTAATTTAATTAAGTTGTGTTTTTTTAAAGACAAATATGTTTTATCTTTTAATGTTCAATAAATAATTGAAAAGGACTAAATTGTCCTCAACACCAAGGTTGTATTTTTTAAACCAAATAACAAAATAGTAATTTTATTGTAGCAATACACAATAATTTGTATCTAGTGGCCAATATATTTTTGCTCAATACACACATATTTTTTTAATAAATATCAAAAGAATTTATTTTTTATGTTCAATATAATTTACTTGATAGAAATTGATAATAATAATAATAATAATAATAATAATAATAATAATAATAATAATAATAATGTGGATCATCATCACCTCTGTAAGGCAGAGAATGAAAGATTAGAAATTCCCTTCCATATAAATATAAATATAAATATAAATATAAATAGATTTTGGTACATATATGGAGATCAGAAGATCTCCATGATGAAGGAGGACTAAAGTCCTCTACCACTATTTAGCTCTTAACCACAATATATTAGTTGAGATAAAAAAAAAAAAAAAAAAAAAGAGTTGAAAACACCATAATTTAAGAGCATAATTTCTTTTTTTTTTCTGAACCCATTTGTTCCTCGAGTACACATACATACAATGTTGATCACATTACAAAATAATTTATAAGTAATTCTCACTTTGTATTTTTCATCTCTATTTCAAAACTTTATTCATTCATGAAAAACACTAAACTTAATATTATTTTTTTTAGAAAGACTTTTTTTAAAATAATACGCCAAAAAAATTGAAAGGGGCAAGTTATTATTTTGAAAAGAAAATTTTTATAGCTATATATTATTATTATTATTATCTGAGAAGAACAAACACCCTATTTTTGAAAAAGAAGATTCTGTCCCAGCTAATAACCTCATAGATCCACGCAAGTCATTTTCAACAAGGCTAGGAATGGAGTCAGTCGAGTTCGATTATGCAAGAAAAGAGGAAAAAAAAACTTCATGACAATGCTAAAATCTTAAAATTTATGCCAATGATATTTTAATGTGTGTGTGTGTGTGTAAAACCCACCTTTGCTAGCAAATGTTTGGCTATTGACATGAGAAATAATTCCATTGAAAATGTTAATTACATTTGAAACACTCGCTATTACAGAAAAACTACTCAAACATATAATTAATACAAATTTCTTCTCTTTTCTTGCTCTTCCTTTTCCTCGTCTAAAATATAACAAAGAAACTTTTAATATCCAATACCCTTTTTAAAAAATGATTGTATCAGTATACTATCAACAACTGATTACTCAACCTTTTAGTTGCATCAACCATGCTTTGACAAACTGCTGTAACCCCATCTTCTTCTAATCTTGATAGCTATTGTTAAAAATATTCTAATGATCATGGCGAGAAATTGTAGCTATGGACATCAGGGAGCATACCAAGCCCAGTATAGCAGTCATCTACGTCATGAGAATCATCCACCGCCTTCATTTTACCATTTGCCGGAGAAGTTTGCATAGCTGCAGATGCTGGTTGAGTATATGTTCGAATGTCGTTGAGTTCTGGTTCGTGTGTATATGAACAAGAAAAGTCCATGGGCACAGCGCCAAGGCTGTTAGCTTCTTCTTGTTCTTCGTTCTCAAGTTGTTCTGTAAGTAATGCTAAAGATGTATATTCTTCATCCCTATCTTGCCACGTGTGCTCTGTGTATAGGTAGTTATTGTTTTGGCTCATAGGGAGTGGGGTTTGAGTTAGGGCTGATGCTGGTGTCTGCGCCTTTGTGATTGAGAAATACTGCTTCCTCGCACGAAAAAAGACAGCAGAAAGTTATTCATGGTTTTGCATTTACTGAAACATTTATTCGAAAAATAATCAGGCAGCAATAACATAACACTTCTCTCAATTAAACACAATCTAAATCTAAATTTTGTCAAAATGTTGCACTGAAACGTTTGTGTTTCAAATCTTTTTTCTGTGATTATATGAAACAGTTACGTGTTTTTCTTTAAGATGGTAAAAAAAAATGGGATTCTCTGTAATGTGATGCAATGCCATGCCCTACGTGTTCAGCAGAGGTCCTGCCGAACCAGTAGGATCCTCTCCTCCTCGGCCCCGCAGAGATAGCACACGGGCCACCTAGGTGAGTCTCCAAGTTGTATATGGTAACGCAGTTCTATTGCCAACACATCATCAGCTAAATTTTGTCATTTTTAGCACCATTAGTGTGTCTTTATCACTCATATCCTTCCAAAGGATGTGTCAGCATCATAAAAAAGTCAAGGGAAGCGTTGTCACGTAGCTAAACAAACTTGATCCCCTTGGAAAATTCAAATCCCACTTTTAATTTTTTGACATAATCTAAAATACCAGTGTCTAATTAGGAAGATAAACTCACGAGATTCTTGCTCTCATCCTCGTAAAGAGTAAGGGAATCTCCAGTCTCTAGCCCATTTAGCTTAACGAATTCTCCTGTGGAGTGTAAATTAAGGAGATTTGAGTATTAGAATGAAATACATACAGAATAAAAAGACTGAACTAAACCAGAAAGAACTGAAACTAGCTGTGACTTTACCTGTGTTTTCAAGAACATACATCCTGCTTTTGTTGTTAGCCCAAAACCTACGTCGCCAACAGACAAGAACTTGTTCTTAATGGGAAAAAGAAGCAGTTTAAAGAAGGAGAGGAAAGATTTGGTATCAAAATGCTCACTTAAACTTTAAACCCCACTCTTGGTTAGAGTTTACATCTCTGAGCACAAGCAGGATTCCTTCTTTATCATGGAGTGGAGGAAGATTTTCCTCTACCTCTCTCTGGATTGACATGCAAAAAAGAGATTAAATATTAGAGGTTACCATCTCTGTAAAAAACACAGGAAAATGAAAACGAAAGGATAATTAATTTCAATCTTTAACATTTCTTGTTTTGTGCTCAAATCGAGATGTCAGGGAGGGATTGGTTATTGGGCAGTCTTAAATCGCATTCATGTAGCAGTGTTTAATGAAAGGAAGTCAAACATGGGTAATGGTTGGCTGTTTTGCCTCGTTTTCTGTCTTTTGAGAAGAAAAGAAATGATGAAAGAAAGGAACAGAAATCTAAAGCAAGCAAGAAATATTCATACAATCACAAGGACTAAAAATAACCTCTTTCGGATCAAGAGAACCATACCTTTGGAAGAACAATCCTCCCAAGAGACCCAACATCACTTTTCTTCAAGTCCTTCCTAAGCAGCGCTCTCAGTTTCTGCGCCCAAACAAGAAAGATTCTTAAAGGACTCAAAAAAGGTTACTGGTAAAAGCAAAAAGGGTAAGCAAAATACATGATTTGACAGGATCCCACCTTGTTATCTGGTGTTAAGAACTCGTAAAGGTCTTTGCTAGAGTTGGTCCTGCTGTTTTGGCTATCAATATTAGCACCATGCAAAGCCAATCTACTTGTATCCTTTACTCTAGCCGAACTACCTCCAGAAGAAGCTTTACCAAGCCTTCTTTGGCGTGCAAGTTTTCTCACGCACCTAGCCACCTTGGTCTTGTTTGCATCCAGAGCTCTCCTTTCTTGCTCTAATTGCAACGCATTCGGCTGCAAAATGCATGGTCTTTGCATTTCAATGGCATCTGGGCCAACCATGGCAGGATAGAAAGGATCTGCAGATGGCGTATACTGGCTACGCTGCTCCAGAGAATATGTGGGTGGGAATTCCGTGGTTTCACAGGGTGGTGTAGTATAGTTTGACTGAGTTAATAAGCTTGAAAGTGTTGAAGGGTAGCTCGATGGTCCATATATAGGGACCTGGGAATTCTGGGGACATCCCGGCATCACCGAGCTAGCATTTGTGGGATTGCTGGTGCTGCCTGAGTTGGTTGATGATGTAGGAAAAACGTTCTCCATATTATCAAAATGGACAGGATGTAGTGAATGATAAGAATCCTGTGTTTGTGTGGGTGTGTATGGCTATGTGTGTTTAAGTAGGTGTTTTAATTCCTAGAAAGGGTCATGGAGAGTGCAAGGTGCCGCCAGTCGAAACAGCCCAGGTGTTGAAAAGCGTGATAAACGCGTCAAGAAATGCAGCGGGGTTGGATTGTAGAGATAGGGATGAATGGCCATGAAGAAAGAAGGGGAGTTAACAATGGAGAGTGCCGATGGCGTGAAGAGGGTGACAGGTGGCCGGAAAATGCTGGTTTTGGGATACCCAACTGACCAGTGAGGAACTTGAGACAGAGAGGCTTAGGGTTTGAAACTTGGCGCCACCTTTGATTTAAATGTGGCAGTCATTTGGGCCAACCTTGCACAGAAAACCATTCTATAATGGCTAAACCAATGCTTTGTTGACCAAAGATGCCAACAGTCAACACCCTCCCTCTCTATATGCACTTATGCCAGTGTGCCTAGAGTTGTGTGGTTAGTTAGAGTATTCAGTGAATGTTTGGTAGTATGATTATGATTATTTTTAAAAATATTTTTTATCTAGAAATATATTAAAATGATATTTTTTTATTTTTTAAAATATTGTTTAGTAGTGTGATTGTGATTATTTTTAAATGTATTTTTTATTTAAAAACGTATCAAAATGACATTTAAAAAAAAATATATATTTTAACTTGAACTGGAAGTTACTAAAAAAGCGCCAACTCAGCATCTTCTGCTGTTTTGGCAATTTCTCTCTGTTAACTTTGTTTTATTTAGCTCAAACATTCACTACTTAGTACTATTCTAGTCAGTTTTAGTAAATATTATATTCCAAATTTTTATATCTAATTAAGGGGTTATGTAATGTTTGGGATGTGAGTAAATGAGGGTAATAATGTTTGGGATGTGAGTAAATGAGGGTAATAATGTTTGGGATGTGAGTAAAAATGAGAGGGGAAACTGAAATTGCAATTTCTTTGTCATGGTTTTCAGCCACTCCCTTGGTAGTCATCATGTTGGTCAAGGACACAGGACCAAGTTCATCCTGCATCAAGTGAAAGTGTATTTAGGAGCTTAGATTTAGACAAGCAGAAAACATGTTGTCGATGTAGGGATCGGGTGACTAATGTGAACACCACATTTAGTAAAATGGTGACAAGGCCATGACATATGATTTGATTAAAAGAAAGTTTGACAAGTAACTATAACAGTAAATTAGTCAGCCAAGATTTAGGCTCTATTTGACACTGCTTTTCAAAAGCGTTTTTGAAAAAAAATTGAATTTTTTTTATTTTTATGTTTTACATTAAATTAATCTTTTTTTGTGTTTTTATATCATTTTCATGTGTTAATATCAAAAATAATTTTTGAAAAAAAAAACATTATTTTGATGCATTTCTGAACGGAAAGCACTTTCAATAACAATCTCAACCATACTTCCAAACAGGGAATTATAAAATGGCTACGAGATAGTGATAGTACAAAGTGAATTATTACTGAAATTCTTTTAATAAAATTCTGAATTCCTCCAAAATGCAAGGCAAATCATCCCAAAGCAGCAATCATTATCATAATCAAACCATGAAAATGAAAGAAGTATGATGTACTACTCATATTTGCACACAGGCACACGCGCATGCAGAAAATAAGAAACAAAGACATGCCGGGATCTATTTAATTTGTCTCTTGAGAGATCTACAAAAAAAGTACCATATGAAAATCATAAAATAAATTATTCTTTCATAATCAGTCGTCAAATATGCCAAAAGAGTTGATATGAGGGGCCGAAGAAAGTGGACAAACAGGAATAAATTAGAGGCCACATATCAACATGAATGCATCAGGGTTAAAATCTGTTATCAGTAAGGGCATCAAAATGCAAGATGTGGATTATATTTGTCAAAATGAAATTCTCTTGATCAGATCTCTTTGCAGTTCATTGAGCATTAACAGTACTATGCTAAGCTATGTCCTAAAAGAGTCACCTTGGATGAGTTTGCTGTTAGTTCCTTCATGGTTTTCAACAGTGGAGAATGTCGACTGCTCAAAGTTGCTTCTATTTGCAGGCTGCATTAGATATAAACAAGACAATCAATCCTCTTATCAACACCAATATGACATAACATATGATTTCATTCTACTAAGCAAAAGAAACCAGGTGCTTAGGTGCCCCCATGGAATTAAAATCTATATTGAAGATCACCATTCATGTCAATTTCATGGAATTAAAATTCATGCAAATATATTGATTTCTAAGGTGCCGAAAAAAAATTTAAAATAGAAAGATCTATTCCCACATGAAAGTCTCACTGCAATTTGAGTTATCTATTTGTTTAGGAATTCAATGCACGCATCCCTCGGATTCCAACAAATAAAATCAGTAACTAAGAACATCAATAGGGATTTTTTTTTCTATTTTTGTAAAACTCAGCAGCCTCATGTAATTAAGGCGTTATTTACCCCTGATTCAGCATTTCACACTGTAAAAGTAACAAAATCGATGCATGAAGATAACACAAGAAAGAGAATGACTAAACCACAAAACGCAGTGAACAACATGACTGTCATGCATTGAAATTCTTTTCTGATTTTTCTATTGTAAACGGAACACAGGACGTTGTTTATATAAGTTGCCAGGCATTGAAGCAGAGGAAGCCACCAACTCTAAACATAAACTGATATAGACACGAGGTTAAACTTTGTTTCCCATGTATGCATGTAGTGGTGGACCAATTTTTTCCTTTTATACTGTTAAAGACGTAAAATCTCCAATTTTAAGCCAAAGTGATGCATGGATTTGTGTAAACAAGGCATTTTTGTTAACTTTTGTTGACAGCTGTAAATCATAATCACAGATTTTAGTACTCCAATGGTTGCTTTAAGAAGTAATATTGAAATTTAAGTCACTAACATTATTTTCCATGTTTGTCGAAAGGCAATGACAATTTTCGTTTTTTTTTTCAATTTTGCACCTAAAATCATATCTTGCTTCCACTAAAAAAAATATCTTCTGTGGGGAGAAAATATTTAGACCTCCTACCATCCTCATTCATGGCATTATCTTCCCAATGTTTCCAATCAGACCCTTCACCTTGCGTAGCCATGCTTGAATTACATGTAGAAATAAAAAAGAAGAGCAAGTTTGACAAGGATGCCTAAAAAGTAATCAGTGTCTGAACTCACCAGAGAAATTTATTGTCTTAGGTAAAATCAGGAATACTATCTACGTATTAAAATGTTTTAACCATATAAAAGCAATCCAATTTAAAGAAGATTAAATAATAGGAAAGAAAATTGAACAGAATTTCTTCATGAAATCTACTAAATAGAGATATAAAGGACACATTAAGCACTTGATGGACATTCTGACCGCATTTTTATTCGCACTATAATAATGATAAAGCAATATGATGAACGATCTTTTCATGCAGAAAGTATAATGCAGAACTAGAGCATTTGACTTACAGAGCAACTTCAGCAAGACTCTGGAAACTATAGTAAGTAAGACTCTCCATTTCAGCAAATGAAAATAACATTCATCACCATTATGAATCCAATGGTTTCTTGAATTGAAAACTTCAAGAATTTTGCAAGCAGAAAAGGAAGTCTAGCAATAACAAAAGTGATGAAAGGAAAGAAGGATGGATATATTGCAAAGAGACTTTGGGAAACTAGTGTTTATATAGAGTGGAGAAGAGAGCCTGCATGCAACTGCAAAAGTGTTGATTCAACACCTGCATATCGCCGTGTCAATAGCTGCAACAGTCGAGAAGTTACTGCTTAACACGTCGAATAATGGCCAAAACGTTATGCTCTAAACGACAATTTAAGTGATGGAATGAATCTATTATTCACGTCCACAACTTTATTCACATTTCCATTTAAAATCAGTAAATAGTTTCAAAAACATGCAGATGGGCTAAAAGTGTTTATATGGAGTGGAGAAGAGAGCCTGCATGCAACTGCAAAAGTGTTGATTCAACACCTGCATATCGCCGTGTCAATAGCTGCAACAGTCGAGAAGTTACTGCTTAACACGTCAAATAATGGCCAAAACGTTATGCTTTAAATGACAATTAAAGTGATGGAATGAAATTATTATTCAAATCCGCAACTTTATTCACATTTCCATTCAAAATCAGTAAATAGTTTCAAAAACATGCAGATGGGCTAAAACATCCAGGAATCAGAAATCCAACAAAGTCCATTCACGGTTTTTCTTCATCGTTGAGGTTGAATAAACCTCTAGGAAGATATAGCATGAGAAACAGAGGGAGACATCAATGATCAGGAAATTATTTAACAAATCTAATTCCGTGCATGAGTTCTGCATACTCTAAGACTGTATTGGGGCGTGTGTAACATAAAAAATGTAACCGTGTAATAGTTATAGATATGCTAGAAGTGGAAAGGAGCATTATTGAACTTAACAGATAGCGAGAGATCTGGAAATGCTAATAGGAAGCATTAAGAGCATAATTGGATTGACAATAAAGAATGCATGTAGCAGATCAGCATATTCATCTTCTTAGAGCAAATTTCTCAACATTTAAGTTTTTAATTTCCAATAACATTCAAGACCAGCATAATTAGAATATTAATTGACAGAGTATCCTTGAACTTTAATTTCATCAGTACAACAACAGAGTTTCCAGATTAGATTCAGAAAGCTCCTTTAAAAGTTTTTATTGGTTTTTCAGAACTTTGGCTTTAAAAGTTGTGTTTTTCATCGTTAATAGGCTAGTCAGAACAATAGGGCCTCTTATTCATTGCAAGACCAAAATATTGATTATATATTATCACAAAACAAACTCAAACAAAAAACTTACAATGGCTCAAAAGAAACAGTCAGGTTAGTTTGGGCTACAAGAAACTTCCACATGCCCCATAAACTGATAGAGCTATATGAATAAAGTGTTCCATTCCAAAAGGGTCTTCATTTTCAGCACTTCTCTTCATTGTAGGCTATTTGGATCACATCTACAATAGTGTGAATTAGACACTCCATTTAAACTCGAGAAGTTTTCATCTTCTGATCCGATAACAAATTAGACAGCCTAGAAGCAATTCTTCTTTTGACACTCTTTTGCACCCACCTAAGAAGCTACAACTGAACTTGTTGCTTCACAGCTTGCAAAAACCAAATCTCGACAGTTCCAAGTCATCTTAACGTATAGATACTCCTTTAAGTTTTGCTCCCCTTAAAGATTTCATCTGTCAGCCATCAATAGAGCAGGAACCAACTACCCTAACTTAACAACAATCACAAGTTAATTGAAATGATTCCTTACATAAAATTCCAGGGCATTCAACAGACCTATTAATAAGGCATTAATAGATTTACGTAAGAACTAACATTAAAGGCAAAAAATGCATATTAACTGCTTGTGAATTTTCCTGAAAGGAAAATAATTTGGACCCCAACAACAGGTGAAGAGTTTGTTAATTTAAACTTGTGCAACGCAATAACTTCGAGGAAAATAGGTACCTAGACTATCAGCAGAGAAAGTCCATAGCATTCCTCTGACTCCATAAATATGGATATCTTTTCTTAATTTCATATATGGATGAATTATGTGTTTGACTGAGTTACTTTATAATTTTTCCTAGAACCCACCAAGATTAAGAGGCCAAACTCGGATTTGGCTTGAACTTTGACTAAAATAAAGGCAAAGTGCTGCTTGCCTCCACACAGCTTGTATATAACCCCTTTTAATACATGCCACTTGAGACTTTCATATAGTGAAACTGTTTGATCACATGATGCCAGATAGCTCCATAGTAAAAATGTAAAAAAATATAAAAACCCAATAAAACCCAAATTAAATAAAAACAAAACAGAGATAAAAAAAAAAAAAGTGAAAGAGGCTGCAGAGGAGAAGTTGTGATAGCGAGTGGTACCTGAAATTGGTGGTGAAGAAAAGGGTGTTGTTGCAAGGCATGCCTGTTTCAGTCCCCCTAGTAAAATTGCTGTAACGGTCGCTGAGTAAATTTTCTTCGAGCAGCAGAACTCGGTCCGTAACTGAGCTACAAGTGTTTTGAGCTATTGGATTGTAGTGGCTTATGAATTTGACAGCCTCGAAAGGGCTGAAATTGCATGTAAATATTATTGTCCGGTATTTTAGGGATTTTTAATTTTTTTGTTTAGAAATATATTAAAATAATATATATTTATTTATTTATTATATTAAAATATCTAAAAACATTAAAAAAAAAATTAAATAAAAAAATTTCAATACCTAATTTAACTTACTCATCCTTAAATCTAAAATCTTGTCCGAACCTGAATACAATTTGATTTTATTTATATATAATTGTTTAAAAAAAATAAAACATAATATATATTATTTTGTATTGATGTTCATTCCAAATTAACCCGATTTACTTGAATGAATTCTCTCAATTTATATCTTAATTTCTGAATTGAATCGTGAATTAATCTAAGTTTTATAAGTGGTTTTTTGGTATTGGTTTCTAGTTTAAGTACTTACACAAACAAACGTTCGAATATTTATTTGAAATATTATTGGAGTAAATTATGTTTTTGGCTTGTAAATTTATCATTGTTCACTTTTTATTTTTTATAGTTGAAAATTTTCCAATTTTACTCCTATAGCTCTAAAAAGTTTCAATTTTAACCTTTACACCTAACTAACGTACGAAAGGATAACTTTTAGTTTTATTTTATTTTTCACACATTCCTAAAACGTTATGTGTTGAGATAATCAAAATAAGTAAAAATACTATTTTTAAAACAAATGTCATTTATAAATAAATTAATTAAGATATCAAAGTGTAACATTAGTTTTTTTTCTTGGATAGATTAATATATTTGTTGTTGTATTCAAGGTTGTTAAAATCAAGATTTTGACACTACACGGAATTGACATTTGACCTCAAATTGTAAAATCGTACATTAAATTGACATTTGACTTGAATTATTGAATACATTATATTAAGATTAGTTCATTTTATAATTCAATTTAAATTAAACACTACAAACAAAATATAAATTATAAAAGAATCTGCATTAATCAAATAACAAAAATAAGTAGTAAATTGTTTATCTCCAAAAAGAAGAAAACATAAATTGAAAATCCATCTCCACGTTACTGTCATTATCATTACTATAACAATTAAAATTATTATCAACATTACCGTCAAAACAGTTAAAATCATTAAATTGCCCCGAAGAATTAAAAAAAGTAAAATATTTTGTCAAAATAAAAAAATCACTAAAATTATCATTATTATTATGCAAACAATAAAATTATAAAATCATCTGATCCGAAAATAAGATAAAAATAACAGTAAAAAAAAAAGAACAAAGAGAAAAATGGAGCAATATTAATTTTAAAATGATCACCAACATAAATTAAAATTTCTGAATTGAACCGAATAAAAATAAAACCCCAATAAAAAATAAAATGACAAAAATTCAAAACAAAAACCAAAAGTATAAATGAATGAATACAGATAAAAAATAAATATTGTCCAAGAAAGATAAAAAAAGAAAAAGAGAAAGGAATCAATACTAAATAAAAAATTAAAAGAATAAGTGCCAAAATGAAATACAATATATATAATTAATTCCAATTGAATGATAAAACTGCAACAAATCAAAACCTTAGGACAGAAAAACAATAAAGAAATTTTTAAAAATAAAATGAAGTGTAACCAACATAAATTAAAATTTCAGAACACAACGTAATAAAAAGAAAACCCCGACAAAAAATAAAATGACAAAAAATAAAAACAAAATCTAAAAGCACAAATGCATAAATATGGATAAAAAATAAACATTGTCCAAGAAGGCCAAAAAAACCAAAGGAATTAATACAATTTTTTTTTTAAAAGAATAAGTGCAAAAATGAAAAATAAAATATATAATTAATTCCAATTGAAGGATAAAAATGAAACAAATCAAAAATTCGGGACCAAAAAAACAATAAAGAGATTATAAAAAATCAATAAAGTGCAATTGTTGAACAAATTAAAAGAATAAGAACCGAAATGAAAAGTAGTATATATGATCAATTCAATTTGGGGACAAAATTAGAATAAATTCAAACTTGGATACCAAAATTATTAAAGGAACAAAAAACAAACCAAAAATCAAAAGTTGAAGGACTGAAATGAAACTTAATTAATTTTAATTGAAGGGTATAATTGAAAATAATTGAAATTTCTATTGAAAAATCAGTAATAAAAATGAAATCAAAAGATCAGGGATAGAAATTAAATTGACACAAATATGAGGGACTGTACTATACTTTCCGGCAGCAGAAGAGAGAAAAGGGGAGGAAAGAAAAACAGTCCAACGATGATTACACGGTCATATTTGAAGCACATGTGCCGCGTGTGGAGTCAGAGGACATGGAGGCGAAACAGATGACACGCGGCTGACCAGTTTTCACCGACGGAGGACACCGCACGCGCCGCCCTAAAGATACAGGTACGCGGAACACTGCTGGCACGCCCGTATGACGTGCCCGCAGTGTTATGGAAAAAGTAATAATAAAAAATTGATCAATTACTCATATATCCCTGGACCCAGTGATATCTACGAAAAAACCAGGGGTGCAAATCTTGAAATACCCCTAGTTCTAGATGGCGGTTTTTGTCGTTTGGGAGGCTAGTTTCGTCGTTTTACTGTGCAACAAATTTGGAAATGTCATCCATGTCCCCTGAAAAATTCAAAAATACCTTTGGTTCCAGTGACTAAAATTTTTCGGTCCTGAGATAAAATGGTTATTTCACTGTAGCAATCCACAGTGAACTATGTCTAAGTTAACATTGTTGAAATGCACAGTAAAAGAGACACATGATTTATATTTTAGTTAATATATATAAACTACCCAGGAACCAAAGATAAAGTTTTTTTTACTGTAGTAATTCATGTTATTTTGCCTAGTGTGATTTGTTAGAATTCTAATGAGATTAGCTTTGTTTTAGCTGTAGGATTCTAAAGAGATTAACTCTCTTTTTAGCTATAGAATTCTAAATAGTTTTTATAATTATCTTTGATAGGATTTATCATAAATCCTATCCTTATCCAATAATCTCTCCTATCTATTGAGAGTTCTAGTTTATTTCAATTTCTAGTTCTTGTAAGCCTATAAATAGGCAAGTTTCAATTGAATAAATTGAGTGAGATTCATTCCAATATTTATGAATTTATTTTTGTTCTTCAATTTCTATCAATTTCAGATTTTATAGATTTAAGATTTCCAACAATTGGTATCAGAGCAAATCTTCTTGCGAGACTGTTGGGTATTTTTTGAGAGACAAACACAGAGAGTTTGAGTTTAATTGAGTGCAAACACAAAGTGAATTTTTTTTCAAAAACCATGTCTACCTCCAATATCAACTCTGCTGCAATTCCAGTTTTTTCTGGAGAAAATTATCACATTTGGGCTGTCAAGATGAGGTTCCATTTAAGGGCTCAAGGGCTGTGGAATGTAGTAATGTTGAATGTTGATCCACCAGCCTTACCAACAAATCCTACTCTTGCTCAAATGCGAGCACACGAAGAAGAGAAATTGAAGAAAGACAAAGCCATCACCTGCCTACACTCGGGACTTGCAGATCACATATTCACCAAGATCATGGATCTGGAAACACCAAAGCTTGTATGGGACAAGCTACAAGTCGAATATGAAGGTAGTAGCAGAGTCAAGGCTGTCAAGCTACTTGGATTTAAAAGAGAATTTGAATTGTTGAAGATGAAAGACAATGAATCCATCAAGATTTATGCTGGGAAATTGATGAACATTGTAAACCAAATGAGACTCCTTGGGGAGACATTTGAGGATCATAAGGTAGTAGAAAAACTTATGATGTCCATTCCTCAGAAATTTGAAGCTAAGATTTCTGCCATAGAAGAGTCTTGTGATTTGCAAAACCTTTCTATTGTAGAATTAATTAGCAAATTGCACATCCAGGAGCAAAGAGTGCAGATGAGGGATGATGAAGTTATGGAAGGTGCATTTCAAGCAAACTGGAAAGGAAGAAAGACTGGAAATTTCCAGAAGAAAGATTTCAACAATGGTAAAAAATATTTCTCGGAAAATAAGTCTATTGTACCTGTTAGCAGTCAAATGTTTCCACCATGTTCTTATTGCCAAAGAACAAACCATGGTGAGAACGAGTGCTGGTTTAAAGAAAGGACTCTTCTTCAATGTGAACATTGCAAGAAGAATGGTCACAATGAGAAGTATTGCAGATTAAAGAGGAGGCAACCACAGCAAGAACTACAACAACATACAAATGTTATCGAGGAAGACAAGGATGAGGAGGAGCATCTATTCATGGCTCTTCAAACTGTCAACACTTCCAAAGAAAATATATGGCTACTTGACAGTGGATGTACCAGCCATATGACAAAGTATTTGTCAATATTTTCGTCAATTGATCAATCAATTAAGCCAAAGATCAAGTTGGGGAATGGTGATATTGTGCAGGCCAAGGGTAAAGGCAGTGTTACTATCAACACAACCAAAGGTATGAAAGTCATTTCAAATGTTCTTTACATTCCAGAATTGGATCAAAACATCCTGAGTGTTGCACAAATGCTGAAAAATAGGTATGAAGTATCATTTAAAGGAAATTTTTGCTTCATTACTGATTCACATGATTCAGCAATAGCAAAAATTAAGATGGAAGGTAATAGTTTTTATTTGAATATGGATGTTGTGAAAGGGCATGTCTTAAGTGCAAAATCTGATGAGAGTGTGTTATGGCAAAAACGAGATGGTCATGCTAACCTTAATTCATTAAAGGTAATGCATAATAGTGGTATGATTAATGATGGTGATCAGTTTTGCAAAAGGCTGCAAATATGTGACAAATATGGGAAAATCAGAGATGGTGATCTGTATAGCATGGAATCCAACAATGTTTATGTGAACAATTCAGCTGAATCTACAACACATGAAGACATGAAAGATGTTTTTAATGAACATGGAGCAATTACTAGTGCTGTGATGATGAGGGCTGCTGATGAAAAATCAAAATGCTTTGAATTTGTGAACTTTGAAAAATCTGAGGATGCTGCCGAAACTGTCAAGAGTTTGAATGGGAAAGAAATTGATGCTGAGAAAAGTTATGTTAGAGAATGTTACATGAAGACAGGAGGAGCAACATTTGAAGGAAATCCTGATGGTGATTTAGGCCAAAACAGGGCTGATATAAGTCTAGTTCATCATGACTTGAAGACCAAGATAATTCCAGTAGCAAGTCTGGAATTCCTGAAGATGAAGTTGGGATTGCCCAAAGCAAATCTCAAGGAGGAGTGTTAGAATTCTAATGAGATTAGCTTTGTTTTAGCTGTAGGATTCTAAAGAGATTAACTCTCTTTTTAGCTATAGAATTCTAAATAGTTTTTATAATTATCTTTGATAGGATTTATCATAAATCCTATCCTTATCCAATAATCTCTCCTATCTATTGAGAGTTCTAGTTTATTTCAATTTCTAGTTCTTGTAAGCCTATAAATAGGCAAGTTTCAATTGAATAAATTGAGTGAGATTCATTCCAATATTTATGAATTTATTTTTGTTCTTCAATTTCTATCAATTTCAGATTTTATAGATTTAAGATTTCCAACATGATTGAGGTTACTTTTCAAAATACTTTTTCTTTGGAAATATATCAAAAAGATATTTTTTTTATTTTTTAAAAATCATTTTGATATCATCACATGAAAATGTTCTAAAAACACCAATTTTTTTAATTTAAAGTAAAAAATTAAATAAAAATCATTTTTTTTAAAATACTTTTAAAATACAGCTCAAAATATCACTTTCAACTTTTTAAATACAGCGCAAAATATCACATATCTAAATATCTAAGTGATACAGTGTCTAATAACTTTTTGTGAACCTGCATTTCGAGAAGAAAAAAAAAAAAACTAGGGTAGGTAACAGGTGTTCACTAGTAAACCCTCCACCGAGGAGGTGTCTAATAATATCTAAGTGATACAGTTTCTAATAATTTTGCGTCAAACTACTTTTCAAACTACTTTTTATTTGAAATATATTAAAATAATTCTTTTTTTATTTTTTAAAAATAATTTTAATATCAATACATCAAAAAATATCTAAGTGATACAATTTCTAATAATTTTGCTTGAAACTACTTTTCAAATTACTTTTTATTTGAAATGTACTAAAATAATATATATTTTTTAAATTATTTCAATATCTACACATGAAAATAATTGAAAATCATTACAAAACTTTCATTTAAAATAAAAAATACAGATAAATTTTTTTATTTTTTTTCAAAAATACCTTTAAAATACAATATCTAACACCCTTATCTAAATATCTAAGTGATACAGTGTCTTTTTGTGATGATCCTTTTCGAGAAAAAAAAAAAACAAGGGTAGGTAACAGGTGTTCACTAGTAAACCCTCCACCGACGAGGTGTCCTGCACGTGGCACGAAGTGCCCCCGTCGTGTCCTTCGAACACCCCGCCACCTTATCTTCTTGCACCATATATAATTAACCTGCACACCGGCAACCCAAAGGATCATCACAAGCCAAAAACAAAGAAGATTTCAGCAACCATCCTAACTACGGAAGCCATTATCATTACCAATAACGCCATGCTCAATCTCTCGAAAGCCTTCCTCCCTCACCCCCCTTCTCTCTTCCCCAGCTCAAAGCCTAAATTCTCTCGGGTCTGCTTCACTGCCTTTGCCTCCAAATACAACGAGGTATATACAGAAGTTCATTCAAGAAATTATTAACCAAATTATATACGGGCATGTACTGAATTTTAATAGTAATTTTTCATTTTTGAAACGACTGGTGGTTTTCTGGTTTTCAGGGACGGCATGCAGCGGAGAAGGATGAAGACCGAGCGTCAAGATTTTCTGCGAGAGCGAAAGAAACTGCAAATGAAAACCTATCTGACTTGAGCAACGATCGAGCGGAGAAGGCGAAAGGGTATGCACAGGAGACGAAGGAGAATGTCAAAGGCACGGTGCAGTCTGCTGCTGAGAAGGCTAAAGACGGGACAAACAGGGCAGCGGAGACGGTGGATAGATCGACGGAAGGAGCGAAAGATTATGCGTATGATGCAAAGGAGAGGGCTAGAAACGGGACAGGGAGAGAGGCGGATACTGCACGTGATGTGAAAGAGAAGGCAAAAGACTATGCCGGATCGGCGGGGGAGATGGCGAAGGATGGGGCTGATAAGATCGCTGACACGGCAGAGAGAACGAAAGAAGGAGCGAAAGACTATGCATGTGATGCGAAGGAGAAGGCTAGAGACGGGGTAGATATAGTGGCGGATACTGCACATGATTTGACGGAGAAGGCAAAGGACGGAACTCATAAGGTGGCGGAGACGGTGGGGAATGTGGGAGAGAAGGCGAAAGAGACAGTGCAGGGAGCATGGGATGCTGCGAAGGAAAACACACAGAAGATAAAAGAGACTGTGGCGGGAAAAGATGAAGATGTTTCGGAGTTCAGGAGGCGAGCTGCTGCTGCTGGAGCGAGAGATGATGAAGTGAAGAAGAAGACATATTGAGGGAGATGTTAGAGCATTTCGTCGTGTTCTTGACTGTGATAAAAAATAAGACAGTTTCATTACAGTACGTAGTGACGGGGTTTTATGTTGTCCGTAATTTAGTTACTTTTTGTCACTTTCATGTTAACTACAGTGTACTGCTCCAAAAAAACAAATGCATTTTATTTTCAACAGTCCTTTCAAATTCCAGGAATTGATAGAATCACTCACGTCGGACACAATAATTGTACTATTTTTCTCGTCGTGAGGATTTCCTTGGTTCCTAACGCAATAGTACACCGTTTATAATTATTACAAACATATTAAAGGGTGTGGAGTTTCCACTGTAGCGCCCCTCACAATGTACTGTGGACTCGAGCAGTGCACGGGCGAGAATGGCCCTCGGCTCGCGGCGACAGAGGCTGATCGAGTGGGGCTAATTTCGGTTTTTCCTCTTTTTTTTTTTTTTTAAATATTCAGTTGTGAACAGTGTATTTACGATTTCGTCCCTGGTAATAAGACAAAATAACGGCTCCGGGTGAGGGGCATCGGCGTAATTGCGCGCGGCCGGACCGGCCCGGTCCGCCGCAACTTCCGATTTATTTATTATTTTCTGAAATGGCTAAAGACTATTTTAGCCCCTAATAAGACAAAAACCATGAATTGGGTTCAGGGGTGGAACGGTAATTGGCCTTATTTTTCCAATATTAAAATCGGTGTTGTCAGGGTGTGAGGCGCACGCGCCAGGCGGTTTTTCGCCTCACGCCCTGTTTAGGCGGCGCGTGCGGTGGGCTAAGGTGGTCGGAAATTGTCTACCGGTGGCTAGATAGATGCGCCGCCGAGTGTTCTTCCTCCCGCAGTGGAGCGTGTAACCACCAAATATCCGTGGACGCGGCGGAGGCCGGTTGAAGCCTCCGGCGACGTTTCTCTCTCTCCTGCACGTACATGTGCAGGAGAGTCCCCCATGTTTTGTTGTTTTTCACTTCGGTCCCTCGAGTTTTAATTTTGTTTTTAGTCCTGATTTCTGTTATATAAGTTTTGATTTAGTTTGATTGGGTCCTCCGATTTTAATTAATTGAATGTCAAAGTTTCACTTCGGTCCTGCTACTTTCAATTTCCGGATTGGCTGTATATAGCTCAATTAATTCGGTACACAAGTTCCGATATTTGCAATTTCGTCCTCTGATTTCAAATGAGAATAAATGTAGTTTGCATTTCAGCCCTTTGACTTTTAATTTTGTAATTTAAGCCCTTGATATTTGATTTTCATTTCAGTCCTTATACTTTTATTTTTTTAATTTCTAGAATAATCCAAACTTTTGTCCATGTATATATAAGTTTATTTAACACAATAATAATAATAATAATAATAATAATAATAATAATAATAATAATAATATTAATAATAATAGTAATAATAATAATAATAATAATAATAACAATAATAATAATAATTTCATTATTTTTTTTTCTTACTCTTCTGTGTTTTTTCTCTTTCTCCCGATAATTTGATAATATTTTTTGTTATGCCGGTAATAGCAATAATAATTGTTTTCTTTTTTCTTTTGTTAAAGTTTCTTGCATATTTTTAGTCTTTTATTTATTTATTTTTCTTTCATTATTAACACAATAATAATAATAATAATAATAATTAAATTGTTTTTCTTGCTTGCTCTTTCTTTAATATTTTTTTCCTCCGGATAATTTGATAAAATTTTTTTTGACAGTAATAGCAATAATAGTTTTTGTTTTTTTTATCTTTTGTGAAAGTTTCTAGGATATTTTTTTTCTTTCACTTATTTTTTTTCTTTCATTATTAACATAATAATAATAATAATAATAATAATAATAATAATAATAATAATAATAATAATAATAATAATAATAATAATATTAATAATTTAATTCTTTCTCTTACTTATTCTTTTGTTAATGTTTTTTAGTTTTTTTTTCCAGGATAATGTAATAATTATTTTGTCGTTTTCGAGGGGTTGATTCGTGATTACACTGTGCACAATGCGGCTAATTAAAAAAAAAAGAGCCAAAAACCGAAAACACCCCCACAAAAATAATTAGTGCGCGCTCTTTTGTGATAGTTTATGACGCAATACCTATATTCTAAAAAATGTATTCTATGCTTACGTGACAAACTCAACTCAAAATTTTAAACATTTTATCTTTTAATCTATAATTTTTATTTACTTATATCATATAAATTTATCGTTGTAGATTTAATTATGTTAAATTATATACAAAAAAATACCCGCGGCAACGCGCGGGCAATTATCTAGTTTGGATTAAAGGAAGTGGACCACTTTCCAAAATTTAAAAAGAGAAATATGTCACCGTGTATTTTTTTTAATTTTGATTTTTAATTGTTGATTTTTTTATTGCTATATATTTTATTTGAAATAATATTTTTTAAAAATTTATCTTCTTTTATTTTTTTATAGTCAAATTTAATATTTATTTTTTAACTGTTATTTATTTTATTAAAATATTTTATGAAATTAGAATTTTTTAATTTTTATTTTTCATTTGTTATATCTAGTATATTAAAAAACAAGAGGAAGTTATTTTTCGATTTATTTTTTTATAATATTATTAAACTTAAAAATATCTAATTTTGTAGAATTTAATTTCTATAAAAACTACTGAACAGTTTTTTAATTCAACAATGAAGTCTCTTTTAGAATGTGATTGAAATTATTTATATTGAAAATGATCTAAAATACCACAGTTTTTTTAATTAAATTAAAAAAATAAAAATAAAAATTTTCAATTTTTTTTTTAAATTCAGTGAGAAATACCCCTACATGCAAGTGTCGCCGAACATGTTATGAATATAATTTTTTAATTAAATGCTTAATAAACAATTTTTATTCAATATCCTATCTCATAATTCTCATGTTATGATGCTGTAGGTCATTATGGTTAGGGCCCATGTGTTATTAGCGTGCAAGTGTCACTGATCATCAGAGCTTATGCTTCCCACCGCTAGCGTGCAAATGTCCTTTTCTTCTTTTGATAATGAATCTTCGCCCTTTGATCTGATAAGCTCTCGCGTTTTTTTTTTTTTTTTTAATTTTTTTTTTATAACTGGGGTGTCCGGGCCAGCTTGCGCGCACCACAACTAAATTCCCGGATTCACCGAACATTCTGCAAACCCAATGAGCATGTAAGGCACCGCGGAGTGATAGGCGTGCCTGACAAGGTTGAACCTGGGATGAGAGGAAGAGAGAAGTCCTTCTTTGACCATCAAGCCAAGATCCTACTGACAATTTTTTTTTTATTTTTTATCCGGACTCATTTAAACATATTTTTCAATTGATTCTATAAGTCTAAAGTGTAATCTCTTACTAACCGATAATCTTGAGTAAAGTTTGAAACATGGCCCTAAGACTTGAAGGATATGGAAGACATATATCAAAGTTGATTTTTTAAATTGAAATAATTATGTCCTACTAGTTGTGTGTCAATTTATATATTGCCAATAATTTTTTTAGGAGATGAAAGACTTATGACATAGGACTTAACGTGTGAGGAAACGACAAGTAGGAGGATATAGATTCTACAAAATCTACAGCCGAATTAGTTCAAATGAGCACTATTTATATCAAATATGATGTAATTGTGTTTAAATTAAACTATAAAGTTAAAATAAATAATAAACCATAAGGTATATTTTTAAGAAATTATATAAGTTTTACATTGAGTGGATTGCTATAAAAAGCCAAGAAAAAATCTTGCATAATAAGGGGGAAAAAAGCATGTAAAGAAAGTGTAAGCAGTAAAGAAAGAAAACATTATAGATAAAATATGTGTTGTAGTAGAGAAAACAATTATATTGAGAACTGTTCTATTTATAGATAATATTGTGCTTAATGTCCAAGTAAACTTAGAAGAAAATACTAAGTAGAAATGTAGATCCTACTATAGTTTAATATGTTCAATTGTCCTAAAAATCAATTAAAGAATATAATTATTTTTATATACTAATGTATATTTTTTTTCTTGATCTGACATGGAATTTCCAAGGATCGTGACGTGATGGCAGAGGACTTGTGATCTGCACGATAATTCTCAAGTTTGAGGCAGAACGTGCACTCCTTATAAGAACTTGAAATAACCAGGATTTTATTCGTTCATCTGGACCCATAAAATATATTTTTCAGGAATATAAAATGATGGACACCGATATTATAGTAAGGCTAATGTCATTCCTTATTTTTGGGATGCATCAAGTAAATTGACTTGATAGGGTCTAAGCTAGGTTCACTAAAGAAAGGATCCAATTGTATTTTTGTTTTTAAATTGCTAGCAAGTTAAGGAAATTTAGTCCAAAAGGACTCATTTATATTTTGCCCGGTTAGAATTTGACCATCCAAACATGGATGACATGACCCAAGTAGTCAAGGAAATTATTGTTCTATTGTAAATAGCAACCTCGCAATATTGTGAGGGGATTTTTGATCTTTTTTAATTTCTTAATAATTAAGGTTTTCTCTCAAAGTTCTCCTACTCTCACACCATGTAATTTATCAAAGCTCATTGGATTTTGGTCACTTGTCCACCTTGTCACTCACTGAGTCTCGCTAGCACTACCTACTCCTTCTCCTTCATCTCTCCTTACTTGTATCCATTTTTTTTAATATTGTTAAATCATTATGACCGCGTTAAAAATAATTTTAAAAAAATTAAAAAAATTATTATAATACATTTTTAAGTAAAAAATATTTTAAAAATCAACCATAATTACTCTCCCAAACACCATCTTCAACAATGAGAATACAAATTGATTATGTTTATATGATATAAAGTGTGTATGATAGTAGAGATTTTTTTAAATGTTCTAACATAATATTGTTTTTAATTTTTTTACATCATATCATAACAATAAAAATATTTAAAAAATCAATATAAAGGAAAAAAAACAAATTTAGATTTTTTCAAAAGCATGGTTAGACCGGAAAAAAACATGTAAACTCAAAAACATGTCACCAATTTCATAGGCTTAGCCTCTCAAATTGTTTGAAGTCTTATATTTCATCCTTAAACTCAAAGATTATCAATTTGGCCCTATAAAAACAATTATTTGAGTTTTTCTTATTTCGAATGTAAACACACAAAAACAATTAAATACATTCCTAGGTGATAAGATAAATTATTGCTATAAATATTAAGGTACTATACATGTGACCAGATAAGGTGTCACACACACACACACATATAATTGAATGAAGAAGATAGGAGTATGGGCATTATAAATTCTTGAAGAAACTAAAGCATAAACGAAGTTTGGGAGTTACACGTATTATTTGAAAAAACTTGATTTTAAAAAAAATTTTATATACTTTAAATTAACTTCTTTTGTATTTTCAAATCATTTTGATAAGATGATGTTAAAAAAAAGTAAAATAAAAATTCTAATTCATCTACAAACGAGAATTATTTTGAAAAGTAACCGTTATTATAATACCAAAATATTATATGGTCTATAAATATATCCTGAAGAAACATGTCACCAATTAAGTCTGAAAGTTTTCAATATATTATAATAGAATCTGAGAGTATGGGCCAACATTAGCTGGGTTGGTCTTGGGCCTTTTTTCCCCTTGCCCAACAGCGCATTACTGAATATACGAAAGCCTAGTAGTAGCAGTAGTGCCCCATCTTTCCCGGCCCACACACGGATCAGAAAAAAAGAAGACCTCTTACACTATCACAAGCCTCCCAAATACAGCGCCATTACTGGCTTTTCTCAACAATGGAGTTGTAATATTATCTAGTCGTATGGTAAAAACTTGAGATTAAAATATTTGTTTTTTATGTAGTTTCAGGTTTGAGTTATATAATTGCTAATATGATAATTATTGAAAATTTACATGGTTATTAGCTTCAGAACTTATAAAATTAATCGAGATACACGTAAACTAATTCGGACATTGACATCAACAATAAAAAACAATAGAGTGGTCAAAAAGCACGTTGAACCTTAAAAGCGATCATCATGATCATAAAATCACGGACCATTTTTTATGCGAGGAAAAGTTCTTGGCGGTTTAAGGACACATCATGGAAATGCTGGATCATAGTACAGGGTAGCTTTATCCCTACGACAATAACCACTTAGCAAGAAGAAGAAGAAGATGTAACTAGTTAGTATTTGTTTTGTTCTGATTGTGTAGGGAGCAGTTGTAACCCCTCGGGATAGGGGCGTCACCGCCCTTTCCTTTTCATGCTCCTAGCACGTGACCTTTTGTGATTATGATTTTATTTCTTCGCATTTCCCCCTCATTTGTAATTGAATTTGATCCTACTTTATGTATAGTAGGTGGTTGAATCAATATGCCATGGTGATTCAATGAAATATTTCATCGTACTCAATTCAAGGCCTGAAAATGGAGCGGACGCTGCTAAGATAACTCCAGCAAGGTCGCAGGCTCAAACACTATCTTGTGAAAAATACCGTTTGAGGAGGGGTGATACCTAAGTTGCTTCCGGCGCCGGAGTAATAGCTCACTCAGCCACCATTTTTTTTTTTACACGTAAGAAAACTAATCTTGACAAAAATAATTTACGTAACAGAGCGTACAGTTGATAAAAAATGGGCATTCCAAGTGGAACAGTTAATAAAGTGATGTCAGAGAAGAATAAACATATGAAGGAAAATTAAATACTGAAATAAACAATAGAATACAGAAAGATTATTATTATTATTTTTAAAAAAGAAATTTAGAGAGATGGTTATGGTACTAAAGTGGAACGTGGAATGAGAGAAAAAGCAAAAGGTTTGTAAAAAAAAAAAAAAAGTAGTCGAAAAAGAAGAGAAAGAGAAAGAGCTGCTGATCAACTCTGACAACCCACCTCCCAGTATTCACGATCAGGAGAAGCCACCATCTCTGGCCGCGCCAGCCGCTTCTGCACACACCACCGGTCCATCTCCTAACATACTATACACTGCAGACAATCTATTTCATATTATAGCTAGATCTCTCTCATGGTATCGACCATAAATTCTGCGTGTTTGACTTGAGGTTATTGTTTGATGGATTCATGTTTTCTGTCTAGGATACTGCAGGTCCGATAAGGCAGTAAAACTGGGGATTTAATAAACAAATCTCTCATGGTTTGTGAGAGATGGGACTAAACCTAAGCAGATGGTACTATATTATATATATATGTATATAGTTTGATGTTTCTTGATGGTGATCATCACTGGATATAGTTTTAGCAGAATCCATTTCTTGAAATCTCTCTATCGTCTGAGTTCCTGAGTGTGACTTCTCTTTTGTTGACACCCGTCCACGCGGTTCTGTTTCTCACAAAAAAGGCAGGCGATCTTTCTATGAATCTTATTTAGAGAAGGAGAGGGTGTTTAAAATCTTGGAGGATTTGAGTGGGGTTTGGTAGATTTTGAGCTCTTAATTTCAAATCTAGTGTGACTTCTTCAATATTTATTACTGCTGTGGAGAGAGAGAGAGACTATGGCTGTTTTTAGATAGAAGATACGCATGCACAAGGTAAGTACGATCGCCGTGGTTTTTTGCACCGTGAAAAATTAGATTCTCAGAAGCCAAAAGCAGATACGTTCAGATTACTGGCTTCTCTATATCTGGAGAAGCACCAACCTCCTCTCAAAACCTACATGCACCAGCAAAGCCAAAATAACCCAATCCATCTCTCTAACATAAAATATTTTAGCAAGATAACCAGAAAAACAGAAAAGATTGGATTTTTAGAGTGGTACGAAGAGAGATGCAGGGAGGAGGTGAAGATGTGACGCCAAATCAAGAAAGGAGATTGAAATCGGCACAAGGAGATGATCCACAGCAACATCAGCCGCCGCAGCAGCCTAAAAAATGTCCTCGCTGTGAGTCTCTGAATACCAAGTTTTGTTATTACAACAACTACAACCTTTCTCAGCCTCGCTACTTTTGCAAGACTTGTAGAAGGTACTGGACTCTTGGCGGAACCCTGAGGAATGTTCCTGTCGGAGGTGGTTGTCGCAAAGGAAAGCGTGCAAAAACATCATCATCTTCTAGTTCCGGCGAGACCTCGCGGTTTCATCAACAGCCACAACTTTTGCAGCATAATTTGGCAGCCCCACAAAATATACTTGCCACTAATAATTCAGGTAATCTTTCATGTCCTGTGTTGAGGAACAAAGAATCTGGGAATTTGGTTTCACCTCCTCCCGGGATGTCTCCAATGGGATCTTATTTTCCTGGTGGTGGATTATTGACATCTTTAGAAGCGATTCAGTCATTGAACACCAACCAGCCACCACTACAGTCTTTCCCTCCTCAGCCTCTAAATCAGCCTGTCAATCTTGGTGGTGTTTTAGGAGAGACTTCAAATCTGGGTTTTTTGCATGGTTTCAATACAGTTCCTGCTTTCGGGTCACAAAATCAACACCAAATCCAATTCTACCATGTGGGTGATAGAGACACTAAGAGTTTTGAACATTCTTTTTATCCACATAATCGAGAGAGCTCGATTATATCAAGCAGCAGGCCTGCCACCTCTTCTCATGATCAGCAGCAGAATTGGCATCATGGTTTTATTAACAGCAGTAACCCCACTGTCTCCGATACTGCTTTGTGGAGTACGAGCACCAGCACCACCGTAGGGCGCACTAACAGTAACATGATAAACACCACTGTTGGCTCCTCACCTTTGATTCCAGATCAATGGAAACATGATTTACCTGGATTTGGACCGCCATCATGATGTCTGTAGCTTCTTTAGTCATTCTTGTAGCTCCCTGTCAAGAGTACTCCTCAGAAACGGGCAGCATGAGTCTCAACGCATTAGTAATTCTTTGCTTTTTGTGAACATGAACACCAATGAGTCTCTTTTTCTTTGTTTCCCTTTACATTGGCAGAATGATTTATATATATATATATATATCATATGGTTCATTATAATGTGTGGACAGAATAATATATTGTGACATGGTACTGAAAATGGAAGAGTATGGTTTTATTATAGTGAATCTCTGCATTGATTTAGGTTGTTTGGAACTTCTGATTAAAGATACATACTAATATGTTTGTAACAGCTTTTGATTTCTACTTTTTTTCTCTTTTTCTTGAGCGCATTGGTATCAATTTCTAACTTCCATTCAAAAGTGCGAGCTGCCTTTCTGCCAAGAAAGTTGGTTTGGTTAAGTATATATAGATTTAAAATTTGGAGTTGGTATTTTTTAAAATTATTAAATTTATTTAAATATATCAATCCAGTATAAAAGGATTTTGATTTTAAAATGGGTGAACGATCGTTCAGCGGAAAGATTTAATATTAATTAATATACAAACTCATTTAAACATATATTTACTATTAAGACCCTGTTTGGCATATTAAATTTTAAAAGAAAAATGAATATATATGCTTATTTACTCACACATATATAATACAAAATAAAATAAATAAAAATATTCAATTAAAAAAAAATCCCGAAATAATTAGATTTAACCTCCCAAACCCATAAATTGCGTTATTTACCCTTTGGATTTTACACTTGTTATTTCTAAAAGTATTTCTCATTTAATAATATACCAACTAGGTGCATGAGAATATTATTATATCAAAGACCATCTTTTTTTTTTTTATAAAAAAAATAGAGGTAATGCATGAGATTAAAATAAAAATTAATTATTTTTTAAAAAAGTTTAATAACAAAAATATATTTTCTTAAGTCAAATAAAAAATACCTTAAAAAAACAATGAAATGATTTTTTTTTAATTTTCAGGGGTTAAAAACACATTAAAATAATTTTATTTTATTTTCTTAAAAAAGAAGACCATACACTAAATTAAATAACATTCCATAAAAAGCAATATAAAAAATCATCATTTTTTAAAAATAACAAAAAACTCAATAAAAAACCAAAATCAAAAGATGAATGGACCAAAAAAAAGATCCAAAATGCGAGTTTAGCCCGGGCAGCCTAGCGGGCTTGGGCTTATAAATACGTGGCTACACACGTGTTGTAGTAGAAACTGCTAGACAAGACAGTTTATTCTCGTGCATGTGGCGACTGACGATAGAAGATGCTTTGATCGGAAGACCTTTAACTCACACTTTACATGAAGCGAGCTCTCTCTCACCAATCCACCATCGTCAATCCACTTTATTGCCAATAAATTAAGCAAAACTTTATTGAGTTAATTTGATGATTTATCATTGCGTAAATTAATCCATAAATATTTGATTATGTTTTTACTTAGTTTTTGCTTTCCATTTATTTTATTTTTAAAAATATTTTTCATTTATAAATATATCAAAATAATATTTTTTTTATCCGCATATTAAGCATGAACTACATTCGACATAGTGTTCTTTAAAATACTTTTTATTTATAAATATAATATCTTTTTTATCCGCATATTAAAAAATATTTTTTGAATACACAATTTTATATTCCAGCAAACCATGTCTTTCTAGGCAGAAGGAGATGATTTTAAAATTGAACTAATCACAACCACACTAATGGTGAAAAATCATTTTTACCCTTGCCCATTCCAATACTAGAAAAAAACTCTAGAAACCGGCGGCGCCACCTCTACAACCGGACATCGCCAGCCACTAACAATCTTTATGTTCGAATCGACGAAACTCAACCTCTCTACTCCTTCAAATCCATATTTGCATCATCACTATGTATATAAAATGGCCGTAAGTAAACGCTGATCCTCACTTTTAAAAAGCCCTAGGGCAACCACCCATCAACACCACTGTAAAAAAAAGAGTCAATGTTGTAACCCCACTCACCATGCCCTACCTTTGTCGAAGCAACGAATAGATCCACTAAAGTTGCCTAATCCTACCAACTTTTCAACCCTACAAAAGCAGGAACCCGACTCAGTCTTCTCCCTCAACCAGTACCGAACCATCCACGCCACACAACGATGATTTTTTTTTTGCTAGCTTTTATTTAATCATAAAATTCTAACTATAATTTTGGAGTTATCATCTAATATTAAGTTAACTAGAAAATTTAAAAGTCTGTGAGAATCAGGTTAAAAAGATTTATTATGCAAGGAGAAGATACATCACCTTCAGTGCACCCTAGATAAACTGCATTGCTATGTGATTGTTTTTCTAAATTAGATTTTTTATTTGTTAATCTTTCTAAAACTCGAAGTAGATCTCTTTTCGTGAGAGAATCTCTATCTCATTGGCCCGAAACTTATTTGTTCTAGGGTCTGAATTTAACACCGTATTTATTGTTCTTTAATATCGATGCTGTACTTTACAATATAATTTTATATTCTGATAATTAAAGTTTACAACTAAAAAAATGAACAAAAAGATTGTTGAAAGATTTTTGATATTTTGGTTGAAATCTAACGGATAATCATAAACCGATTATGATATTTCATTTTCATTTTAAAAATATGAGAAAAGATGCGATTTTTTTTATGAAAAATATGTTTAGGATAATTTTAGAATTCGACCGTATGCACGAAAACAACATATTTTTTATTTTTTCACATACACAATGAACAATAACTGACGGAGGGGAAGGAGAAGGTTACTTGTTGTCGCCGTGTAGACAAGGTCGGGCCAACAATATGTTTCTCTCTCCACCGTTAGAATCTAACAAAGTTTCTCTCTCCTCTCTCAATGAGAAACTAAGAAATAACAAAAATAAATTTCTGTACCAAAAATATTGAGGTAAAAAAATGTATAATATGCAAGATATTTTAAGTTGGAGGACTAAATTGTATTTATCTCTAAACTCATAGCACACCACCCTTGTTTGACGTCATTTTTTTTTTGTCCCTCCTTTTTCAATTTTATTTTTTCTTAAGAAATCAAAATTAATTGGTCCTCATTTAGAATAGAATTACTATAAAAAAATCGATGACCAAATTAAAAAAACAAATTTTTTTGAATGGTAAGTGAATAATAAAAAAACTCACATTATTTAGTGTATAGGTGATAATAGGATCCACATCCTATTTTATAATTAAGATAACACAATGTAAATCTACAATGAACTCTCTTTGTAAGAACAATGAATTCCCATTGAATAATTGATTTCTTGGTAGTATCTATATCAAGTACACATACAAGTAAATTTCCATTCATCCCTAAAAAAAATTAAAAAAATGGTATATATAATGTATTAAGTTAAAAAGAATCGATGCATTCATTTATATGATGTATTAAGTTAATCTCATTTTACTTTTTAATTAATAAATTTATATTATTATATTCCATTAAATTTCTTTTGTATCCTATTTAAGAAAAGAAAAACTCACCCTTCCAAGTGTTATATATAGCTAGCTCTCCATCTTTAAAAGACAAAAAAATTGGCATTCCAAAAATCATAGTATGTTTAGCATGATTTATAAGTAGTCTTGTTCTTAACTTTAATAAGTTATAATTCTAAAATTATGAATTATTTTATAAACAACATAAAGCAAAAACAATTAATATTAAAAGACTGTATGGCAAAAAGATTATTCAAGAATATATTTTCCTAACAATGAAGATATGAAATGCGATCACTATAATTTTAAAACAATCACCAGCCAATTATCTAACAAAACTACCATCCAACTAATCCACTACTAATAATATATAAAAAATGATTTGACTTGACCTAATTTTCTGTTGGCATGAGCTGTCATTGGAGTGATTGCTGAAATCACGAGAAGATGACCGTTAGCTGCAGCAAATATGGGTCACCATGATCCTAGCCAAATTCTATGTAAATATTTATTAATTCCCATACTTAGCAGCCTTGTATATGCTATAAGAACATGCACACATTCAGTATTACTTGAATAAGAAAGAATACTATTCTACATGGTATCAGAGCCTCAATCCTAGGATCTGTCAATTTTTTTTCCTTCCTTCTTTCCTTTCCGCGAGACAACAGGAAGAAGGAGACAAAACGACAGAACTCTAGCAAATTGAGAAGATGACAGACCTTACCTCCCCTACAGACCCTTCAATCCTTGCTGACTTAACATCCAAACTTACACAGATGTTGAGTCAGACAACTACTGCACCAACTCACGACGCTGTTGCTGCACCGATCGGTATCAAATTGAATGATACGAACTATGGGTTATGGTCCCAAGTGGTGGAGATGTATATCTCTGCCAAGGATAAGTTGGGTTACATAAATGGCGATCTTCCCCAACCCTCAGAAACAGACCCTGCTTTCAGGAAATGGAGAACTGAAAATGCAGTGGTTAAGGGATGGCTAATAAACTCCATGGAACCAAAATTGATTGGAAATTACATCAGATTTCCAACAGCCAAGGCAGTATGGGATACTGTGGCCACAACGTATTTTGATGGCTCCGACACCTCACAAGTCTACGATCTAAAGAGGAGAGTGACAAAGCTCAAACAGGGGGAAGGATCGATTGAGACATACTACAACTCTCTTCAAAGTCTGTGGAGAGAGATCGATTTCAGGCGACCAAACCCCATGAAATGTGAGGTGGATATTCAAAAATACAACTCTATTATACAGGAAGATAGAGTCTATACCTTCCTGGATGGGCTTGATGACCGCTTGGACAAGATTCGAGCTGATGTGCTTCAAATCCATCCTGTTCCAACAGTTGAACAGGCGTATGCCCATGTTCGACGGGAAGATTTGAGACAAATGGTGATGTTGAACAAGGCTGATACAAGTTCAACAGAAAGAAGCATGGCCATGATATCAAAAGGGGGACAGAGACCACAACAACGTTCTTCTCTTCAGATGATAGTAGATGGGAAAACAGGCATGAAGTCACGAAGTGAGGGAGGAGGATGCGAACACTGTGGAAACATGAAACACACGAAGGAAACATGTTTCAAACTCCACGGGTATCCAGACTGGTGGCACGAACTCAAGACAAAGAAAAAACGTGAGAGTGGGCGGGCTGCACTGGTCATGACTGAAAGTGGGCATGCGGCAATTGATGAAGAAAAACCGTCAATCAACCCTAATTTTCCCCTTGTATCGCAAGAAGATTTTTTACCTTCAGCAGCAGCGAATTGTTCCCTAGCCCAGAATGACTCAGGATATTCTAACCAGGGAGATTATTGGTCGTGGTACTAAACGAGGGGGGCTGTACTACATTGACGATTTCAAAGTCGGTCAAGCAAACAATGCTCGTCACCTCGGTAATAAAGAACGTGATATATGGCTGTGGCATCACCGTTTGGGGCACCCGTCATACTCCTACCTAAGACATTTATTTCCCAGTTTGTTTTCCAACTCAGACAATTCAACGTTGAAATGTAAAACCTGCATTTTAGCTAAGAGCCACCGAGTTTCTTATCCAATAAATTCAAAAAGGTGTGAGACACCATTTATGCTAATTCACTCGGATGTATGGGGACCAACTCCTATTTCAGTTTCTTCCGGCATCAGGTGGTTTGTAATTTTTGTGGATGACTGCACACGCATGACATGGCTATATCTGATGAAACATAAAAATGAAGTGGCAGGGATTTTTCGCTCTTTCCATACGATGATCAAGACCCAATTCTCTGCCAAACTTCAGATTCTCCGTTCTGACAATGGAGGGGAATACGACAATAAGGAATTGCAGGAATACTTTCAAACGTATGGACTATATCATGAGACAACATGCCCCCAAACACCACAGCAAAACGGTGTTGCGGAGAGAAAGAACAGACATATCTTGGAAACAACCAGAGCCCTTCTAACAGCAGCAAATGCACCTCCACGTTATTGGACAGATGCAGTCACAGCTGCTGTCTACTTGATGAACCGATTGCCATTTAGGGTGTTAAACTTTAACACCCCCTTACAAGCTCTAGCCCATCACGTGTCCCTCTCGTCCATACTTATGCTCCCACCAAAAATATTTGGGTGCCTAGCTTATGTCCATCTTCATAAAAACCAGAGAACCAAACTTGATCCATGTGCAGTTCGCTGCATATTTCTGGGCTATGCGCAACATAAGAAGGGCTATCGATGTTACGATCCTACAGCAAGACGCCTTTATATCACTATGGATGTTACATTCATAGAAACTGAATACTTCTATCCAGAGCCAAACCCCCATTCTTCTCTTCAGGGGGAGATGATTGATGAAGAGCAGAAGAATGGGGAGCAAAACCACGGTTATAATTGGGAGAAATGGCCATGGTTTACAGACACAGACCCACCAAGATTTGAGCAGATTGATGCACGAATCACCAACACAGAAGATGGCACACATTCGAGTGATGAGCAAAATAATGATACGGGGCATGAGCAAGAACAACCCACCAGCACAGAAGATGGCAGAATTGAACAGAACAACGAGACAGAGAATGAACAAGAACAGCCCCCTCTCGGTTCAGTGTCAACCAATCATCTTCCTGAGAATAATCCTGAGGTACAGTTCCCTAATCCCTCTCCTGTTAATATTGAAGATAATTGTGTTGGCTACAAATTACCCCCCAGGCATAACAGAGGCAAGCCACCAAGACGATACTCACCAGACAACAGAGAGGAGAAAACCAAATATCCAATTGCCAATTATGTTAGTACCCAAAAATTGGCGCAACCACTCAAGACTTTTGTGCAAAAAATGTCTTCGGAACACATCCCAAACACAGTGCAAGAAGCCGTGGGAAATTCAAAGTGGAATCAAGCAATTATGGAAGAGATGGCTGCTTTACAAAAGAATGAAACGTGGGAACTTATGCCATTACCGGAGGGGAAGAAAGCAGTAGGATGCAAATGGGTATTCTCTATCAAATACAAAGCAGATGGGACAATAGATCGATACAAGGCAAGACTCGTCGCAAAAGGATATACACAATCCTATGGCATCGACTATCAAGAGACGTTTTCACCAGTGGCGAAATTGAACACGGTCAGGGTGCTGCTGTCAATCTCTGTGAATTTGGATTGGCCACTCCACCAATTCGACGTGAAAAATGCGTTCCTTCATGGGAACCTCGAAGAAGAAGTATATATGGATGTCCCACCAGGTTTTTCTACCTCACATACCGGAGTAGTGTGCAAGTTGCAGAAGGCACTATACGGATTGAAACAATCACCGAGGGCGTGGTTTGGACGGTTTAGTTTGGCCATGAAAAAATATGGCTTCAAACAAAGCAATTCAGATCACACCTTGTTCCTAAAACATCGTGGGAAAATGGTAACAGCCCTTTTAATTTACGTTGATGATATGATAATTACAGGAAATGATGAGGAGGAGATTTCGAGACTACAAGAACAGCTGGCTACTGAGTTCGAAATGAAAAACCTCGGAGGATTGAAATATTTTTTGGGAATTGAAGTGGCTCGATCAAGCAAAGGAATATTTCTCTCACAAAGAAAGTATGTCCTTGACCTGCTAGCTGAGACATGGATGCTCGATTGCAAACCAGCAGATACGCCAACGGTCCAAAACCTCAAACTAGGGGAGCATCCAAATCAAATACCGAGTAACAAAGAAGGGTATCAAAGGCTAGTTGGGAAGCTGATTTATTTATCTCATACCCGACCAGATATTGCCTATGCCGTAAGCTTGGTGAGTCAATTTATGCATAACCCAAGTGAAGAACACATGGAAGCTGTAGTCCGGATTTTACGATACTTGAAGGCGTCTCCAGGAAAAGGGCTTATGTTCAGGAAGTATAACCACTTGAACATTGATGGATATACAGATGCAGATTGGGCCGGAAATATCGTTGATAGGAAGTCTACTTCTGGGTATTTCACCTTTGTTGGGGGAAACTTAGTCACCTGGAGAAGTAAGAAATAAAAGGTTGTGGCATTATCTAGCGCAGAGGCTGAATTCCGTGGCATGGCCAAAGGACTTTGCGAGCTTCTGTGGCTAAGGGAACTAATGGAAGAAATTGGCTACTCATCTAGGCCAACCATGAGGCTGTTCTGCGACAACAAAGCAGCAATACAAATCGCACAAAATCCAGTTCAACATGACAGGACAAAACACGTGGAGATAGATCGGCATTTTATCAAAGAAAAGCTCGAGGCCAAGATCGTTCAATTTCCATTTGTAAAGTCAGAAGACCAACTAGCTGATGTTCTTACAAAAGCTGTTTCGAGCAAAGTGTTTCATAGCTCGCTAGACAAGTTGGGCATTGAAGACATCTACGCACCAACTTGAGGGGGAGTGTTGGCATGAGCTGTCATTGGAGTGATTGCTGAAATCACGAGAAGATGATCGTTAGCTGCAGCAAATATGGGTCACCATGATCCTAGCCAAATTCTATGTAAATATTTATTAATTCCCATACTTAGCAGCCTTGTATATGCTATAAGAACATGTACACATTCAGTATTACTTGAATAAGAAAGAATACTATTCTACATTTTCATCTTTGCTACGGGCAATCTTATTGCTCTTATCATATGTACTAGAATTTCTTAATAAGAAATCACAACTAGCATCCAATTAAAAGCATACTTAAGGGCTAAGAATGGTATCTAAACTATGATGATGTACAGTGGTTAAATAATTGATGACCGGAGGGTAGCTTCCATTTCTTCAAGAATCTTTATTAGTGGGTTGGTGAGATTGTTGCTTCAATGATAACCTAAAAAGGCAGAGAATTGACAATTCTTTTAAGGTGTTTGGTAGAAGCTCAATGAAGGCTAAGCTTTATCTTTGTAAATTAAATTAAATTATATTTGTTATAGTTTTTTTCAGTAAGATTGGGAAATATAGTGTCCCTAAATTGGTGTTTAATTTGGAGGGTAAATTTAACCATCAAGAATTTCTATTAACCATTCTTCAAACATTTTTAAAAAATCAATTTTAAAATATTTAAAATTACTCTTGTGATAATTACTTCTACAATAATTTATCCTCCTTTTTCGAACATCTTATCAAATGTTACTTTATGTTATTTCAATTCCCTTTATGAGTTTGTTAGTGCCTGTATAATTATGCAATGTCTAGATTTTCTTTCCATGCAATATAAATATAAATAGAGTTTATTATAATTTAGCTCTTGTATTTTATCAAAATAAATAAATTTCTAAAAAATAACTAAATAATTCCTTGATAAATATTATCCATGCTTCGTTTAATAGTATCTTATTCTAAAAATGCTTTCTTTTTCGCAAACTGACATCCCGTTTACTCTCCTTTTTTTACCCTTCTTTATTTTTTAATCTAAAAAATAATTAAGTTAGAAATTAATAAGAAAACATAGAAATTAAATATTAATTTTAAAATCACAAGAATTAATTAATTAATTAAATCTAATAAACTAGACTAAGTTACGATGAACTCTTGGAAATAAAACTACGTACTGTCTCACAGACTATCTCCATTCTATCAGCTAGAAAAGAAGAGGAGTCGGACCAAGTGGATCAGGATATTCCCAATCCTGCAATGCCATATCTGAACCCGAGCTAATCATGGCTAGACGATCAACACACTGGTTCCCTTCTCAAAGAACATGGTTTAGTACAGCTTCCCAATCACTCTCAATAATTCTTGAATCTCCACAATAAGCATAAGATAAGGGTGACGATTAGAGGGATGATTATTGACGATTGTTGCAGCCTCTAAGGGATCTGATTCCACGATCCCTTCCATATGATCCAGCACTCACAAATAAATAACCAGCACCATGAGCCTCTAGAAACCGTGCAGTTCAAAGAAAGCCAATCGAGGAGCTGTAAAGAACAAGTCACTTTTGCTGGGCTGGAAAAAAAAAACCCCATATGATTTTCGCATGCTCACAATCTCTAAAGACATGCAACACGGTATCTTGAAGACTACCAGATCGATGAAACACTGCATTATGCCGTTAACTATTTGATAATAATATAAATCATATTTTGAGAACTTATCTAACAGTTTAAACTTTAACTTCTAAGTGAAATGATTATTTGATATGGTATTAGTGCCTTATTGACCCAACGATCACGAGTCCGAATCTCACCACCCTAATTGTATTTGATAAAAATCAAGTACAAAATAGTGTGAATCTATGCAAGTTTCAAGCTCAAAAAACTTTCATTTAAGGAGCTCAACGGCTGTGATACGATCAACACGGATTTGGGAAGGAGGCTCTGCAGCAAATTACAGTTCCACTCAAGCAAATCATTATAAAAGTTTTTAACCCGAAGGTGAACCCGGTCATCAGGGACATGATCCATATGATGATTGGAGCAACCTCCAGCCATTAAGCATACCAAAAGCACTCTTGATCGCCCTCGCCAGCTCTCCAAAAGATCCTAGCTTAGCTACTTCGTTTCAATAGTTTAGAGGAACAATTCACAAGCTCCCAGCTCAGCTTTCCCGAAAAGGGTTTGCTATAATGTCCAGCTTTAATACCAGTAAATTTAAAAGTAGGTTTGGTGTTTACAAAAATCTGCTACCTTAATTTATGGATTTCATGAATCTGATGACCACTATGAATTGCCTCTTTTAAGATACCTTCAATACTTCTGATCATTACGAAAATACTAATAATATGGTTAGGTTAGCATAATCATCAAGTATGAATAAATTCTTTTGTTGGTTAAATTTTAAAATAATAAAATCACTATTTATAATGATCAAGGGGGAAAATATATTTTGTAAGAAAAACACGCACGTAAATGCCCATGATGTTGAAGTGTGGGACTAGTACGCTTTTCTTCTTTCTTTTGAATGCATCACATCGTAACAAGCAGAGGTGCTGGTCCCACTTTGATATCCATTGTCGAGGTGGGAGTTTGCATGATGAGATTGGTGCAGGTAAATTGTTGAAAAATGATGAGAGGGATGTTGGTGGTTGGATATATATTTATATAAAAGTTTCCAGCTATAACTCAAGAGAGAGATCATATCACTACCATGATTCACGGACTTTTGAAATTCTTTTTTGATCCTTCTATACGAATTTATCATTTTGGTCCTTTAATTATTATTTTTTAAATTTGGTCTTTCGCAATAGTATGAGTTTGGGTTAATAAGTTGTTTAGTTTATCTATTAATAGGGTTCTCGAGATGTCAAAAAAGATTTTTTGCTGCTTGTTGATGCTCAATCTTATTTGTTTAGAGTAGTTAAAACTATGAGGGCTTAATTTGAGAATTTGAAAAATATTAAGCCCCTTTAATTTTGTCCCATTAGGGCTAGGTTGATGGACAAAATCATTCTTCCACCATGGCATTAGATGCACCTCGAGGTGTGCTTACCATATAAGGTGACATGAGTGAGCTAAATCATGGATGTTTGTCACCACAGGAATTTTTTTTTCTTCTTTCCATTTTTTCCTTTTCATTTCCTTAAAAAATTTATATCTATTAATTTCACCCTTGATCAAACAATTGCAAGTTCTCCTCTATTTGTTTTTTCAATGTCATCCATCAACATAAAAATAGAAGTTGTCATCTTGTTTCTTTTTATCTCAAATTTGATCATCATTTTTTTATTGTTATTTTTTGTTTTAATTCGTTTTTTAAAATTGATGTTTTTTTTTTTAATTTCATTATTCAATATTAGATTGATTATAAATTAGACTCCATTTTTTTCTCGATAAGATGATCTCATTTTTATAACTCAAATCATAAGTTTTAAATTTAACCTCGATTAACATTGATATAAAAAAAAAGATTCATGATTTTCTTCAATTTCTTTTCTATATGGTTATCTAGATCTCACTATTTAAACTATAATTTAGGAGGTTACCCCAAGTTAACTTGGTTTTTTTTTAAAGATAACTTTTCAAAACACACACACATATTCGTTTTTATCCATCAACATTAAGTTTTTCTATAATTAAGCTTTATATTTGTTTTATTGATATTTTTTTTATTGAGTTATCTCATTTATATGACCACGTGGTGGGGTTTTATTGTCTTGGTTTGTTGGTGTTTCTGTTCAAGTCCTTTCTTAATTTATTCCTTTTATTTTATCCTACAATGAATTTTGTTTTTGTATTGGCCTTTGCTATTTTTTTTATTGGTATATCCTAATCTCATAGCCTGAGTTATAAATTTGGTATACTTGCTCGAATTGACTTTGGTTGCTTTTTTTTCTTTCTAATTACATTTTTTGACATTGGGTTGGCTAGGAACTGAGTTTCGTTGCTCCTTCTCTTTTGTTCTCATGATTTGTTTTGTTTAATTCATTCTACTTATTGTTTTTACATATTCTTTTATTATCTAATTAAATGATACTAGATTATTTAACTTAGTCCGACTTATGATCCGATTGATGATTTTTTTTAAAAAATGCTTTTGCATGTCCCAAACAAATTTTTTTATGCCAAAAAATATTCATGTGGACATGATGTAGCATTGGACCACATATCTAGTATTCATTCATTTGCCAATATCAAAATTAAAAATAGGAGAATATGATTATCACTAATCCTCTGCGTTCGTTTGCTTAGGTTGCTACTTCCATATATATCTTGTTTATCTGGTCAAATCCTTTTTTTATAAGTAGAAAAAAAATATTCTATTAGTGAACAAGTCATGCAGCTTATTAGTATTGCTATGTGCTTATCAGTATTTATGTTTTTTTTTTATATTTTCCTTCCTTTCTATTTTGAATATTTAATGTCCTATTTTGAATAAGAATGCAATTTCAATCTTTAACTTTAATTATTTCTCTTATTTCATTGGTGTTACTTGACTTGCATCAATGGAATAGTAATTTGTCATTCTCTTGTAATGACATTTATGTATTTCTAATAGCCTAGTCAAAGAATAAAGCAAATGGTGTATTTCTAATTGTTGCATCATTTATTCACCTGTTTATGGGCTTTAGTTTGAACACTTGCTGTTCTTGCCTTTTCTCTTGATTTTATTTCATCATTCTATGTCTTTGTTTCTGCTTGTGGATGATGCCTTGCACTATCTACCAAATCGCTTTGCTGTTTATTCCATCGATCACTTACCAATTCAGTTATCGTCACGGAATCTTTCTTATCTTAGTAATCTGCATTGCTGTGATGATGACCAACTTTAGAACTTTCATTTGGAACTGGGCTTGCTTGCCTCTATTTTACTGCTTTACATATATTGCTGGGACTCTCAGTGGTCTTTTGATGCCTGAAACAGGTCTGTTTACATTTTTATTTCAGTCTTTGATCGCTTGGATGAATTCATGCACTATGGTCTGTGCTTTCATCATTGATTTTATCAAAGGAATGGACAGAGTGCTGCTTTGAAGTCTACTTGAATGGAAATGTGAGTACAAGTATGTAAGCGAAGAAGAGACTTAAGTAAATAGATGGGTCAGGTTGAGGAAGAATTTGTGCCATAGGACCCGAAGAAAAAATAAATAAATTTTGAGATTGGCAATTGAATGAAGATTATGAGGGTCCATATACAGAAAATATAATAGGAGAGAGATCAAGAAATTGAAAAATGCTATAAAAAACCATGATAGATTAGCTCAAGTGTTCAAACTAAGGAGCTAGTGTATGAAAGAGATGGGAATATAAAGAGCGAACTCTTACTGGAATATAAAGAATGTCTTGAGTTTTATGATTCCGAAAACCGATTGCTTTTCATTTTCCTTTATGATCTATCTATTTAACCCTTCCCATTTTCTTCAGCTGTTAGCAACCCAGAGGCATATCTTTCGAGGAATACCATTGCTGTGACATTTTCTTTCTCAAGTCTCTAGCGTGCAGCTAGCTACTTTATGAATGATCGATCTCCTGCCTTGTCAAAAGCTGGCAATAGTTATGAAAGCTAGAGCATGCAAGTTGTGGAAAAACAAGGGCCATTCTTCTGGACATTTAGCTTTCGTCCATGTCGTAGAGGGCTTTGGATTTTGGTGCTTTCAAAAAAAGAAGAAGAAGAATTGCATCTTTCGTCTTCTCCCCTCTGGGAGACTTCTGTCCCTGATTAGGTTTTGGATTTTAGCCCATTTGGTTTTGTCTGGAGAAGTCACTAACTTGGTAACAAAATAGACTAGCTTTATGGCTGCTAGGCTGTTTTTGAAGAAAAAACTGGTCCTTGTTTGGATTTGGTGAAGGAACATGCTCGGAGTGATTTAATGACTCCGAACAGTGTTTGAATGGTAAAATGTAGTTTTAACTTTTATTTTCGGGGCAACTACAAATAGCACCTCAATCGTAGAACAACTATTTTGTCTATTAAAATAATTGTTCGGTTGAAGATGATAAAATCAAATAAAAAAAACCTCTGGCTCTTCTGATAACATAACATAACAGCATTGTTGGAGTCGCTCTTGGAAGCTAATTAAAAGCACACACCAACCCTCTGTACAGTCGCGTTCCCTCAAAACCAGATGCATGAACCAAAAAAGCAATATAACCCTTTCTATCTCTCTATATGTTCGTAGCGGAATCAACCCAGGATTACAATTTTATCGTTATGCAAATAAAGATGCAGCAAGAAGCTGATGGAGTGAAGATGTGACCCAAAATCAAAGGAGATTGAAACTGGCGCGAGGATAAGATCAACAGAAACACCACAAAAGTGCCACACACCCTCGCGGTCGTGGCAACCTGGGGAATGTTCCGGTACGAGGTGGTTGCCGCAGAGGAAAGCGCTAAAAAAGATCATCACTTCTAGCTCTGGTGAGAATGAACCGTCTTGGTCATAGCTATCGCCACAACCATAACTTGTCGAACATGGCCTGGCTACCACTCAGATTGTTCTGCTATTTCATTCAGGCAGCTGTTTAAGTTTTGCTTTTAGGACAGAAGATTCAGGGAATTTGGTTTTACATCTTCTTGGGATGTCTTCGATGGAATCCATGCGAGGTTTGGATTCTCTTACAAAACTCACCCGATTGGACCTTCTCGTAACTATGGGCTCTTTTTTAATGGTCTTACGGCCACTTGACTCAACATGCTGAGGGAGCCATCTCTCCTCTCCTCTTTCGTTCTCTACATAATTTGCCCATATATTTTACTCACATAACGTTCAAATATCAAATACCATTTTAAAAACTATGATGTTATTTTGTGAAGTATTTTCGAACGTTTAAAAATCATATTCATAATTAAATTGGTGATTTCGAAACGGTCACTAAATCTCATGTATGATCAAATCTTAGATGCCCAAAAATTTATTAACTAAATTCAGGTACGATTTTACGATTCGATCTCACGATCCGAGTTTCAGAAGTGTCTTCTGTGTCGTGTCAAAATCGTGATTTTGACTACCATGCTCAAGGCAGGAGCTCCATCGACAGCAACATCAACCTCTCTCTCCTTACTCCAGCAGCACCATCTCTCTTCCCCGCTGCAACTCCTCTCTCTCTCCTAGACAGCAGCAGTCTCTCTCAAAAAACCAGCACTTGACAGCTCTCTCTCTCTCCTCCACCAGCACAACTAAAGACCACCACCTGGTCTCCCTCCTCAGCTCCGACAGCACCTTAAACAACCCAGCCTTCCTTCTCCAGCTCCGGCGACACAATAGCGACTCCAGCACAAACCGGAAGCTTCTAGCGCCTCCTTCGGCCACCACAAGACACTATTTTCGACGCCACCATGACAGGGAGAACCATCTCAACCTCCTCTACCCGGCGGCAGTAGCAGCTAAGCCTGTTGTCGTGGTCGACCGACCACCATTTTACTATTCACATAACATGTGAAAAGTTTTAATTCTTTGCCCCTTTTTCTGTTTGCTTTGTCTTGGGTTGGACTGCTCTCGGCCCAGCCCAGTTGGTCGGGTCGGGTCTGCCTAAGGCCAGCACAGTTTATGATTATCCGTTGGTATTCGGCCAAAATATCAAAAATAATTTAACAATTATTTTGTTTTATCTATCGCGGTGTAAATTTACATTGTAAAGTACACTCGCAGATAATTAAGAAAAAATATTTTTTTAAATGCAGTGTAAAATCATTTTGGTTAGTCTTTCAAACTCCCAATGAGGTAGAGACTTTCTCACGGAGAGAGATCTACTTCGAACCTTAGAAAAGACCAACACATAGAATAAATAACTTAGAAAAAAAATAATCAAACAACAATGCAACTTACCTTAAGTAGGGTGCACTAGGGATGACGCATCTTCCCTTTGCACAACAAGTCCCTTACCTAAACTCTCACAGACCAATATGTTCTTAGTAACCTTTATATTAGATGACGACTCCTGATAATTATAGTAGTAATTTTACGAGTATAAAACACACCTTATTTTCACCGCGTGTCGTTGTCTCCCCAATTAAAAGATGACGGGACACGAAGCGTGAAAAAACACCATTACGACAAGGGTTTAAATACAAGAATGAAAATAACAATCACTTCACATTATGAGATCATATCTCTAAAACTTAGTCGCTAACAGCTATTGGCAACAAGCCAATCATGCACTATTCAAAATCAAAGAATAACTCCCTCCATGCATTTACGTGGCAACACAAAACCTACTCTCTGAAAGATGGGGTTCTTTACGGCCGTTCTGGCAGATCTTCATGGTGGTTTATCAGGCAACTTCTTGTGTCTCAGGGTAGGACGACGACAGTAAAGCTTCTTTACATTTTGCCCATCTTTCAGCGTAGGGGACGAGGGGGACCCTCTTGTTAAAAGAGAGAGAGAAGATCTTTGCCCAGGTTAATTTATTCCTTCACTGTCCAATTGGATTCGTCGAAGCTCGTGGTGCTACGCTTGCTAGTCTGGGGTTTTATTTCGAATGGAGTGACACACTCACTGGTTGATGTTTTCAAGATATGAGCTGATAATGGAAGGGGTCATGGATGTCCGATGTTTTGCCTTCTAGATATGGGGCTCAACTTTGCAATCCTTATTGGCGCGCCAAAATAATCATCACTTTGATTTCCATGCTTATTTACAGACCGTGTGTTTGGTGCTTAATGTGGAGCCCATATAAATTATAATTTGGGAATTCTTTTAAGAGTTTAAGTTTTTCTGATTCTTTAACATGGTATCAGAATCATGTTTATCTAACGATTATGAGTTTGAATTTTATTACTCTAATTTTATTTAATAAAAATCAAGTATAAAATAGCATGAGCTTGTAGAAATTTCAAACTTAGCTATGTTAAAAAATAATATAAAATATATTTTAGAATTTATCTAAAATTTTAAGATTTTTGATGAGGTAATTACTTATCACGTTAATTTGATGTGATTTTATAATAAATACATGATGTTCATATTAAAATTATAAAATAGATTGTGCAACGTATTTGTGTTTACGAGATGTGCAGTGAAGTGTACCTCGCTAACAAACAGTCCTTAAAATGACGCGAATCACATGTCCTGGGGTTGAATTTCTATGAATTTATTTTCCCACTCATTTTCGCTCTCTCTTTTATTTATTTATTATTTACTATAAATAATATATATATATATATTATTTTGTTTTATTTACCATAATCAAATAGGATATAAAATTAATCATTTTATTTTATATATTATTATTAAACACAATTTTAACTTCGTTTTCTTTTCTGTCTTATTTTTTAATTTTCACCATCTTTATCAAAAGATCATCTCGTAGTTTGTACGGTCTTGAGGGTTGTTTTCTAAAAAAAAGAAGAAAAAAAAGGTTCGCATGAGAAAAAGATATTCTAAAATCAATAATTGAAAAATGTTAGTTGAGTATTTTTGATGAACGGCCACAGCTGATCTAAATTTTTATGCATGAATCATAATGCCAAGTGTCAGAATTCCAAAGTAGAGTCCACCTATCAGGGTCCTTGCTTGAATGTCATGGGACCCACCTAATAATAAGTCTCTCAAATTTTTGACCTGGGATTGGACCCACCTCGGGCCACCATTGTCTTTTAAAATTGAATGATAAAAAGAGCAACTCACGTGGAGTCTGCACCAAAGGGGCTGTCCAGCCACAATAAAAAGGAACCTTGCTGCCTTGATTCACAAACAAAAAATAAAACATAACTACAAATCAGTCCCCAGCTTACATTTGATTTTACATATCACTCATATATTTTCAAAACTTTACAAACATTCACTCAACATTTCAAACTTAAAGGTGTTTGGTACTTTATTTTCAGTAGGAATTCTTTAAAAAAAATCTTAATAAAAAAATATATGATAAATACCTACTTTGACAAATCGTGTTATACAAATATTGTTTTTGAAAGACAATATTAATGATTTTTCTTTTTAAATTAAAATAAAAACTAATCAAATCAAATTTGATCACCAAATCAAACTATAAAATAAAATAAAATTATTTAAAAATCTTTTTTATTACTGTGAAAAATTCTTTAAAAAAAAATTCTTAATAAAAAAATATATGATAAATACCTACTTTGACAAATCGTGTTATACAAATATTGTTTTTGAAAGACAATATTAATGATTTTTCTTTTTAAATTAAAATAAAAACTAATCAAATCAAATTTGATCACCAAATTAAACTATAAAATAAAATAAAATTATTTAAAAATCTTTTTTATTACTGTGAAAATTCAAATCCATAAGAAAGTAAGCAACCCCCCCCCCCCCCCCCATTAAGTCCATTGTACAAACCAAACACTACAAAAGTTTCAAGGGTTTTGCATGCATAACTTACACCAGTTTTCAAATGAATATCAATGAAAGCAATAATTAAGTAACAGCTTCAATGTTGGTGGAGACTAAAAAGATTGTGAAAGGTTGAGCCATGTTTGTCTAAGCTCTGAAGATTGGTGATTGACATGGGAAGAACATCGTAGGTTGGGGCCTAAATTCACCCCCCCCCCAAAAAAAAAAGCTTTCTCGACACATCAAGAAAGCAATTTTTTTTTTCTTTTTGTTAAAAGAATTGCTTTTAAAAGCTTACCCCATATAATTCCCACTCATTATGTTTGTTGCTTAAAGCTCGTCCAGCTCTTCCTCTCGTATCCTCTCTCTAACATTAATTCTGGAGGGAGGGAATTCCAGGCACCCATAGGAGAAGCGACGAATAAAAAAAGGGACTCTCTCTCTCTGTCTGTCTGTGTCAATACAGACTCCTCAAGTAAATATTCAATCTTTTCTAATAGAAAATAAAAGGGGGGGAAGAAAAGTCATAGGAGAAATTCGCACGTATTTTCATGCCATCATGGAAGGAGGTGATGATCAGTTCCACCATCAGCACCACCACCGCCCGACCTTCCCATTCCAATTGCTGGAAAAGAAAGAAGATGATGGGCCTTGCTCTTCCTCTTCTCCTTACCCTTCTCTTCCCATCTCCTCCACCACCGAGCCTAATAACAGTAACAGTACGAACACGAATCATTCTACCTCGAATCTCCAAATTGAGGTTGCTGAACCGTCAAAGAAAACCCCTCCGAAACGAACATCACCGAAAGACAGGCACACGAAGGTGGATGGACGTGGTCGTAGAATCCGCATGCCAGCTCTCTGCGCTGCTAGGGTTTTTCAGCTCACTCGAGAACTTGGTCACAAATCAGATGGTGAAACCATCGAGTGGTTACTTCAACAAGCTGAACCAGCAGTGATCGCTGCCACAGGCACGGGCACAATCCCTGCTAATTTCACTTCGCTCAACATATCCTTGCGTAGCTCAGGTTCAAGTATGTCACTTCCTTCTCAGCTAAGATCAGGGAATTTCAATCCAAACTTTTCACTGCAGCAACGTGGTCGGAGTTTGTTCCCTGGAATCGGGCTAGAAACCTCACAGGCACCGACATTCCTAAGTTTCCAATCTAGTAATAATCTGAACGCAGTGCTGCAAGCAAAGCAAGAATTGCGAGACAATTCCTCGCTGGAATTATCAACGGAGACAGAAGAGAGTTTAAGCAGGAAACAAAGGTCCGAGCAAGATTTATCACCATCGCAACAGCATCAGATGGGGAATTACTTGTTACAATCCAGTACTGGGGCAATACCAGCTAGTCACGGTCAAATTCCAGCAAATTTTTGGATGCTGGCCAATTCGAATAACAATCAAGTCATGAGCGGAGACCCTATATGGACATTTCCTTCTGCCAACAACAGTAGTGTGTACAGAGGCACCATGTCAAGTGGGTTGCATTTTATGAATTTTCCTGCTCCTGTTACCTTATTGCCCAGCCAGCAACTGGGGTCTACTAGCATTGGTGGTGCCAGTGGTGGTAATAGTGGGATAAGTGAAGGGCATTTCAACATGCTAGCTGGATTGAATCCCTACCGGCCTTCAGGTCTATCAGAATCACAGGCGAGTGGGTCTCACTCCCATCATGGTGGCGGTGGTGGAGGAAGCGATGATCGGCATGATACAACGAGCCATCACTCATAGGGGTGGAGCAAGCAAAGCAAGAGCACCATCATGACCATCATCCCTCCACCTGTGTAGTTTTTATGTGTAACACACGTGAGGTTTGATTGTTCTTGAGATATTGGAGTTTTGTTTTCCTTTTCTTTTGCGTTTTTTTCTCCCTAATTATTATTCCATTTTTTCTTTTTGAGTGTGATTAAAATGGGGTTTTAGCTAGGGTTTGAATGAAAGACAGTACTATTTTTACAGGTGTTGGGTGGTTTTGATAAAAGACCTTATTTGGGTTTTTCATTTCATTATTGCTCAGTCCTACGGAACATCTCATCATCATTGTTTGTTCAATCTCTTCTTTCTGGACAAAGCTGCTGCTACCTGTAATTATATATGTATACATATATATATATATATATATGCATGTGTGTATACTTATCCTATATGTTTCCCACCAAACTGGCCAGCAATTGAACTCTCTCTCTCTCCCTCTCCCTCTCCAGCTAGTCTCCATGGACTCTCTCTCTCTCTCTCCCCCTCTCCCTCTCCAGATAGTCTCCATGGATTGGTGGTGAAAAGGGGACATGAATTAATGAACTGTGTCAAAGTGAAAGCAAGAGATAAAACAATGTGACTGTATTGCAGGGTTGCTTTTTCTCACATTCTGATTCTAAATCTCTGCCATGAATCTCAAGGTTTACTGCATCAATGATTAAGATATTTTTTTCAGAGAAATGGGGGAGGGACCCAGACCTTATCAGTTCCAGCTGTTGGTTCGGGTGGTGGGCCTAGATGCTGGTCATTGCCCTAACCAATGAACAATGTCACGAACACGAACAAAGAGGTGGATGATTCCTCCCTCTCTCTTTTTTGTGGCAAGTTCTACAATGCCGTCAGCCACCAGAAACTTGACGCGTGGTCTATTGTTTTTAAATACACAACACATCAGTCGGCCAAATAGGTAGAGTCCACCCAGCAACGGTGGTGCTGATCCCCATCTGGTTGGCATGCATGCATGCCGGCCTCCATTATTATTATTGACTGGGCTTCCACGTGGCTGGAGAAAATTCAAATATAAACTTTGATCATCTTTCAAAGAAAGAAAAATCAACTCCAAATCTAAAACAAAACCAATTTAGTTCTATAGATCAATTATCAAAACTTCAACTGATAGTTATAGCATAGACGTGTCATTAAATACAAGCAGTCTTTACCCTAATCTGCAAGCATGTGAAGGAGAAGGACCGCCCAAGAAAGCCTAGACGAGGACCAAATGCAATTCCAGGTAATTAAGTTCTGGTAATTCTTTTGTGTGCTAACCATTGTTATCTTGTAGTATATTTAAGTAAGTTTAAATCATGAGGCTATAGTTAATTTTGCTAATTAAAAGCAATTGTTGTGGTCTTGCAGTAATGGTGGCCAGAGAAAACCGGACAAAGGAAAAAGAATTGTCGAAGGTTGCTAAGGTGAAGAGGTTGTCCAAATTAAGAGGTAACAGGTTGATTCGTTTTCTTTTAACTATTTGCTGAAACGATAAGTTGTGATAGATGGAGTTGATTTGTTTGTTTTGGGTTTATTTCTAAAATTGATTTTTTGAAATCCATGTTTATGCATTTGAACACATGATCAATAGAGCTGATAGATGGGATGTTGCATTGATTACCTGACAAGCTGTTTGTTTTTTTGTTAGGTCGTGAGATAAAATTAATGGTGATTCTAACAAGATGGGATTTTATTTGTGTAAATGAATTGAAGTTGAAATGAATTATTTTTATCTTAATTAATTCGTAGTTGATTGGGGAAAAATTAGCCTCTTGTACCTTCTGTGTTGATGGAATGTCTCCGAATGAGGCAACTCGACATTTGTAATTTGTAGCCATATATATATATATATATATATGAATGCTCATGCCAGCAGAGATGGTGTAGAAAAAGAAACATGGATGCTACACTGACTATGATGTTAGAAAATAAACCAAGCTAATATGGTACAATTTAGGATATCTAAGTTGCTTTAATCACAATTAACCTGTTGCTTTGTGAATCGTCAAGTCCTTAGTCATTTAAGACTTCGGTTATCAACTTGTATAAATACAAGGAATCGGGTCTTCAACCATCTATAGGTGCCTCCTAGTGGTAAGAGTTTAGGACTAAGAAGTTTATTCTTCCGTGGTTTCAGGTTCGAATCTTAATATGATGACTACAAGAAGTTTATATGGTCATTATTTCAAGGTCCATGAGATTAATCGAGGTGCACGCAAGCTAATCCAGACACTCACGTTAATAAAAAAAAAGAAAAAAGAATCGGGTCTTTATTTTTGTGTGATTGGAAAAAGCTAAAGCAGGTGCATGGTTAGTGATTTGCTAGTGTGAACCTCTGTGATTGTACCATGTGGGCACATATAATAGTGTAGGTTGTGTGTAATAACTTTGTATTGAGTGGGTGCATAATGTATAGTGATTACTATAGGTTATGTGTGACAACATGCATGTATGCGTTTCGTTTTGAATACGATTTATGTGTTTGTGAGTTAAGAATTAAATTACAAGCGTTCATGAAATTATTGTTTGCGTGTTTGGCAGTTATCTATGACATATTTAAGATTGTGATCTAGAGCCTGTTTGGCTGGCGTTTCAAACGCCGGTTTGCAGTTTTTTTTTTCATTTTAAATGTCCATAGTTTGGTGTTTTTAGATCATTTTGATGTGCTGATGTCAAAAATGATTTTTAAAAAATAAAAAAACATCATTTTGATGTATTTCGGCATGAAAAGTACTTTGAAAAGCTACAGCAACAGCTATCCCAAACACCCTCCTACTATATTTATGTGATGGAAAAACACGGGCCTTTCATTAATTATGTGCATAAGAAGGTGAATCCATTACCATTCATTGTTAAAGACTAGAGTTTGTAAAATTTCCACCGGTTCTGTATTATTGTGGCGTGTTCAATAAATTTCTGTCACAAATCCACATGAAATCGACATAAATTCTTAGCACCTACGCAACACATCCAAAATCAACAGGAAATTCTTAACAAAGGAGCGTCTAGATGTGTAGAAATTTGAGAGAAGTGTTGACAAAACGGCAGCGCATGCATGGCTGCTATACAGGCTTCCATTCTATGCATATTGATGCAGAAAATAAAGAGGCCAAGTGCTCGATATTTGTTTCAGATAGAGCAGCTAAGTTGTCGTTAAATATTAAAATTTACAATTGCATGAGGTTTAATACCTTAAGAATTCATTTTTGAGCTCAAATCTTAGCTACAAGTCTCTTATCAAGGTAAGTAAACACACCTAATTTTTTTTTTATGTTATCCGATTTATTCATTATATTATTATATTAAATGTATTTAAGAATACTGATATTAATATTTTTTATTCAAAAAATCCTAGGTCATGTTTTCTTCTCCCTATATATATTTCTATGCGATAATATTCAATAAATATTAGAACATATAATTAATGAAAGAATAAAAATATCCCAGAAACTTTAACAAAAGAAAAAAAATATCATTGCCATTATTGTCAAAACAATAAAAATTATTAAATTATCCGGAGAAAAAAAAAACATTAACAAAAGAGCAAGCAAGAAAAACAATTAAATTATTATTATTATTATTATTATTATTATTATTATTATTATTATTATTATTATTATTATTATTATTATTATTATTATTATTATTGTGTTAAGTACACTTATATATACATAGACAAAAGTAGGGATTATTCTAGAAATATAAAAAAAATAAAAGTATAAGGGCTGAAATGAAAATCAAATATAAAGGGATTAAATTCAAAAATTAAAAGTCTAAGGGCTGAAATGAAAATCACATTTATTATCAATTTAAATTAAAGGACAAAGTTGAAACAATCGAAACTTGTGTACCGAATTTATTGAGCTTTTACAGCCAATCCGGAAATTAAAAATAGGAGGACCGAAGTGAAACTTGCACATTCAATTAATTAAAATCGGAGGACCCAATCGAACTAAATCAAAACTTATATAATCGAAATTAGGACCAAAAACAAAATTAAAAGTAGAAGGACCGAAGTGAAACGTAACAAACAATGGGGGACTCTCCTGCACTTTTATGTGCAGGAGAGAGAGAAACGTGGCCAGCAGCTTTAACCGGTCGTCGACGCCTCCACAGACATTTGTAGGTTACACGCGCCATCGCGGGAGGAAGGCCACACGGAGGCTCATCGAAAACGACTTCGGAAGACCATTTCCGGCCACCGTAGGACGCCGCACGCGCCACCCAAACAGGGGCGTGAGGCGGAAAACCGACTGGCGCGTGCTCCTCACGCCCTGATAGCCACGGAATAAAAAAAAAAAAATAGGGTCAATTACTGGCCTGCCCCTGTACTCAAGTCAACATTTTTGTCTTATTAGGGGCTATAACCTTATTTATCCATTTTAAAAATTATTAAAAAAAAACTTGCGGCGGACCGTACCGGTCCGGACGCGCGCAATTACACCCGTGCCCCTCAGCCGAAACCGTTTTTTGTCTTATTATCGGGGGCAAAAACGTTAAAACACTGTTCACAGCCGGAAAAGACAAAAAAAAAAAGGGTGGACGTGCACCTGCGAAGAATGGAGACAAATTTCGTGTCCACAGTGCTAATGAGTGTGTGTGCACAATGTTTGAGCAGTAAAATCCGTTTTGTTTTAGTGTATTTGTTAATTTTGTTTTTAATTTTTTAAAATTTATTTTTAATATTAATACATTAAAATGATTTAAAAATACTATATTTTTTAATTTAAAATAAAAATAAAAATAATTTTTTTTATATATTTTTTTAAAAGAAAACACAGACAAACAGTCATTCCACTCACTACATATTTCTCAAATCAATTGTGTGAAATCTGAGAATATGTCATCGCCACTTCAAATAATTAATTCACCTTTTAAATGAATTTTGTCGGACAATGGAATAAATCCAAAATAAAATAAAATCGTAGACCACCTTTTATAATCTAGCATTTACATGTTGAAACATAATCACAGACGTGCTCCTGTGGATTAAACAAATCTCGTTTTGGTAATTAGAAGAGAACCCATCATTTTCCTTGCAAGTGTTCCTTGTTAGTTGGGCTGATGAAGATCCAATGGAGCCACGATGTTTCGTGTTTCGATTGAAAAAAATTAAAAAAATTATTTTTTTTTTAAATTAAAAATATTTGATGGTTTTAGATTTAATGTGCTGATATAAAAAATAATTTTAAAAAAATATTTTAATATATTTTTAAATAAAAAATATTTTTTAAAATAATTTCAACTAGACTTTCAAACAGACAAAATTTAATGGCTGCCAGGCCCTTTGATACAAAGTATACATACACACTCGGTGCGAACCCGGCCATTAATGGTTTGTGATTTCTTCAGGTCACTTATGTTCATCGTTTCTAAGACTACCAGGAACCCTTTTAACTTGTGAATGTAGCTTTTGTTTTAGAGCATGCTAGACTCTTGATAATACTATATAGCACAAAATTCAGTACCTTTCAATGAATTAAAGGAAAAATCATAGATTTATATTAAGTTGATGTGGAAGTAAACTTGCCATCATTGTGGGTATGCCATAGCTTTTTGTTTTACAGCTTGGTGGAATCCTGATGATGGGTTATCCCAAAATTCATTGGATATTCCAATGAATATATATATATATATATATAAACATCATAAGAGTTTTAGTTGATGTTGGAGTCAATCGTGTCATGATTAATGCCTTTTATATTAATGAACATCACCTAACTATGTGATATATTTAAGGGTTTTTTTAGAAAAATAATATTGATATTGGTATATTAAAATAATAAAAAGATTCTAAAATAATATTTTTAAACAAAAATACTCAAGATTTTCGGAAACTCCAGTGAAAATGATCATTCAAACACTTTTTTTTATGCGAGGAACCCATTCCTGGAAAATACACTTTATAGGTTTAGGAGAGTGAGTAAAATTTTGTTTGTCTTAGATACTTACAAAGGTTGCACGCTTTGATTTGAACTTAAAATCTACTATGTAGATCGCAAACTCTCTGTCATCATATAATGTCTCTTAGGACAATCATCCAAACCAAATACTGTTAGTATCAAAATTAAGAGAGTGTTTGAATATAAGGTAATTTCTTACTTTACATATATTTTATTTAGAAAAGATATTATATCAATACTTTTTATAATTTAACATGTTGATTTTATTTTTATTTTTTTAAAAAAAATATTAACATCCTTTCAAGAGAAAAAGCAATTTGACAAGGTCAAAATGTTTTGATAATATATTTTAGATACATCATCTGCATTTAAATCAGCAGCTCGAGGCCTTAATTTACAAATCAAACCTAACATCTAAAGTTTTCGTACTATGAAGAATGTTACAGTGTTTACCAATTTGGTGGTGGATCAACCATCAACACCGGCCCTCCCTGTAGTATTTTGGTTTGTGTTTAGCACGCTGTGTAGGGGATCGGTTGTCAGTTTTGTTTTGTTTTAATCGAAATGATCAAATATTTTATATTAGTTAAAAAATGAGATAAAATGGTGTTGTTTAGTCTCGGTTTAAATTCCGGTCCATTCTGGATTTTTCGGTCAAATACCGGCCGAAACGTTTTGGTTTCGTTCCACTCGTTTCGTTTCGTCTAAATAATTTTTTTAAAATAATGAATAATTTTACAATATCAATCATATCTTTTAATTCGGCTGTTACATTGAGATGAAATTTTACGAGAAGTCTTTTGATATATTTATATATATTATGTTAAAATTTCAGAGCAATCCGAGAATGTGATGACCTTGCGAGATTGATGATGATATTCTCGTAATATTATATATGTTCATAATTTTGTTCAGAAAAATCATTTTATTATGTTTTTTTTAGATTAAATTGCACAATTCTAAATAATTTTATTTTTAGATTTGATATAAATTCTTTTTTGAATTAATATATTTAATTATATATATACACATAAACAATATAACTCCGAAATGACACACAAAAATACCCTGAAATAACACACCTAAATACTCCGAAACCAAAACATTCTCTTACAATTTAAAAAACAAAGCAACAATCGAAATTGAATTGAAAAATTGGTTGAGTGTTCAAAGGTGGTGACAGAGAGGACTCAGGAGAGGAATAATATCAAGTATCTCATGGAAAAAATTCCAGGAATTATCCCGGTCCCTCGCATTAATCATGGCTCACGCATGCTGCAAGTGAAGCATCCGTCCTTCGTAGCTGCTGAAAAGACGTGCATAGATATGCAAGGAGGTTAGGAAGCACTTGCGCTGCTGCTGATTCCCTTGTTGGGTTAGGTGGCTCGACAGTACGCATCAATCTAGTGCAGGCATAGCCCTTCAATTATTAACCCAATGATTCTGACAGCTTCTCCTGGATTCTCTTCACATGCTCCTTGAGCTTCTGTTTTCCAATGTTTGAGCATATCGATATAAAATTACCTGCATCGTATAGTTAATTAAGAGCTGTTTGGATTAGTAGTAGAAATCCAAGAAAATATTCAATCTGTAACATGAAAAATATCACTGTTTCAATTCTTACTACATTCTTAGCCAACAGTAGCGCATTACCATTGTGATTCTCAGCACCAAACAAGGAGAAACTCGAGGGATTGAAGTCATCGTGTAACTGCAGTTGAATATTGAACACAGAACCCTAATTCAATTGCAGAATCAACTAGACCAGATCACTATTTGCAAGTTGAGCACCGATATATAAACATGCAAATAAAGTATTGCCTTTATCCAAAAGCCATTACATGTTTTCCATCCCTCTCCATGCATGGCCATCCCCCATGTCACTTGGCTATTGTGTCTTGTCTTGGAAAATTCTCACCATCAGGTTCATCACCACCATGCAGGTGGCTCTCTGTCAATGGAGACACCAATAACTACAAATTGTTTTGTTTTTTGATGAGAGGAAATCTCATTCATCACAAAGCATATTTTGAGGGCTGGATGACTGAGTAAAATCTTGATTGTTTCAGTCTCTTATAAGAAATGTATATTTTGACACGAATTTAAAATCTACTGTACAAGTCACAAGCTTTCTGCTATCACGGAACGCTACCTAAGGACTAACTACAACTCAACACATGTTAATAAAGTGACGGTTTTGTTCTTAGTAAGTTGATCAATTGAGTGTTGGTGGACAGGGGCTGTCTCAATTTCTTATTGCTTTCTTTCTTGGCGTTTATAAGAATAATTGGGGACACAGTTTCAATGAATAATTCCACCACACTTTTCATTGATTCTTTACAGTGTATATATACACAAAGAGTAGCTACATAATTGCCTATATGTTTGCTGATAATTAAGACAAGGATTTTGTACATCAAAGAAGGGATTACAATTCTAAATATAGAAAGGTATGTAACGGTCTGATCCCAACGGCAGTAAGCTTAACATGGAAGGTTTTGGTTTAGGCATGAATATCTGCTTGTATGGATCTTCAATCTGGATTTGTGCATGTTTCCTCAATACGCCCCCGCAAGATAGGGCTACCATCGGTGAGGCCAATCTTGGATCTGAGGAATTCGGTGCGCTGGTGGGACAAGGGTTTCGTCAGTAGGTCCGCAAGTTGGTCTTGAGTGTGAACATGTTGAACCTTGAGTGAACCCTTTTGAACTAAGTCACGAACGAAATGAAGATCGATTTGAATATGCTTCATCCGAGAGTGATGAACTGGATTGTAGCTGAGGTGAGTGGCGCCAAGGTTGTCACATAGTAACAACGGAGCAGTTTTGATGGGGAAGCCAAGTTCGGAGAGGAGACCATGTAACCATATTGTTTCGGAGGCTGCATTTGCAAGTGATCTGTACTCGGCCTCGGTGGAAGAACGGGCAATGGCTCGCTGTTTTTTGGAGCTCCATGAGATAGGATTCTGACCAAGAAAGCTGATGTAGGCTGACGTAGAGGAGCGATCATCAATATTCCCAGCCCAATCAGCATCTGAGTATGTTGTAAGAGTCCAGGATGTGTTCTTCTTGAGGTGAATGCCGTGAAAGATGGTCTGCTTGAGATAGCGTAGCAAGCGCTTGACTGCAGCCCAGTGGGAATGGGTAGGCTTGTGCATGAACTGTGACAATTTATTGACAGCAAAAGAAATGTCAGGACGAGTTAAAGAAAGGTATTGAAGGCTTCCAATTACCCGTCGAAATTCGGTGCTGTCAAAGGCAGCAGTTCCATCAACCAGTTTTAGTGAGGTGCTGGTTGATAATGGAGTAGAAATGTCCTTGGCACCCACCATGTTTGTTGTGGTAAGCAAATCCCGAATATACTTATGCTGCGATAAAAAAAGTCCTGCACAAGTGGGGAGAACTTCCACCCCTAAAAAATAATTAAGAATACCCATGTCTTTCAAGTGAAATTTGGAGCCAAGTTGTGTCACAATTGATTGCACAAATGAGGTAGTGTTACCAGTAAGTACAAGATCATCCACATAAACCAATAAAAAACAGATTATGGAGTCATTGCGATAAATAAACAAAGAAGGATCAGCTTTGGATATACTGAAACCAAGATCAATGAGAGCAGTCTTAAGTGTGCAGTACCAAGCCCTAGGGGCTTGTTTAAGGCCATAAATGGCTTTGCGTAATCTGCATACATAATTAGGTTTAGATGGATCCTTAAAACCTGGTGGTTGACTCATGTGGACAGTTTCGGTTAGGTGGCCGTGTAAAAAGGCGTTATTCACGTCCATTTGTCTTAAGGACCAACCCTGCATCACAGCAATGCTAAGAACAATTCTAATGGTCGCAGGTTTTACAACTGGACTAAAGGTTTGGGTGTAATCAATCCCATATTTTTGGTGAAAGCCCTTGGCTACAAGCCGGGCTTTAAATCGATCAATGGAGCCATTGGGTTTTCGTTTCACTCGAAAAACCCACTTGCAGCTGACGGGATTGCAGCCAGATGGAGGTGGGACTAAGTCCCAGGTTCCATGGCGCATGAGAGCAGTGAGCTCATCGGACATGGCAGCACGCCATTGAGGCATGGACAGGGCTTGAGTGACACACGTAGGTTCTAAACTCTGCGGTAGAGGGTGTTTGGTGACAAGGTTGATCTGTTTGGGTTTGAATATCTGGTTCATGGATCGAGTAACCATGGAGTGTGTGCGGTGATTCAAGGTGTCATCGGAACTAGTGGGAGTCACCGTGGGAGATGGTGGTTGTAACGGTGAGGTGACTGGATTAGAGGGAGAATTATATGAAGATGATGCAGATGCATGTGAATCACTAAGATTACCAGTATTAAGCGAATTGGAAGAAATTGGAGAAGAATTGAAGGAAGACATACCTGGAGGAGCTGGATCGGCGGCGAGATCGGTTCCCAATGTCACTGGTGGAGCCGAAGAAGGTGAAGGAACGGGGAGTGGCTGGAGAGAGATGGGTGACGAAGCGGGCCTAGAGTTGGGAGATGATGTGGGCCGAGATATTGAAGGCATAAGGGAGGCTAAAGTTTGACTCTCATCAAATAGCACATGCCTTGACAGATACACTCTATGTGTATTGGGCTCCAAACACCGATAGGCATGTTGAGTTAAAGAGTAACCTATGAAGATGCATGGTGTTGATTTGGGCTGCAATTTATTGGTTGTATAGGGCCGGGTCAAAGGGTAGCATATGCACCCAAATGTTTTTAATTTAAGATAATTTGGCTTTTGACCGAACAATGTTTCAAAAGGGGATTTGTTTTGAAGTAAGGGTGTTGGTTGACGGTTGATTAAATATGCAGCAGTATGAAATGCATGAGGCCAATATGATAAAGGTAGGTTAGCATCATGGAGTAAAGTAAGACCTGTTTCAACTAAATGACGGTGACGACGTTCAGAGACGCCATTTTGTTGAGGTGTATGCGGTGCAGTTGTGTAGTGACTAATGCCATGTAAAGAAAGAAATGGTTTGAGGCTAATAAATTCCCCACCATTATCAGAATAAAGACTTTTTATGCTTGTTTGAAAACGTTTTTCAACAATTTTTTTAAATTGAGGAAAAATATTTTTGACGCAAGATTTGGCATGGATGGGGTAAAACCACAAATATTTGGTGTAGTGGTCAACAAAAATTAAATAATAACGTGAACCATCTAGACCATCACAATGAGCTGGTCCCCACACATCAGTATAAATGGTGTCTAGGGGGACATGACTTTGAATGCTTGTGGACCGAAAAGGAAGTTGGTGGGCTTTATTAATAGAACATGAAGAACACAAAGAATTATTTTGTTTTTTGTTTTCTTTGATTGGAAGAGAAAAATGATTAACAAGACTGTGAACAATTTTAAGAGAGGGATGTCCAAGGCGCTTATGCCAGCCATCAAATGACGTCCGTTCATGCACATTGGCAACAATTTTGGAAGATGGCCCCACCAACGAATTTGGAAAAAGATACACGCCGTCCTTACATGCTCCTCTTAGTATAGTCGCCCCCGTAGTCGGATCCTTCACCAAAAAATAAAAGGGGTGAAGTTCAAGAAAAACATTATTTTGTAATGTAAAGTGATGAGCAGAAATTAAATTCTTGCAGATATTAGGAACACATAAAGTATCATGAAGAACAAACGTGCGTGTGGGTGATTTTAGAGATAAAGAACCAATGTGAGTAACCGGCAAACCTGACCCATCACCAATGACAACTTCATCGGTGCCATCGTATTCAGAGTGTATAGATAAATTTGTTAAATCACCAGTAATATTATGAGACGCAGCAGAGTCTAGGAGCCATTTTTGGTCCTTTTGATTTGAGGCAGTGGCACAATTTGCCATAAAATCAGATTGACGAAATTGTGAACAAGTTTTTGCAATATGCCCGACTTGATCACACAGCTGACATTTGGGCTGAAAACGTCTCTGATTTGGCCTGTTTTGTTGAAATCTCCGGTTGTCTTTAAATGGACCCGAGTATTGGGTCGTCTGTTGAGGCAAGCCAGTGGGCTTAAATGGTGGTCTGGGCAAAATGCCCTTTCGGGGACTTCCATTTGGAGAAAATGAAGTCTGCCTGTGACGGTGAGTGTAGTGAGCAGAGGCGACGAGCTGCTGCGACGAGGATTCCAGCCGGCGCAGGTAATTATCATGCCCCACGAGAAGATCATGAAGCTCCTCGAAAGTAAGGGAAGTGGCCTTTGCTCGTATTGAGGTTGCAATGTCCCGAAAATCAGGACCCAATCCATTTAGGATGTAAAGGGTGAGATCATCATCTGCAATGGGATGATCAATGAGAGAGAGTTCATCTGCAAGGGCTTTAACCGTGTGCAGGAAGGTGGCAATTGAACGATTTCCTCGTTGAATCAAGGTGAGTTCTTCTTTCAATTGCATTGCTCGGGTTCGAGACTTGCTGGCATAGAGATGATGAAGCTTTGTCCAAGCCTCATGGGAGGTTTTGGCAGTGGCTATGAGAGGAGTGATAGTGCTTGATGTTGAAGCCAGAATAGCACTGAGAATCAATTTGTCTTGACGGACCCAATGAGTTTTATTTAACTCAGTGGTAGAGGTGCCAACAGGGGATGGGCACTGGGATATTCCATGAACATAGTCAAGGAGATTATACCCTATAAGGAGAGCTTCAAATTGTGCTCTCCACTGTGGAAAGGTGGATGGTTGTAGCTTTTCATTGATTTGTGTCGTAATGTTCAGTGCAATGAGGGTGTTTTCAGTGGATGGGGTGAGAATGGGTTGAGTTGTGGGGTTCTGGGTAGCGGATTGAGTTTCAGAGGATGTCATTGTATTTGGGGGAAGGGGATCGTGTTGCTCGGTGGAGAAAGGCTCTTCTGATACCATATAAGAATAATTGGGGACACAGTTTCAATGAATAATTCCACCACACTTTTCATTGATTCTTTACAGTGTATATATACACAAAGAGTAGCTACATAATTGCCTATATGTTTGCTGATAATTAAGACAAGGATTTTGTACATCAAAGAAGGGATTACAATTCTAAATATAGAAAGGTATGTAACGGTCTGATCCCAACGGCAGTAAGCTTAACATGGAAGGTTTTGGTTTAGGCATGAATATCTGCTTGTATGGATCTTCAATCTGGATTTGTGCATGTTTCCTCAATAGCGTTATGGTTAGGCTAAAAAAGTGCAGGAAGACAGTTTTTGTTGCTGTGGATTAGGGCTTGCTATGGGCATGCAAGGATGGTTTTCGCAACTCTTCGTCACCTCGGTAGCGGGTGACTTTGTTTTTTCTGCTATGGTGATATATTAACGATAAAAAATAAATAAAAAACTTAAAATACTTAGTTTCGTAAGGTCATTTCAACTGATCTTTAGAGAGGTGAAGAAGGGATGAAAGGTAAAATAATCAGTGGAAGGAGGGAAAATGAGAGATGTGAGAAAATTAGAATACAAAGAAAGTTTCTTGATTTTATGCTACATTTATTCAAAGTTGACTTTATTATTGATTTTGTCATCATAGCCAAGGTAGTTATAGTGAACGGGGTTTCAGAATTTGATTGGTGGAGTACAATGCTGGTAGATCAAATGAATAAATTTTCTTATTCTATCCATTTCAAGATTCTGCTCCATTTTTCTTTTTCTTTTGCTTCACTAGATCACAAGTTCATTAGCTCATTTAGCAAAGGACTTTTATTTCAAGACAAATAAATCACTAAAGAAACACTATTTGATAGGTTGTGTGGAAAAACATATTATGAGACGTGACCTCTATTTAGAATAGAGGTTATGTATAAAAAAAAATTAAAATATAACTGTGTTTAAACTGTGTTATTTTTCAAATATTTTTTAAACTTTCATTACTTTCCCAAACTAAAATTGGGTTTTTTTTTTAGTTTTTTTTTTTAAAAAAATATTAGATAAATAGGTAGTTATTTCAAAATGGATTTGTTCACGGGTTAAGGTATCGGGTCAATTGTGTTCATGTCCTTTTTGGACAGAAGCCGAGTTCTCTCAAATTTGACAGATCTATAAGCACAGGCCCAGCCTATGAACACAATTTCAAAGCAAACTTTTGACGTTGCCTATATACTTAGATATAAATAGCCCTCGTAATTGAAGACATAAACACTCAAACTTCCTCAATGGCACAGTAGGAAATACCTTTCTGAGAAGGTGAGTTTCTAAAAAACCTAGATCAACTCAGCAAATAATTGTGATGAGATGAAAGAATAATTACAAACTGGAGGCCATAATGTTTTTCCATCACATCCCAATTATTAATTAGACCAAACAGTCAGTCACTACTATCATTTCATCGATCTCCCAACTAATGCCACTTAAAACTGACATTAGAATTGTAAATATACAGAAAGCTGAGTAAAAGTGTAGAATTATGGAGCAATCTTAATTAGAGGATGAACTAGATTAAGTTTATGTTATATATAATTCTGCTTTTAGGAATGATGTTATGAACGCCATGCATAACCTAGAGCTAGCATTAGCTTCTCAATCATACATTTGACAACTTGATCCTTTGCATCTAAATTTTTGCAGCCGAATTACTTTATATAATAACTGCACTAAACCCTCATCAATAGCTACAGTATAGTTTGGATCATATATAATTCTGAAAACAGCCTAGCTCCTCATATTTGTTTTGGTAAAAGATTTCTGGGTCGAGAGAGTCGCGAGTCCAGGAAGTTAGAACTGCTTTCAGGCACTGCAGCCAATATACTAAAACCCAAGTCATCGAGAAACTGAAATCTATTTTAGTTTCAGTTCTTGTCTGGAAGATATCTTAATTTTCATTATATCTAGAGATCCCTCAGATCCTTCTGAGGAACTTAACAAAATCAGGATGTAAAATTGGAGCAAGCCAAAGCATACCAAATGTAATTAACATCTAGTCCTGGTAAATTACTCCTGTTTAAAGCATATGAACTAACAATAATATCGTGCAAACATTTCTAACATTATGCAAGCATATGAACTATCTGCAATTATTTGAAGCTTAGGATATCACTGAAAGCATTTCAAACATCAGCATTGGAAATTCCCAAACCCACATCTCCTTCATTATAGGAAATACTTCAAAGTCAACAAACAAATAACTCAAAAGACCAATCACATAAACAAAATCCCAACATTACAATAGCAAAATCTCCCTCTTTTCCTATAACATTATACCCCCCCACCCGCAATTTTTTTTTCCATGAAAAGAAAGTATAAAAGACAAAAAAATGAAAAAGAAGTGCCTCATCTGAAATTGATTATGGACTGAAACATATACCCCTTACCCCAACCTAATAACAAGGACTAGTACATTAGGAGAAATTAAAAAGAAAAAGGAAGAGATACTTGTCATGCATATATACATACATATTAAGGAAAGTCCAGCACTAGCTGGAAAGTTGCACCATATAGTAGTGGATATCCTTAATTTCTTCAGCACTGTGTAGTGTACAAGATAATGATGGTGATGAGAGGGAAGAGGATCCGAGGTTCCTCTCAGCGCAAATAGGATTTCTCAACCTTGAAAATAAAACCAGTAGGCTGATCTTGCTGCTGACATGATCTCTCTGATCCAAGCTCCTCTCATCTGTAATTTCCTTCCACACCAGTCTTATACCCTTGTTAAGAGAAATCCGTTCTGAATTTGAGTACCATGAACCGCACTAGAAACAGAAGTAATAAAAAAGAAAATCAAGTAGCTTAATGAAGATCATACCAAGATCATGACTAACCAAGAGGGAGATATCTAAAATGAAAGAAATGGGTTTTTGGTAGAGCTAGATCAAAGAAGTACTGAAGACCCCGTATTAGCTGGATCATGCCATGAACCGACACTTGTGGTGGTGTTCCAGTACATTGAAGGATCTGAGAAGCCAACTTGCTCTATCTGATTCTGGCATGGCACATTCCAGTCCAACCTATTTTGATCATGATCATTTTTCACCCCCTTCATACCAATCCCAGATTCACTATTACCATTCATATGCAGCTCATCGAAGGGTACTGTCAAGTTTTGAAAGTAGTTAGGAGCTCTTGTACTCTCTTTGATACCACCATTGGTGAACTTTTGTTGGTTAAAGCTAGAGGCAAGCAAAGAAGCTATAGGAGAAGCTGTGTTGGTGGAAGTTGTGGAGGAGCCAAAGAGATTGGAATAACTTGAAAGAAGAGAATTTGAAGTGACCACATCTTGTATTTGCTTAGTAGGATTAAACCCATTAGCATCATTAGTACTCATGATTCCTGATGAAAACCCTAAAGCAAGAGCGTTTAACTGAGGCTGGAGATCGTGATACCCAGAAACAGCTGAATCCATCCTTGAATTGAACCTACCAGGAAATGGAAGGTTCATCTCCGATGGGTTACTGCTAGATAACCCATAAAACAAAGGATTAATATGATTTGAAGTTGAAGAAATATGGTCAATTGGGGTTTGAGGGTTAGGGTTAGAACTAGAAACTGAATTACTAGCTCCCTCAGCGGCTGAGGCTGGTCTCTTGACACGCTTGTTCTTCCTACATCCTCCACCAACAGGAACATTCCTTAAAGTACCACCTCTTGTCCAGTATCTCTTACAAGCCTTGCAAAAGTGTCTTGGCTGAGATAAGCTGTAGTTGTTATAATAACAGAACTTGGTATTTGAGGAATCACAACGAGGACACTTGAGAGCTTGCTGGTGCTGGTGCTGCTGCTGCTGCTGTGTTTGTGAAAGTACTTCTTGGCTCGGTCTCTCCATTAGCTTACTTGTCGATGCCATCAGGCTTTTCTCATCTATCTGATTCTTCACCCAAGAGAAAAGGGAAGAAAAAAAAAAACGAAAGACATCAAGATTGGAGTTCTTATTAGTGTAAAAATAACAGCACAAGATAGATATTCTCTTCCAAAAGCTACGAAACAAAAACTGGGTCATGTTCTGTCTAATAATTGAGACAGACAGAGAGAGAGAGAGAGAGAGAGGAGGGGGGGTTAAAGAACCTGTGGCCATTCGTTAGTAGTTGAAGAGATGACAACCATCTTCTCACAGTTGGCTAACATTTCTTCTCTCAAAGGAATCGTTGAAACAAAGAGTAAGCAGACAAAGAGCTGGTGGCGACGCGAGTCTTTCTTGATGGGGTACAAATATTGTCACATACATAGAGAGAGAAGGAGAGTCTGTGTGTTAGATTAATTAGCAAAACATGAGAATTTGTGTGATTTAACTCGTCAGACTTTCACGTGATGGGGTCTGGCCTGAAATCGAATTTGGGTATCTGATTTATCTAATGAAACTATTAAAAGAAAGAAAGAATGTGAAAGAATATATGGAGGGACATCCAAAATATTCAAAATCCAAGAAAAAGACAGGGAGGTAAAGCAGAGCTAGAGATGAATCTTTGAGTTGTTCAAGAAAGAACATTAACATATGAGACTGAGAGGCTACACATTCCAAATCTCTACGAAACATTCCTTTGTATAATTCGATAGATATCCATAGATACATAGAGGGAATCCCTAGAGCCCAAGACCCAACGCAGTCTCACAGCAAATCCCACTTCCACTTTATTTTCTTGTACTCATTCAATATATATATATATAGAATGTGAACGCATACGCCATAAAAACTATGCTCATAAGAAAAAAAAACATCACATCCATAACTAGATCCAACGGTGCATAACCATCTCCCACTTGCTTTCGATGGGATATCAATATACAGCAAAATAAAAGGTTCCGAACAAGCACTGTTAGCATCATCTTCCCGGCCCCTTCTGGAAGAATGGTGAGAGAACATCATGTTTGACAAGTATAAGCACATAAACTGCTGTACAATTATCAATTATGTATGTCCTTGCTTCTTACACCTGAGTTTGCATTAATTACTATATTTTGGTAGCAACAATAATACTAATACCTTGGAGACATCAAAGGCCGTGAGCTATTGGATTTTACTGCCTTTTTTTAAATAAAATAAAATAAATGGGAATGAGACTGACTATTCAATTTTTGGGGAGAATGTGAAAACTCCAAGAGAAACAGGACAACAGGACTCCATGTGGGGAGTCCAAGTTACATCTCAGTCTCAAAGCATGGAAATGGCCATGCTTTATTCCCTAGGGCTTCATCTTGCATGAATTCGTTCCGTTTTGTAAGAGTAGTTGATGTTATTTTTTAAAATATTTTTCATTCAGAAATATATTTAAATGATATTTTTTTATTTTTTAAAATTATTTTTGATATCAGCACATGAAAATAATTTTAAAAAATATTTTTTTTAATTTAAAATAAAAATAATTTTTTAAAAATTTATCAAAAATATTTTTAAAACATAGTATCAAACACCCTAAAATGGTCGTATTCTCTCACCTTATTTATGTCTTTAAAAATAATAAATAAATAAAGAGAGAAACAGTGAAAAGGGTTGGTCAGAGAGTGAGAGGGATGGAAGCATGAGGTGCAGGAGCCATGTGGAGAGTGGCTCAGCTCCAAGGAAAAAAGAAGGGAAAAGCAAGGCATAGTTTGGGGACATGGATTTTGTAGTCTTTCAAGGGATCTTCTCCTCCTCCCTAATATCCCATCATTATTCTTGCGCAGTCCTGACCCTAATTAACTTTTGATCTTGGGTTAATTAAATATTATATATATATATATATATATGTTCACTAGCTAGGGCTACTACTTGCACATAATTTTATCATATGCTTTAACTACTGTGGCTGGAGGCACTCTATAAATTTAGAGGTTAAAAATAACATATTCACATGTCAAGGCAATTTTATAGATTCTGCTGTAAGTTTATTCTTTTTATTTATTAGAGAATAATTAGACAAGATACGTCCAATTCAGTAGTATTTTTTTATTTATTTTTTTGGATTCGAGGAAATCTCACTTCTTGGAAAGCATACTTTGTGGACCTGGGTGAATGAGTGAAATCCCGGCTGTCCCCGGCTCTTACAAGAAGTGCACGTCCTGACTCGAACTCGAGACCTGCTGTGCAGATCTCAAACTTTTTGCAATCATGTCACGCCTCTCGAGGACAATTCAATGGTATTTCTAGAAAGCATAAGTGCAGAATTCAAGTTCAAGATATTGTTTGGATAAATTAATTATCACAACTTCTCTATTTATTCATAAACTAAACCAATCACATTGCATTGCATTACAAAAATATATAAAAGGGACAGGATAATTTTGGTCTAGTTTTTTTTTTCCTCTCTAAACACGTCTAAATTAAATACTAATTAATTGTTAGCAACTTTATAAGTGGAGTCACGATAGGAAAACATATCTTTGTTCTCTTGTATATTTGTTAAAAACAAATCTATGAAAGTTATGTATTTTTCAACTGTACCTCAATAGAATCCTTTTTCCTTCTTTTTATAATGAAAATGCTCTTAAGAAACCAAAAGAATAATGATTTAAAAAAAATAAGAAGAAAAACGTGAAAGCCCAACAAATAAAAATTGAAAATTGAAAAATTAGAAAATATAAACACTTGAAAACTCCCCCAAAATTAAAACAACAATTTCAAAAATATTGTAAATAGATAAATTACATTCTTGAAAGAGTATTTATTCCACCACAATCTTCACATCACCTCATGGAAATTAGTTTTTTCAACTTGCTAAACCCTATCTTTCTTAGTCGATTAACTCGAAAAACATGAGATTTGGAGCTTGATTTCAGATATGTTTTTAGTTGAACTAGACAAGATAATGACTAATTTTTTTTTATAATTCGACCAGGTTTTTAATGAGCCAATTAACTTAGCCAAACATAGCCCAAACCTTGTTAGGTCAATAGCTAAGAAAAAAACAATAATTAAATGTTATTCTTTAATAAAAAAAACAATTCATCCAATAACTTGTATGTTGACCTAGTAAACCAAATTTTTTTAGTCAGTCCCGGATCAAGTCTAACAACTATACTTTTAAGTTGTAAGGGTTTTTTTTCTTTGCGATTTAATGATTATTTCTTCTAGGTTTTTTCAAAATGAAGTTTTTATTTATTTGAGAGGAATTTTTATCATAAAAGTGGTAAGAGTCTTGTCAAAGAGTAATTAATCAACCAAAAATATAATGGAAAGTATAAAAATAATATAAACTAAACTAATAAATCAAGGATTACATATATAATAAGTAATTTGATTTGAAATAATACCTTTATGTAAATCTTGGATGGGATAAATACAATTATCTTAGTTTTTCATTCATATGCATATTAATTGATATATGCATAATCAAGAAATTTTAAATGTAAAGAGGAAAGAAATTTGGGATTTCATATGAAAAATATTATATTGGGCTTAGAATATCTATACACAATTTCTTTGAACTAACTATGCATCTCAACTTAGGAGTCTAGTCACATGTCTTTTCAAATCGATTATACATCTTTTTTTGCTGAATTGGTCATCCATCTTTTTAAGATTAGGGAACTAACAATGCATCCATTCTTCATAGACTATCCATATGTTCCCTTGGACTGACCATGCATCCCTCTTCTACAAACTAACCAAGCATTACCCTAATCTAACAATTTTTTCCATTGTTGTCATGGTAATTTATCATCTTTAATTGATATCATTTTTGGAAAATGATTCACAACCAATTAACAAAATACTATAAAGTATGGTTAAATCATTGTAACCATAATAGTGATTTTGTTTCTTATTTTCTTTTTAAGAATTTATCTCAATTTCATGATATATGTTATAAGTTTAACAAGTTGACTCATACTGACTTGAATTGGTTTTTATGGTTTTTTCAATTTTATCCTTAAATATTGGGTTGGTTGAAAATTAGGCTTCGTAGTTTTTTTCTTTCCATGGGGCCGTTTAAATTTAATGACTCGAATTGTGGGTTTGACGTGTTAACATGGGTTGACTTGCGTAGTTGTTTTGGTTCTCTTTTATTTATGTTTTTCAATTTTATCCCTCAAACTAGGTTGATAAGAAATTAAGATTTATAATTTATTTTGATTTTCTTTCTATAGGGTTATTATGGTATAATGAAATGGATTGTAAATTTGACATGTTAACTCGTATCGATCCAATATATTGTCGTTCTATTATTTTTAAAAAAATATAATACAATATACATTATAATTTGAGTTCATGATTAAAATTATTTTATTATAAAACATGTTGAGAATACTTGAATTTTTTATATTAAAAAAATTGATCTTACTTGTCGTGTAACTTACAAAAAATAATTTAATTAATAACAAGATCATAAAATTTTATAACCATTACACTAAAAAATGAACAATCAAAGAATATGCCACTTGTAATTCGTTTTTCTTCATGTAAATGTTCTTCGCCTTTTTTTCCAATAAAAATATTCTTTGGGAAAAAATCAATTTATAGATGGATCAATTAGACACTATTTTTTTTTTGTGTGTGCGCTTCACATATTTGTCAAGACCTTCAGTGCACTATAATATATGTTAAGATGCAACTTAGAATACTTTTATGAGTGGAATTATTCAAATCAAAATCTATAGGTTGATCCAACCAGTCTTCTCGTCAATTATTCATAGAGCTATTTACCTTTTCAACTTGACTTAGAGTTAATTTCTCCTTCAACTAAAAATAATTAAAATAAAGTTAAATAAGTAAAATTTAACTGTATTAGATTCTTATAAAATTAATATATTTTAATTTTAATTTAAAAATATAAATATTAAATTACTTGTCATCACGCCATATCATATTCAAGGTACAACATATCTATTTACCCTATCATAGATACCACCAGGGTAGAAAACACTAACATTTTCATGCATCTCGATGTAGACAATGAATAATTCAGTGGTTATTCAATGCTCTGCCATTTGAAGAAATTATTATCGACTACTTCTGAGTTCTGACAGCGCATGCAGATTTCGACGGGACTATTCGTAAACCTCTATGCCACCAGCACCAAAGAACTGTACTCAGCACTACGAGTACCCACTTGTGTGTAGAAATGTTTTCTTATTGGATGCCAATGGATCTACAGACTGCATATTATTACACTACGGATCAAGGAGCCTCCCCCCCCCCCTACATTAGCATAGTAAACAAATTTCCCAAACTGATATATTTAGAAAAATAATTCTGTTTTTAATAAACATTTGTGACCTATGAAACATATTACTGTAGTAATAGACATAGATTATTATAACTTGTAATAGTGTAATTATCATTTATCTATCTTTCAATATATCTTAATTTTAACCTTGAACTCAGGGCTATTTTTAATTTTTTTTAAGGGATCGATTGACATTACCAGAATATTTGGGGTATTTTTGTCTTTTCCGGGTATTTTTGCACAGTAAAATACTATTTTACCCCTGTCAGCAGACAACAAACAATTGTTTACTCGAGGATATTTTTGATTTTCTATATATATGTGCACAGTAAAATAATTATATTACCCTCAAATAAGACAAAAACCAAGAGTTGTTAGCGAGAGTGTTTCTGGAATTTCACATTTTTTAAAACAATATAAATACAAATATACCCTTATAAAAGACAAAATCCAAGAGTTGGTTGTAGAGGTGTTTAGATAATTTAATATTTTATTATTATTATTTTCTGCAGAATACTGTAGGCTCGTCTAACTGACACGTCAAGGTTTTCGACCACACCCTCCCTTTAGGCGGCTCGTGCAGAGGCGTTTGGTGGTGACAAATATCCATTTGACGTCTCACTTGATGTGTCGTCATATCCTCTTCCTCATGGTGGTGCGCATGACGTCTCATGGTGGCCGAAAATATAACAGTGGTCGATGTATCTTTTTTTTTTTCCTTTTCTCTTTCTTGCAAGCTAAATTACACGGAAGTCCCTTTTGTTTATGTTGTTTTTATTTCTGTCCCTTATCTTTTGATTATTTTATATAGTCCTGATTTCTGTGAAATTGATTTCAATTGAAAACAAATCAAAACTTATATCACAGAAATTAAAATTGAAATTTTTGCGATATAAGTCCCTTTTTGTCCTTCAATTACAATTGATTATATATTTTGGTTTCATGTCGGTCCTTATTCTTTTAATTTTGGGATTGGTTTTAAATCTCTTAATATTTTAGGGATAGAAGTTTGGATTTTTTACAATTTTTACTTCGATTGAAATTGATCATATATTTTGTTTTTATTTCGGCCCTTATACTTTCAATTTTTTTATTTTATTTTAATTTCTTTATTCTCTATTTTTGTCCATGTTTATATGTATATGCTCTTATTTTTCTCTCTCTTTTGTTGAGGTTGTATTTTTTTAATTTAGTCCTCTCAACTTACAAATGCTCTATTTGAAGGGTTCTCCATCAGAGCTTTTAACGCGTGTTGAGAAAGTAGTTCAGGTGCAACTTGACAAGGGTGTATAAGCCCATTCAAAGACATGCGGTGATGACAACAACGAAGGTTAAGCGAAGGACCTAGTGATGGGGAAGGTTGTCATACCGTTGAAACAGGGCTAAACTTCAAAGTAAAGTCATAAAATTTTATTTGTGTTGGTGATCATTTGAAAATTGATATATATATATTTTTCCCTTTTTTTTTTGTTTTTTTTATTATTCAAGTCAAATGATTTTTTTTAACTAATAATATATCTTATGTGATTTGATTAATTTGTAATGAAATTGAGATTGTTTATTGTAATGAATTATTTTGGTGTTCAAATTAAGTATTTTTAAATTATGAAATTACCTTCTATGAAAATTAGGTTAATTTTCTATATGATTGTGTTGAATTTATTCTAATTAATAACTTATTGGCCTGAGTTATAGTAACTGTTTTTATCATTTTGTTGCCTTTAAAATTGTGTTCTTGCTTGGGAGAGAGTTGAAAGTGTTGAGATATGCAACCAAATGGTCATGCATATAGTGGTCGCACATGTAGTAAATACATGACCAATATATAGTGCATGTGCTACATGAGCAACTACTGTTTTTGTGTTCGAGTGAAAATTATATTTTTAATAGTGTTAGTTTGGAAAATAAATCTGTCTATTATGCTAATATAAGGAGTAAATCCTTTAGATTCGGAAGTATCATTTTGCATATATAACAAAGTAATTTTTCTTTTAAAGAACTTCAAGTTTGAAGGAATTTTATTAACTTTGAGAAGCCACGGCCGACGGCCGGCAGCACACATTGCCCCGCCGTCGAGAAACCTTGCGGTTTACAAATAATGTAATTTCACTGGAGTTGTATGTGTCAGCTTCACGAAAGCACTTGTCAAGTGTTCTAATAAGATAGAAAACAATAGGCAAAACAGAAGTATCAATGAAGACAATTTAGGACGGTTAAATGGATCTTCTTTTATGTGGAAACAAATCCCTTTTGTGATGAAATTAGATATTTGCATGCCCACCAAAATCATCATTTTAGGGACAGGCTTGATGTGACAACTCCAATTCAATCCACACAATTGCTATCCAAAATAGAGCACCGATTTCTCAATATGTTTATTTGCCTTATAATATTATCATCCATTTGAAAGAGAAGATCTGTTGTTTTGCCTCTGAAAGTTACTAATTGGTGCTTAGTGCTTCTTAGCTGAAGATGAGAAGATATTATTACCATAGCTGAAGACTGATTTTTTTTTTATCTGTAAACTCACGTATGAATACGAAAAGTCTAATATTTCCCGTCGAAAATCAGATATCTCGGTTCCATTTTTTGAAAAAACATGGTGACTGGGTACATGGGACTGATGAACTGGTAGTGGCGGTCAATTTCAGAGGTAGATAGGTAGGGCCTACCCACCCGCACTCAGTCGCTCACTACCCCACTACCACTGGACAAGAAATGCAAATTTGGCAAACATGAAAGAAACCCAACACGCACGTTAAAGCAAAGTCTGTGTCGATAGGGTTTAGGGGACCAAAGCATCAAATCCAAGCCAACTGTACCCATCAAAGGCTGACCACAATGCACCCTAAACAATGTGCAGACAAAGATCTCACTCTCCATTTTGGTTTTTGTTTTGCTTTCTTTGTTTTGCTCACAAATTATATGGGCACCCACATGAGCAAATTGGAGAGGACACTCATCTTCCTGGTGTGAAATTACGAATTCGCCATCCATCGTAGACAACATGCGGAGATTAAGAGCTGAAGCAAGGTTAAACCAGACATTCTAGTATCATTCTGGGACTCTGGTTACTAAAACCTGGGTGCTTAGACGAGTTGGCTTCTTAACGATCCTTGTTTGTGTATGGACGAGTCATTCATTCGTGGGCTGGGATCGATTTCCTCGACGGAAGGATGCGAATGGACTCATTGAAGAACCCTAAATTCCATATCGGTCACTGTTCATCACGTACCATATCCTGTACATATGTGTAATGTCATGGAGGTTGATAACTATATAACATGTTGATGATAGGTCAAGTGGAGCGAGAGACCATGACGTGGTTCATGGGTTATGAAATCGCAATCGCAGTTCATTTAACCAGTTGACAGAACATTTATTTAAATGAAAATATTATGCAATTGTAAGGACTCACTTGTAAAGGAATCTTAGACTCGAGGAAAGATTGAGGCATCTTTGAATCTTGATATTCGAGGAAGCCTTAACCTTTCCATTGTAATTCTAGTGATGCCAATACTTCTTAACAAGCCTTAACTTCATCCGTAGAAATGGGTTTCTCGTATTGGTGGGGTGCAGCGGTAAGGCCTGGGGTTGCCGAAGGCATCACCCAGGTTCGAGCCCTGCATATTCAACTCCCCTCGTAAGAGCACTGGGACAGCCGGAGGTTTACACATGCCCTGGGCCCACAAAGTGTGCTTTCCGGGTCATGTGGTTCCCCCGTTCCGACAGGATATCCAAAAAAAAAAGAAAAAAAAAAGGGTTTCTCGTAGCGAATATTTCTTCACATAATTTCATATATAGGTCAAATGAAGAACGAAAAGGTGGATTCATGGTAATGAATTTCATTTGAAGTCAGAGCGTGATGTGATGACAGAGGACTAGCGATTTATATAATAGATCTCAAGTTCAAGTCAGGGCATGCATCCATTGTAAGAACCTGAGATAATCGAGATTTTATTCGCTCATTTAGACCCCAAAATATGTTTTTCAAGGAGTGAGATTTTCTCGCATAAATTTTTTTTAATTTGAAGTAAAAACAATGTTTTTCTTTTGGTTTATTCCATTAGCCTAGTCTTTTCTAAACCCAAATTTGATGCTGAAAGTTTATTTATTTGTAATTTGATTTGCTCATGTTTAAAAAAATTCAATTTGGTGGTTAAATTTGCAATTAATGATGATAAGCAAAAGCATATGTTATAACGGACACTTATATAATTATGATATTGCATAGTAACATGGGCCACAAAATTTAAAGTTGATATCAGATTTACTGTAGTGGGTCAAACCTAGGGAGTGGAAACCCAGGAAGCAGGAGTGAAAGAGCATGGAAAAATCCAGTGAGGTTCTGGTCATGTGTGGTCTTTAAAGAATCTTCACCTCTAAAAATCCAATCCCTTTTGACACATGGTTGGAAGGTAGCCTGTGGACTGTTGCTTGCGGAAGTTTTCAGGTTCTGTGGGGGCGTCGGGAATGTTGTGGGGGACGATTATAGTGTATTTTAACAAGCTGTTCTAGAAACAAATCGTCTCTATCGGGGTGAAAAAGCAAGATTGAGTCCAAATAGAGTGTCCAAAATGTTGACAGATTCAATTCTATGTGAAAGAAATTGAGCAGAGAGTGAGAGATTGCTGAGATTCCTTTGGGATATTCAATTGTTCAATCTATGAATTCTTTTCATATATTAGTTATAAATGCTAATCTTAAAAATCCATAAGAAAATGTTACGATTTATTGAAATTTCATGTGTAGAATTGGATCACTCGTTCATTTTATTTATTTCTTTTCTGTCTTATTTTCTTCGATATCACATTCTATTTTTATTCCTCTCTCCTTTCATTTTCTTTTAATCGATGTCATAATAATTTAGTGTCACGCATGCTTATGTGTTTTGGGATATCATTCACGCTTTAAAAATATAAATTTCTCATAATTTCACTTGTTATACTCTATTTTTGTATATATAATAACTTTTTATTTACTAATTAAAATGATAAAAAAAATTAAATTAAGATTTTTTAGGTATGCTTTTTACGGTTTAATGTGTTGATATATAGAAATTATTTTAATTAAAAAAAATACCATTCACCTTATTATTACTTAGCATGTATAAAATCATGAATAATTGATTTTGTTCACCAATAGAAAATTGTATAGAAAAACATATTATATGTGTGGGGAAATTTCCATTAAAAAAAATAATGATGAATTTTTAAAGTTCTCTTTACATAAAACCTCGAGCTTTGCCACTGCCGACAAGTATTTGATTTTGCATGTATTTGTAAGGAGTTTTTTTGATTTTGCTTCCTATAACTATTTTGAAAACATGAGGTTATAATTTATAATAGTTTTCCATATGTGTCCTGTTACAAATATAAATAATAAAAAAAAAACTATCTAGGTTTGTCTTTATCTTTTACATTTGAAAATTGAGTTAAAGAGGATTGGCTTGTGCTGTTAATCATAGAGGGATAAGATATGTTTTTGGCCTGATTTTTTTGAGCTAGAGTTTATTACAAAATCTGGCTATTTTCAACACACCCTTCAATGTCATCAGTTTTTCACTTGTGTTGAGATTGTGTCCAATGGAAGACCACCAAGCAGGTGGCAATGGTTTGGTTAAGCCATCCGCTAGTTCATCTTTAGAGGATAGAAACTTCACTTAGAAAGATTTAGAGGATACTTGATCGTGAAAATAATAATAATCAATGCAGATATCTTTTGCTCGTGATAAGTTGCATCAATAACGTCGCACCAAAAAGTTGGAGTTTGAGGTAGCCTGAGACCAAGCTCGTTGAGGAGTTGGTAATAGCCTGGTATTTTGCCTCAGTGCTTGAATGGGAGACAATCATTTGCTTGCAGGAGCTTCATGAAAAATAAGACTTCATCCATAAAAGAGGTAGTTGTCGGTGGTGGACGACGATCGTCAAGATAGCTAGCCTTGTCAGAGTCTCAGAAACACCATTGAAGAAGAAATCCATGATAAAGAGTGAGTAAAAGATATCAAATAATTCTCTTGACAGAATCTCAGCGAGCGGTAGTCAGGCGATGCATGAGTTGGCAGATTTTGCTTTCTACAAAAGTAAGATCAGGTCGAGCAAAGCTTAGGTATTGGAGGGAACCAACTATGCTTACATATGAGACAGGATCAGAAAATGGATCGCCGGGAGAGAATATTGCTGGAAACCATAGGAGACCACATGGGCTTTGGGTGATATACTTTTGTTTTTTTTTACAGAAGTTCCTCAATATAATATTACTGGGATAAATATAATATTATGATTGTTTCTATATGATACATGAAGCCAAGAAGCTAGGTCCTGTTAGCAGCAGAAACAGAAATCTTCATAGGGTTTTGTTCTGCAAAAAATGGTTCTGGGCTGAGCTCTACTGTATGTTAGCTCTCATAATTTATCGCATCCCATGGAATTATAACCAATAGACAATCTTCCATTAAGAAGAAAAAATGAAAACTATTCTGGTGAGACTTCGAATATTTCCTTTCTAGAATGCCATTCAAGATCCACCCAGCGAGAAGAAAAGGGAAAGTCTCAAGGTTCACTTTTGTTAAACTTTCAGTAATGTATTTTCATCTTTTAATATCTTTCATTCAAGATTACAGTGCATGTATTTATAGTAATAAATACACTAAAAACTAAAAAACACACAAAACTCACCTAACAATAAATTACAAAAACAGTTATGCTAATTTACAAAGCTTAACTGTTTGTATTCTAACTGTAATATTTAAGACTCCCCCTCAAGTTGGAGCGTATATGTTTACGCTCCAACTTGTTAATTGCTCCATGAAATGTCTTTCCTGAAACTGTCTTTGTGAGTATATCCGCCAATTGATCTTCCGACCTTACAAACGAAAATTGTATAATTTTCCGATCAAGCTTTTCTTTAATAAAGTTGTCGCACGTCGCCGCGCGGCGTCCCGGGAGGGATCCTGGCTCTCGCAATGGAGTTGAGAAGGAGTCGCCACCTGGCTGTTGAGGGTCGCTAGGAACACCCGATTTATACTGGTCTGGTCAAAGATTCAAGGGTAGGGGACTGGTTGCGTAAAGGGAAGGTATTAGCACCCCTAGTACGCCTTACCTAAGCTGCATTGTCTATTTTGATGTGATTATAAATGCTTCAACGGGTCGTATTTATGCACATGAAAAATGTTCCGATTGAAAAAGAAATCGGTCACCGCTCAGAATAATCCTGTGAATTTTATTGATTATTTCTAGATATGCAAATGCTAGCCTACTTGTAGTTTCTTCATTCACCATATGAAATTAACCATTAATCTTCATGAATTAATTTCATGGTTGACCGATCCATAAAAGAAATCGACCACCGCTCAGAATAATCCTGACAATTTTGGTGGTTATTCCCGAATATGTAAATGTTAGCATACGCGTAAATCCGGCAATTACTACATAAAATTAACCGTTAATTCTCAAGAATTAATTTCACGATTTATTTTAATATTAGGCCAATTTCTCGAGATTTAATAAACGTGTTATTAAATCTAAGATAAATTTCTAGAAAAAACACTTTGGCCGTATGCAAAGAAAACACATTTTTTTTATTTCCTTTTATATTCCTTTTTTCTTAACAAAACAACATAACATTAAATAAATAAAGCACAACACACACACCCACACAATCTCTTTTTCATTCTTTTTTCATTCTTTTTTCATCACATTTTAAAAATAAAATATAACTCACACACATTATCTTTTCCATTTTTTTCATTTACATTTTTCAACTAATAATTAAAAATACAATAAAACTTCAAATAAACATAAAAATATAAAAAAAATACAAAAAAGACTTCAGGAACAGTGCTGGAACAGTGGCAGCAGTGCAGGGGGCTGGTGGCGCGTCTGTCCACGCGCCCCCATCACTGGCGGCGCGTGGGACCACGTGCCACCGCGTTGAATAGTAAAAACGGGGAGACTAGCAGTGGTGACCTTCCTTTCTCCTCTCACCGGTGGTGACTTCCAGGCGACCTGCAAAGCAAACAAACACACATAAGCAGTAGACAAGAATCAAGTTCAAAATTTTCCAGATCTGCTCCTCTCGGCTCCTTCAGATCTCGGATCCGTTTCTTCTTCTTCTTTTCTTCTTCTTTTTCTTCTCTTTTCCTCGCCGAAGAAAGTGTTCATGGAGACCTGCAAACACAGTAAACACACAAACAAGCATAAAATCAATTTGTTCTCAGGTCTGTTATTCTCCTTCTCGATTTCTTCTTCTTCAGGGGTGGCTGAGCTACCCATGGTGGTCTGCAACACAAAAACAAGCAAACACGAAGCACAAAATCAATTCATTCTCTTCTGCAGATATCAGGTCTGTCTTTCTCGTCTGCTTCTTCTTCTTGGCTTCTCTTTCAGACGGCTGGACTGCCATGGAGGCTGGGAGCTGGAGCAGGAGAGACGGGGCCTGCTGTGGTGGCTGGTCGGAGGGGAAGGAGAAAGAGAGAGCTTGCGGCGGAGGAGAGGGTGTAAGGGAAATGGAAGAGAGTGGGGCTGAAGGTGAAGCTGAAAATGGCAGAGGAAGGGCTGTGTGTGGGAGGGTGGCCGGAGAAAGAAAATGGAGGAGAAGGATGAAATGGTGAAAAGGAGCGGGGCTGCAGCTGCACCAAAAGGGCTGGCGGCTGCAGCCCCCGCGGGAGAGAAAGAGATGGGTTTAGGGTTTTTTAGGTTTTAGGGTTTTTTTGAATGAATGTATTTTTTTGGTCCCTTCAATTGTGGCTGATATCTCTCTATTTATAGAGGTTTTCAAAGGCAAAAATCAAAATCAGTCCTCAGCTTGCGCGCTTCTTTCAATTTAGTCCTTGATTTAAAATTTATGCAATTTGACCCTGCATTGACTGTTAAATTCTCAATTTATTCAATTTTACCCCTGTAACAAGATATTTTTGGATTTTTGTCTTTTTTCTATTTTTTCTTTTTCTTCCGAAACATAAAAACAAGTAGGTCAAAATTTGGGTAGCAACAAAAGTGTCGATCGACTTCGACGTGTTTGGTACGATCATGTTGTACAGGATTATGCGCAATCTCGATAGCTGACTTATTATCACAGTGTAGACTCATAGATGTCTCATACTCAATTCTCAGGTCTTGTAGTACCTGTTTAATCTATAGCAATTCACACACACCATGAGCCATACCCCGGTATTCTGCTTCTGCACTCAATCTAGCGACCACTTTCTGTTTCTTACTTCTCCAAGTTACTAGGTTACCTTCTACAAAAGTAAAGTAACCTGATGTCGATCTTCTATCTGTCTGATCTCCTGCCCAGTCTGAGTCTGTGTATCCTGTAATTTCACGAACTTCATTCTTTGAGAATAGTAGTCCTCTTCCCGATGCACTTTTTAAATATCTTAAGATGCTATATACTGCTTCCATATGCTCCTCTCCTGATGAATGCATGAACTGACTTACCACACTGACTGCATAGGCTATGTCTGGCCGTGTATGTGATAAATATATCAGTTTCCCGACTAATCGTTGGTAACGTCCTTTGTCAGCTGGCGTCTGATCTTCTGCTTGTCCCAGTTTGTGATTCATTTCCATAGGTGTATCTACCGGTTTGCATGCAAGCATTCCAGTTTCTGCCAACAAATCCAACACATATTTTCGTTGTGAAAGACATATCCCCGTTTTTGACCTCGAGACCTCAATCCCTAAGAAGTACTTCAGTTGTCCGAGATCTTTCATTTCGAATTTCGATGCCATAAACTATTGTAAAGCCTTTCTTTCATCTGGATCATCTCCTGTTAAGACCATATCATCCACATATATTATTAGAGCCGTTACATTCCCTCCTTTGTGCTTTATAAACAAAGTATGATCTGAATTACTTTGCTTATAGCCAAACTCTTTCATCGTGGATGAGAATCTTCCGAACCATGCCCGGGGTGACTGTTTTAACCCATATAAAGCCTTCTTTAATTTGCACACTTTCGTTTCTCGTGAGCACCTGGTTTTCACTCCGGATGACAATTTCATATAAACTTTTTCTTCAAGATCTCCATTCAGGAAGGCATTCTTGACATCAAATTGTTGTAAGGCCCAGTCTCGATTCACTGCTATCGATATGAGAATCCGGATTGTGTTTATTTTTGCAACCGGGGCAAAAGTTTCTTGGTAGTCCACCCCATACTTCTGCGTATATCCCTTTGCTACCAACCTTGCTTTGTATCTATCAATGCTCCCATCTACTCTCAACTTCACTGTGAACACCCATTTACACCCAACTTTCCTGTTGGTAGTTGACATAACTCCAACGTGTTATTCTTCTGCAAAGCCTCCATTTCGTCATTCATCGTCTTGGTCCACTTTGGGTCTGCTAATGCATCCTGTACATTACTAGGAATAGACACATTGGATAATTGATTAACAGTAAATGCATATGATTCTGATAATCTATGGGTAGAGATATAGTTGCTGATGGGGTATTTAGTTTTGTGTTTTGGATCAGGTTCATATTGTTTCTTTGGGACTCCTCGGTTTAGTCTTTGTGTGTATCTATTAGTCACATTATTTTCTAAGACAGGAATTTCATTTATCTCATTAGGGATAGGATTTAGGGTTACCTGAGGGGACTGAGGAGAGACATTCTCGGTTGATTCTTCGGTTAATGGTGTAGGCGTTGGTAATTCAAGAGACATAAGGGGGTCATTACTGAGATCATTCTGGTCTGTGCAACCTTCCAGGTTATCATCCCGGCTTGGTCTCATTTCCTCTAATTCGAATATATCTTCATTCTCTTCATTGTTACTCTCCCCCTGAAGAGAAGAATCAGGAACTCCCCCTGAATAGTAAGGTTCGGATTCTTGAAATGATGCATCCAAGGTCACATGTAGCTTGTGATGATGAGGATCATAGCACCGATATCCTTTCTGAAACTCTGAGTAACCTACAAACACGCACTGTTTGGCACACGAATCGAGTTTGCTTCGTAGAACCTTAGGAATGTGGACATATACCGTACAACCAAATACCCGAGGCTCCAAATTTGGAAAGTGAGGAACCGAGAGAAGAGATTCCATTTTCTGTTGAGGAGACTGAAATTCAATTGCACTGGATGGTGTTCGATTTATTAAGTACGCAGCGGATTTGACTGCCTCACCCCAATAGTATTTTGATAGATTCATGCCAAATAACGAGGCCCGAACTATTTCCATAATTTGCTTGTTCTTTCTTTCGGCTAATCCATTATGCTGTGGAGTATATGTGCAGGATGTATGATGTCGAATTCCATGATGTTGTAAAAAAATTACCTAGCACTTGATCCATATATTCCGTACTATTATCTAACTGAAGTGTATGAATTTGTCGTTGGTATTGGGTCAGCACCATTTTCTGAAATTCCTGAAATGCTGTACTTACTTCACTTTTATTTCGGAGAAGAGATATCCAGGTCATCCGAGTACACTCATCAATAAAGGTAACAAAGTATCGTGCATTAGAAAAAGATGAGACCTTTGTAGGACCCCAAACATCAGAGTGAATAACTGTAAATGGTTCTACACTTTTATTCAAACTTGGCAAATAGGAAATACGGTGACTTTTTGCCAGTTCACAGATGTCACACTTAAAATCCAAAATACTTAATCTTGAAAATAAATGCGGTTGTAGCTTCTTAAGGTACCCAAATAAAAGATGTCCGAGTCGTCGATGCCATAACCAAACAAGAGCCTGAGCTTGATCCGTACTTCTGGTCTGATGTGCATGACCTAGCTTTAACCCCCCTTGTTTTGTTAATTCCAAGTAATACAGGTTGCCCCGTCTAACACCATAACCAAGAATCTTCTGGGTTAGAATGTCCTGAAAAACACAGAATAGAGGCCAAAACGTGACCGTGCACTCAAGGGTAGTCATGATTTGACTAACCGAGAGGAGATTAGACGCAAGAGATGGAACAATAAGAACAGTATCTAGTGTAATAGTGTCAGTTAAAACAAGAGATCATTCCCCTATAATAGGGGAGGTACTACCATTAGCAGTGTATATATCAGTCCAAAAAGAGGGTTTATGGCATATTAAATTATCGGAATCTCTAGTCATATGATGAGATGCACCTGTATCAATAATTCAAGTATTATTCTTTGTAATAACAGAGTGTGCAAATTTGTTTTCGATGATACCTGGATGGGCCCTTACTAGGTTTTGAAACCTGAAAACAAAAGAAGAAAACTTGATCAGAAAGTTGATGTAAGGATCTTTATTGGTTACAACACTAAGTCCAAAGCTTATAAAGTCTATGATTTAAAAACTAATAGAGTTGTGATTGCAAGAGATGTTAAAGTAGCATAAAACAACAAATGAAATTGGGAAATTACTGAAATTAAAGGAGCAACACTGGAGTATCAACCCGAGACAGATGCTGCCAAGGATGATGAATTTATTGATGTTATTCCAGTAAGAGGAACAAGACTCTTAACTGATGTGTACAACTGGTGTAATGTTACTGAAACTGAACCCATAGACTTTGAAAAAGCTATCAGTTCATAGGTATGGATAGCAGCTATGTAGGAGGAGCTCATGATGATCGAAAAAAAATGAAACTTGGTTGCTGGTTGACAGACCTACACATAAGAAGGTAATTGGTGTTAAGTGGATTTTTAAGACAAAATTAAATGTAGATGGGAGTATCAATAAGCATAAAGCAAGGCTTGTAGCAAAAGGGTACTCACAAGAACCATGTACTGATGTTACAGACACCTTTGCTCCTTTGTCTAGATTAGATACAATCAAATTGGTGCTAGATGTGGCAGCACAATGTGGGTGGCTCATTTATCAACTAGATGCCAAATCTGCCTTTCTAAATGGAGTGCTAAAAGAGGAGATTTATGTTGAACAACCTGATGGTTTCGAGAGGGAAATCAATGCAAACAAAGTGTATATGCTGAAGAAAGCTTTGTATGGCCTAAAACAGGCTCCTAGAGCCTGGTATAGCAGGCTCGATGAGTATCTCTTGAGGTTGGGATTTGAAAGAAGTATAAATGAAGTGACTTTATATGTTAAAAATATTGATAAACATATTCTAATCTTATCAGTATATGTAGATAATTTACTGATTGCAGGCAATAAAGAGGAACTGGTGACAGAATTCAAAAACAACATGAAGGAGATGTTTGAGATGATTGAACTTGGCATGTTGACATATTTTCTAGGCATGGAAATAAATCAGTTCAAGCAGGGATACTTCCTATGTCAAAAGAGTTTTATTATCAAGCTTCTAAACAAGTTTGTCATAGAGAAATGCAACTCGGTTAGTACACCCATGATTTTGGGACAAAAACTAACGAAAGAAGATGGAACTGATGGGAGAATCTATAAAAGTTTGATTGAAATTTTATTATATCTAACAGCTACACGTCCAGACATTGTGTTTGCTGTAAATTACTTCTATAGGTTCATGCAAAACCCAAGTCAACTTTATTTTGCTGCAGCTAAAAGGGTCCTGAGGTACTTAAAGGAAACCTTAGAGTATGAGATACATTTCAAAAAATCCAGCTCACTTAAGCTAACTGGATTTACAGACAGTGACTGGGGGGGTAGTGATGAAGACATGAAGAGCACCTCAGGGTATTGTTTCTCTATGGGGGGAAGCATTTTTTGTTGGAATTCGAAGAAACAATCAGTGGTTGCTCATTTCACTGCTGAGGCTGAGTATATAACAGCCTATGTAGCATCAAAGCAACTAGTTTGGCTAAGAAAAATCTTGTGTGATCAAGGCATCAATCAGTAAAATCCTACAGAATTATTGTGTGATAACACCTTAACTATGGCTATTTCAAACAATTATGTTTTCCATGATAGAACTAAACACATGAAAATCAAATTTCATGCAATTAGACAATTTCAGCAAAAGAGAAAGTTGGAAATGAAGTTCTGCACTTCAAAGAAATAATTGGCTGACTTGTTTACCAAACCTTTAGCCAAAGAAAGGTTCGAAGATCTAAGAGAGAAGCTTGGAATGCGCAGCCTTGGAACCAAGGGGGAGTGTTGAAGATTGAAGATTGTTTCCAAGACTACTTTAGTGTTAGGATTAGACTAAATCTCTATTATTGTTTTCTTTTCTTAAATAAGATCATGTTGATCAATTTCAGTTTCAGTATTTTAGTTTCAGTATAAGTCTTAGTTTTTTTTTGTTTTAGTTAGAGTATATATCAAGGAGGTGTAATAGCAAGAGTTCTTATTTGATTGTAACACTTCAACTTTGCTATAAATAAAGAAGAGGGATAGCAGTAACCTCACTTCCAATTCTGCTCATTTTTCTTGTTCTTTGTGTTCTTGCTTTGTTCTTCATTCAGCCAGTTTTTCCAGAATTGAATCCAAACAGTAAATGTTTGAATTCAATGGAACAATAACTTTTGTTGATTTTTGAATCTTTGATTTCCAACAGAAAAAAAGGGGAAAAAGCTTGTTAACTGTGTTATTTAGTTTTATTTTAGTTGCACTACTTGTGACTGAACATCCATAATCCAAGACAAGCTAATGGCTAAATTCCAAAGACCGTAGCAATTGATAAATAACAGGTATTACTTGAAAGGTTACATCAAGAATGAAAGGAACTGGAAGAAAATCGCTGCATGTTGTGAAAATAATTCTCCAAGAAACTTGAAATCTATCATTTAAATCGGCATAGACACAAGCATGCAGAAATGCCAACGTTTACAGTTGAGATAAATGGCAAGAATGTATACAGTTCTATAGCTCCCACATCCCTGGAAAAAAAACACATTGGGATGGCGGCACTTATTCCTACGAAGTTCAAAAAATATTGGCTCAAGCTCGAGGGAGCATCACCCAGCTGATTGGCATAGCTGGTGCTTCCTAAAACATATAATCACCTGCTTAATTAAGATTAGAGCACTTTTGAATTTTCATCTACTTAATAAAGACAACAATTCTAAGAGGGCAAAGAGTATTTATTCACTATTTCTGAACAATAATACATAGCTCCATAATTATAGAAGTAACTCTTTGGAGATATTTCATATATAGGGTTATGTGAATTGTCAATGATGAGCATAACTTATGAAGATCACTCAGCGAACAATATCAAACGGCATCGTATGCAGAGGGTGCCCTTGTATCACAGACCATGGTGGTCGCCTGTTTTGCTTCTGCACATGTACCATCATCAAAACTAGAGTCTAGAACATGACCTTTAATTTTCATTTATGAGATTATTAATAACAACTTAGAGAACAGCAGGAAACAAAAAAAAGCATATGTAGTGTTTTCTTTCAGATTTCTTCTCGGGAGTACATTTATATATTATAGACAAGAATTTCAAAAAAGGAAAAACTTTTTCAATACCAAGTAAAAATCTTCAATTTTGCTAAAATTTTAGCTACAAACTCTGAAATATTAGTTCATCCATGTCCGGTCAAGTTTGAAGGGTATAGAAATCTCCAACACTTATCTTAATAATCCTACAGGAACATTTTTCTTATCATATGCAATCTAACATTCAACAATCCGAGAGAACTTAAGCTAGATAGAGATTTGAAACCAAGAAAAATGGTGATTCTTTGTCCATTGTATATGTCACCAATTAAGCAACTTTTCACAATTCTAATAATGCTGGGCAAAAACTCGCATCAAAAGCATCTCAACACAGTAGATCACAAACAAACGAATCCTTCTCCTGATTGCTAGCTTTTTCTAAATCATCTAATCATAACTAATTAGCTCAGAAAGCGAAGAAAATATCCACAATCTTACCCCAATCTATGTCACAAAACAGCACGAGGAACACCAAACAGATGAAGCATCATGAGGGTACATCAACAATAAATCACAACTACCGCACTTTACTGGCCCAACTTCATGAGCTGAAAACAGAGCAGGTTAAAGTTCAATATCTTCAGAAAATCAAGCTTCTAGTATGTTTCAAGGAAAGTGAAAGGAAGAGGAACGTTGGAGTTCTTCATCGAATACTAATGTTAGAGATCATAGTAGATGTTATGGGATTTGTCTGCTTTGTAAAGTTTTGCTAGGGGGAGATCAGCCCACTTCGACTCCAAGAAAATAATGAGAAGTTACGTAATAAGTATTTGATATAGACTAGTTATACATATATGGAGATATATAATAGAGTTGTATGAACTTCAATCATTTCATTAGCCTCATCAGAGGTATTTAAATACAAGAAGAGATACAATATTGTTTGATAAGTATGCTAGCTATCCGGAGATTACAAATTTGAATTTGAAACTTTGAATTGAAATGAGTCCTGATAGGATTCTAATACCCCCCCTCAAGATGGAGGTCGGGATCGAACTCCAATCTTGGATTTAAGTTCCAGAAAACGTGTGCGTGGCAGTGGCTTTGTAAGAGCATCAGCCAATTGATCCGCAGAGGACACATAAGTCACCTGAAGACTGCCACGCTGGACTTGATCTCTGATGAAATGGAAGTCAATTGCCACATGTTTCATGCGTGAATGGAAGGCTGGATTGGAGCACAGTTGTGTTGTGCCAACATTGTCAGAGTAAATTACTGGGCAGCTGTGTGAGACGCCAAGATCCTTTAGCAGATAGCTGAGCCAATTGAGTTCAGCAGCTGTGTTAGCGACGGCTCTATATTCTGCTTCTGTTGATGACCAAACGACTGACTTCTGTTTCTTTGAGCTCCAGGACACCGGATTGCGGCCAAGATAGACCACACAAGAACTTGTTGATGAAAAGTCATCCTTGTCACCACCCCAGTCAGCATCTGAGTATGCATTGATGTGGATATCTGGAAGTGCTTGATTCGAAAAAGCATGGACTTGAAGAGGTGATTGACGATAAAGTTATAGTCCGTCGTTGGGTGCTCCACAAAGATAGCGAAGGAGTCGCTTGACAAATATCCAATGCTCTGTGGTAGGAGAATGCATGTACTGAGAGAGTTTGTTCACTGCAAAGGCAATGTCAGGGCGTGTTAGCAGTAGATATTGTAGACTACCTACGACAGTGCGATATTCCGTGGGATTTTCAAGTGGGGTGCCAGCCTTTAATTGCAGTGAAGGTGAGGTTGGCAGTGGTGTGATCACGGGTCGAGCTGCTGACATATTAGTCTTTGCCAAAAAATCCATAATGTATCTTCGTTGTGATAGTAGAATACCGTGGCAATTAGGTATAACTTCTACACCGAGAAAATATGATAACTGGCCAAGATCTTTAAGAGAGAATCGCTGAGCTAGACTGCCAACAAAGGTCTGAACAAAGCGAGGGTCACTGCCTGTAACAATCAGATCGTCAATATACACCAGCATATATATAACATGGTGAGAATGGTGTAGTATGAATAAAGATGTATCTGCATAAGAATTGTTGAAACCACTGGCAAGTAGAAAGGTACGCAATTCCTTATACCAGGCCCTTGGTGCCTGCTTGAGGCCATAAATGGCCTTGTGTAGTTAGCAGATAAATGAGGGATGATCGTGATCAATAAAGCCAAGGTGCTGTTGCATGAACACTGTCTCGGAGAGGTGTCCCTGTAGGAAAGTGTTGTTAACATCCAATTGTTGTAATGGCCAGCCTTGAGAAATGGCTAGGCTCAGAACAACTCTGATTGTTGTTGGCTTTACTACAGGGGAGAAGGTGTCAAGGTAATCAATCCCAGGCTGTTGATGAAAGTCTTTCGCTACTAATCGGGCTTTGAACCGTTGAACCGAACCATCTGAGTTTCTTTTAATTCAGAAAATCCACTTACAACCCACAATATTCTCCCGTCCAGTAGGTTCTACAAGCTCCCATATTCCATTTCGAACCAGTGCATCACATTCATTTGTCATGGCCTGACGCCACCTGGGATCAGTGAGGGCTTGAGTTACTGTGGTGGGTTCTTAATCATTAGATGGTGTGAGTTGTGTGTTGAGGCTCAATTTCTGAATGGGCTTGTGAATATTGTTTCTAGCTTGGGTGATCATTGAATGTATGGAATTGTGGGTGACAGTGTTTGTAGGTGGTTGTGAACTGGTTTGTGTTTGAGGGACAGGCTGCGGGTTATTTTGTGAAGATAAGTTAGAAGGTGGGCATGGTAATGAGGGGAGTGTCTGTGAAGTCTGAGGTATTTGAGCTGCAGGTGTCTTCTGGGGTAATGGTAGAGGTAGAGAGGAGAGGACATGTAGTTGAGGAGGAGTCCACGTGTCAGTTGACTGTGGTGGACTACACGTCGTCTGCTGTGTTAGGGATTTAAAAGGAAATTCTGTCTCGATGAATTTGACATGGCGAGAGACATGAATTTTTGTTGAAGAGGGGTCATAGCAGTAGTATGCACTCTGTGTGAGTGAATACCCAAGGAACACACAAGGTTTTGACCGGGATTCAAGCTTGTGGGATGTGTATGGTCTTAACCCTGGGTAGCAGAGGCAGCCGAAGATCTTCAATTTGGAATAATTGGGTGAGGAGTTGAAGATCTTTTGGAATGGGGAGAAAAATTGTAGAGTGGGCGTCGGCATGCGATTTATCAAATACACTGCCGTGGCAAATGCATAAGGCCAGTATTTGGGTGGGATTGAGGCATGTGACAGTAATGCTTTGCCAGTCTCGACGATGTGAAGTTGCTTTCTTTCTGATAACCCGTTGTGTTCAGGGGTATGTGGTGGTGTGGTGAGGTGAGTGATACCTGAATCAGAGAGAAAACTTGTTAGTGCAATGTACTCGCCACCATTGTCTGAGTAGAGAGTTTTGATCATGGTCTGAAAATGGTTCTCGGTGAGTGCTTTGAATTTGGTGAACACTGGTTTGACTTCGGATTTATGTGTGAGGGGGTAGAACCACACATATCGGGTGTAGAGATCAACGAAGATGACATAGTATCGACAACCATTAGTGGACAGAATTGGGGATGTCCAGACATCAGAGAAGATGATTTGAAGTGGATGAGTGGAGACAATTGAGGATGTAGAAAAGGAGAGCTTGTGACTTTTATTGCTTAAACAGTCATTACAATGAAAATTGGAAGACACTGATGAAGGAAGAGACAATTTATTTTGAGAGATTATTTGGCGAAGAATCTGGGGAGCAGGATGCCCGAGACGATGATGCCAGTGAAAGGAGATGGATTTGATGGTGGAGAATGCAAGCAGTGGAGATGGAAATGGCCACTCATAGATTCCATTGTTAGCATAGCTTTTCAGCAGGATCTCTCCCGTGCGCAGGCTTTACCAAAAAATAATTGTGTAAGAATTCAATTGAAACTGCATTTTGTTTGCAAAATTTGGAGATAGATATGAGATTCTTTTTCATGGCAGGGACACAAAGCACATGATCTAATTGAAATTGATGAAGAGTTGTGGGAAGGGAAGTGGAACCAGTGTGGGTGACTGAGAGTGTAGACCCATCTCCAATCATGATGTCGTCATTGCCTGTGTATGGAGAATGAAGAGACAGGTTATCTAAATCAGTTGTAACATGGTGGGAAGCCCCACTGTCCAGTAACCATGGTTGTGTGTTGTTGCTGGTGGTTGCAACATTGGCTTGTGGAGTCCATAAGTTGGTGGGTGGGAAGGAGGTAGGAGTAGTATTATGGTGGATGGGGATGAGACGATAGGATGGGCATTTCTTGGCAGTGTGGCCTTGAATGCGACAGATTTGGCAGTGGCCTAAATAAGGTATGGGTGGTGGACGAGGTCCTGAGATAGTGGGAGGTCTATTCAGTATTGCAGATTGGTTATATGATGGGTGTTGATAATGGGAAGCTTGATGGTTGGTTGGGCGCCATGGACGATTAGTGTTGCGATAGGTTAGATGGGCAGAAGCAGGAAAAGAGGGTGGATCAGAGGTGGGTGATTGCAGTGAAGCCTCAAAGTTGAGGAGTTTCTCATGTAGATCGTCAAATGTAATTGAAGAATCTCAGGCTTGTACAACGCGAACTAGTTCGCTGTAGGCAGTGGGGAGACCATCAAGGATTTTATCCGTGATGTCTTCCTCATCCATGGGTGCACCTAATAGTGCATGATCATCGTCTTTTGTTTTCACAAATTGCATAAATTCAGAGATACTGAGGGAACCTTTGGTGGTGTTTTTGAGCTGAAATTTGATTTGTTTGACTCTGCCTCTGGAAGGCTTGGCATAAGTGTCTGCTAAAGTGTTCCAGGCTTGTTGGGATGTCTTGGATTGGGCTATGAAAGGAATGAGTGATGGTGAGACAGAGCCAATGATGGCATTGAGGATCAGTTGATCCTGACGGGTCCAGAATGAATGAGCTGGATTGGGGACAGGGGTGGTGGTGGTGTTTGGATGAGTGATTGTTGCAGGAGGACATGGGTGAGTACCATTGGTGTAGCCAAGGATATCGTAACCGATGAAGAGTGTTTGGAATTGAATTTTCCAAGATATGTAGTTGGTTGAGGTAAGTTTGAGTGGTGCTTGAGCAGCTGTGTTGATTGTGATGAGTGTTTGTGCTGAATCAGTGGTAGGGGTTGGTGTTGGGTTGGCTGCCATGATAGCTGATTCGAAGAGTTGGAAAAAATAAATTGTAGGGTTTTAAACTTGTATGGATCGTTTGAGCTCTGATACCATAATAGAGTTGTATGAACTTCAATCATTTCATTAGCCTCATCAGAGGTATTTAAATACAAGAAGAGATACAGTATTGTTTGATAAGTATGCTAGCTATCCGGAGATTACAAATTTGAATTTGAAACTTTGAATTGAAATGAGTCCTGATAGGATTCTAATAATATACACTAGACTCGACTCATTATTGTAAAATAAAAGAGAAATATCAAATTTGAAGTCTACTAAAAAAACAGAATTCAAGAAGTTTTTGGCCAATTTGAGTCATGATTATGTCTTCTTTAATAATGCCATGTAGAAAGGTGTTCTTAACATAGATTTTAATGGGCTTGATAAATGAACTATATATTTCGCCAAAATTAAGGTATTATTGTTTGTTATATCTTTTAACCATAACATGGGTCTTTTATCTTTTAAGGGACACATCAACCCAACATTTGATTTCAAATATCTATTTACAACCAACCAAATTCATCTTGGTAGTTGAAGGGACTAAATTATATGTGTCATTTTGCATGGGAGCTATGTATTCTTCATTTATTATGTGATATCATTCCAGAAATTTGATTACACTACCTAAAGATATGGGCTTTATAAGTGGTGAAGTCATGAAAGTTGGTGTTGTGGTGAGAAGTGTAGTGGGTTGGCGAGCTAAAGCACCATCTGCAAATCTTTTAGGCTTGAGAATTTGTTGTGAGCTCGAGTTTGTATGGAAGCTTGAGACACTTGTGAATGAACATGATCAAAAGAAAAACTATAATTGGTGTTAAAAAATGTGCAAGAATGACCATTAGAGGGTCTTCAAAACTTATAAATAAAGGTGTTGACCATGAAAGTTGAATTGTTTGTTGTAATACGGTACATTCAACATTTTATTTTATTTTTTGATGCGAGAAAACTTCATTTTTTGAAAAGCATATTTTATGGATTCGAATGAACGATTAAAATCCCGGTTGTATCAAGCTCTTACAAGAGATATATATTCTGACTTGAACTCGAGATCTGCTATGCAGATCGCAAATCTTGTCATCATGCCACGCTACTTGAGAACACCTTCAACATTGTTAAGAGGCGATACGGAAAAAAAATGTAGCAAATAGGAAAACATGGTCATAAAAAATGGCAGTAGTAGAAATGACCAATGGAAGGGTCTAAACGCTTGCAACCTTTGTAGTAAGACACAACAAGATGATAAAAAATATATCTTGTGTTCATTGCAAGGTCGAAGATAAAGCCAATAAGTATCAAATAAACGATAATGAGGCCTGTTTCCATTAAATGTCTATTTTTACATTTAACTAAGCTATTCTAATGGTGTATATGGAAACAATAGAGACGGGTGAGAGATACCATGGGAAGCGAGGATAAGATTTAATTTCTTAAACGCACCTCCCCAATATGATTGAAAAACATTTATAGGCTGCCCAAAGAACTTTCAACATGATTTTTAAAGTTGATAAAAATAGTTGAGAGACTAGATTATGAAGAAATATGATGTGTATTTCGAATAATAATCAACAAAACAAAGATAATAAAGATTATCATTATAAGAAATTTTAGGGGATGGACTTCAATCTATAAAACCAGGATATATCATGAAAAATCAGGATTAAATGGAGAAAATCTCCAGCACTGGCCTGAAGGGTAGGCAAATTAGATAAAGATTCGGGATCACATCCATTTATTGAATGGTTTTAATCAAGTACAGATATGAAAGCATGGTCTTGATCAAGCACAGATCATAGATTAGAATACGAAACATAAGGATTGACAGAAGAAAGAGAGCATGCCAACGATCACATATTCAGATATTTTAACCAATCTAAATATGCTTGGAAGAGGCACTTTATGGGGGAAATAATACGTGATTGTCTCCCTCTTTTGGTGTGAGCCTTCCTCCTCCAGCACTCCTGAGAGGATAAAACTTTTGTCAGTTTGATCCTTCTCCTTGACATTCAGCCGAGCTTTTCCTACGCCGTTCATTGTGCCCTGCTAAACGCCTTCGGCAACTCCTTTTGCTGTCATCAAACTCTGATATATCATGGAACCTGTACGCACCGTTTCGAAGAGTTAAATGAAAAAAATAACTCTCTTAATCCTCTATTAAGTGACCTGATAGTAAAAGCCTGGTATTAAAGAGTTTGTTTCTTCTGTCGTTTCAGGTTCAAGCCTTGTGGTTGTTAATATGATGACTATTAGAAGCTTATATGGTCATTACTTTCAGGATTCGTAAGATTAATCGAGATACAAACAAGCTAACCCGGACATTAACTAAAAAAAAAAATGGATTAAAATACTTTTTTAATTCAATAAAAAAACTTACAATACATTTTTCTGTATTGTATTTTATCAACGTAGAATGTATTTTTGTTTTTTTTTCTTCTATTTAGATGATATATATATATATATATATATATATATATATATATATATATATATATATATATATATATATATATATATATATAATCAGATGCTGAAAACTACACAAGTGTGTGAGTAATAAAGCTCGTACGAATACATGTGAGTTGTCTATTTCAACTCCTTTTTCGATGTTGTGTATATACGACATCGTTATTGAATGCAAATTTGTGTAACGGTGATATTCAAAGGAACACAGCGGGTGCCACCCCCATTAAGTTATCCATTTTTATACAGAGATGTTAATTCAGGTGGATTAATTGTAAGCAATTATTGAGTTAGGTTTTCATTTATTTGTCGAATAATTAAATTATAGCTTGAACTCTTTACTCGCAACAAAAGAAAAACAAAATCGACTAGTGGACAAATTGACATGCTACTAAGGCATCCAAATGCGACTTTACGTGCACACTAGCTACTCAGATTAGGGTTCATTGACTATTAATTTTAATTATTAATTAGATTAAAAATGATTTTAAGAGTAATATTAAGAATGGACAGACATTAATGGGAGTGGGGTTTTGTGGTGTGCCCCTTTATTAATCTTTCTGTAATCACTTATGGTAGTTTTGTGATCTCCAGCTCACATACCTATCTTTTGGTCACTGCTTTGTCATGCGTGATTTGTGAACAAGGAGAGTTAGGTACGTACTTAGGTTTGAATTAAAAGCAATAAAATTTCAAGTACAATTTGTTTGTTTAAAAATTATTTCTGGTATTAAAAAATTAATTAATGCCTTCACAGGTGTTTCTTGATGTCAAAACTAAAATATAATATTTTTATATATTTTTAATTGAAAAATATTTTAAAAAACATTGTACAATACCCAACAATAACAATTGATCGACATAAATTTTAAGAGGTTGTTTGGAAGTGTGGTTGAGGTTGCTTTTGAAAGTACTTTTTGTTTAAAAATGCATCAAAATGATATTTTTTTTATTTTTTTAAATTATTTTTGATATCAACACGTGAAAATGATCTAAAAACACCAAAAAACATAATTTAAAGTAAAAAACAAATTCAAAAACGTTTTTGAAACATAATGTCAAACATGACCTTAAAGAGTCATTCTCAAATATAAAACAATAGATGAGTTTAAAGAGTTAATAACCATGAATACAAGATACATTAATAACAATTTTATTTTCCCTAAAACATCTTTTGTTTCTTTGCTATTTAAGAATTTTGTTGGTTTTGTGTTAATTTCAAGAGTGAATTAAACAAGATTTTTGTTTTTGAAAAAAAACTCCTACAAAGTATTCAATTTAACAAGAAATTAGAAAATTGTGAGCCATTGAATTGTGATTTTAATTGGAAACCCAATAGTGAATCTCACTAAAATAATAGCAAAAATATTACTTAAATTATTTTTTGGTGCTTTTCCTAAGTGTTTGTGTAGCATGTAGCATTCTTTAGTGTGAAAGTATATTTTTTTAACAAGAAATTAGAAAATGCTGTTTTTGACCCATCAAAAGAGAGGAAAATGATTTAATTTATATGGATTTGAATTTTCTCATGTTAGGAAGGAAAAAAAACCTTAGTGTCATCATATCCAAGTAATTATTTTAGTGACGAATTAAAATTATCAATTATGAAATATTAATCTACTATAAGAAATGACAAAACTAATGCTCTCATTTTTCCCTTTATTTTCCTAAGGTCACAACTTTAACATATTTGAAATAGTCGAGTATTTATTTCTTGTTTCCTTTTTCTTCCTCCTCCTTAGTTACGGGAGAGAAGAGTTTTAGTCTTCAGGGGAAATATGGCTAACAATTAGGAAAAATAGGATCCCAACATAAATATAAAAAGGCATGGGGATTTTAAACCTATATTTCTTTTATGGGGAAAACTTTTTGGTACTTAGGTTAATTATGGTGTTTGATCTTTTATTTTCAGGGTTAAACTCATCATAGAAAATATATTTTTTCTTTCTTTTAACTTTCTTCATATTATGTAGGAAGGTGGGATTTCTTCCTTTTTCTTCTTCTCTTTTTAGGGAATTAAAGAGAAATTCTTCCTTAAAAATAATCAAGGAGAAATTAATTACTTACTCATGATATTCATTTGGATGCAAAGAGTAATTTTCATAATTCCTACATTCATTTAAAATTTAATTTCAACATCACAACTAGATAATAGAAAGCTCTAAATTATAATTTGAGGAATTATATCTCAGATCTCCACCCCCATTTAATTATGAAAATCTCTGAACAGTTATCAATGTCTTTTAATTTCTACGCAAAAAAAAAAAAAAAAAAAATTTCTCGATTTGAGCTTGTTTTCATGCTAATGCGATTCTAACTTACCTCTAAAAGTTTAAATCTTCACAATCAAGACTAATAATCATGTATTTGAGCCACAATAAAAAATGGAAAATATCGTTAATTTCACAAAACAAATATGCTGATTTCAAAAACTAGCTTGAGAAATTAGTTTTTCTCTTTTTCTTTTTTTCAATAGATAGATGAGCTAATTGGGATTAAAACTTCGTTTCTTTTATACCACTTTTGGGAGGATAGAAAAATAGATTTGAAGTGCTGGAAATGACTAGGAAAATTAGGGTTTCACCTGCTACATTGCTGGCAAAAGCGTTGCTGGTGTCCATTGACAGGAACAAATGGAGCTTTGGCATGGAGCTCACAAACCTTATGGCGTCTATGGTATCGCTTGGCATCAGCCAGATCATAGGTGCAATTATCTGCTTGACAAGAAACCATCAGCATTGGCGACGACCCACCACCACCGTTAGATCCTCTCTTTCCTTTCTTCTTGATCTTGTCATCATCTACAAACCCTAACCCTCCTGCCAAATCTTCATCGTCCTCTTCTCCCTCTTCATCTTCTATCTCCTTCAAGCTCCTCTTTCCTTCAGCTTTGCTTGTTTCCATATCGAGAAACAAATAGAAGATCAGTAGCTAAAAAGAGGAAAACAAAAGATATGAAGCCAACAAGAAACTACAGACCTTGATAAATAAAGTGAAAAAAGGAGAAGAATTATGTGTGAGGACCACATTCTTCATTTTATTTTTTTTATTCCTTATCAGAATAATAGTGAATGCTAATTAATTATGTTTTAAGCTATAGTTTAAAACTATATACTCGATTTATAGTACGGTTGTCGCTGTATATGTGCAGTATACATATACTCTACCTTCCACGGCATTCTTTCAGACTTTTTCATGTAAAACAGTGAAAAGGTGTTAATATGGTCAAAATTAAGAAGAAGAAAAGGTAATTATATTTCCCATATAAAGAAATTTATATAGAAAATTTGGAAATCAACTCCAATTTATATAGAAGAAATTAGCGTAAAAGGTGTTAAAAATGGTCACCATTAGGAGAATACCTAGGTGTATGTTTTTTCCCAAGAATGTGCTTATCAAATCCTTTCTTGCCTAGCCTCACTACATGGCCGCGCTATACTGCCGGTAGAATTTTATGTTTTTTTCAACATAAAATAATATACAAATGTTGTAAGAAAAAACGTCAGTTATATAGGAGAAAAAATCTTTTAGAATGCAAAAAAAAAATAAAAATGAAACCTAATTCTCAATCAACACAATATTGAAAGATGAAATTGAAGAAATCTCAACTAAAAAAAAATAATAAAAAGGATAAAAAAAACTTCAGTCAATCTATCAAACTTGCGACTAGAGTTATAAAATTATGATAACTCTATAAAAAAAACATATAAAAAAATATAAAGTTCAATTCTTAATCAACTCAATATTGAAGGATTAAATGAAAAATAAATAAATAAGGATATAAAAATAACCCGAGTCAAGCTGGCTTAACTTACAAAACCTGAATCAGGAGACCGAGCTTACAAAACCTGAATCAGGAGACCGAGGTAACTTCATATAAGGAAAATTAAAAACAAAACTATAAATTGCAATTCTCGATCAATCTAATGTTGAAAAGTAAAATTTTAAAAAAATCAATAAATAAAAAGCAAAAAAAACTCAATTGAACTTGGGTACGTTAATCAGATCATTTTTTATCATGAGAAAAATATTCAAATGTTGTTAATGTAAGAAAAAAAAAGTTAAATACTGTGGGGGTTGATTGATGTGACCAGGTCAAGTTGACAGGTAAAAATACAAACCAGACAATTGTTAAAAACATAGTTTGATGATAAAAAATTTCCAACACAATACATTTTTTCAAATATTAAGATAAAGATATATTGGATTGACCTAGGTTAACTTATAAAATTTGTGAACCGGATCATTCGATCAAGATAACCCTATAGAAAATAAATTAAAACAAATTATAAAACTCAATTCCTAATCAACTAAATATTGAATTGTGAAATTAAAAAAAATCAATTAAAAAAGACCAAAACAAACAACTCGAGTCAACTCGAAAATAAAAAAATATATAAAGATCAATTCCCGATCAATCTAATATAAAAATCATTAAAGAATAAATTGAAAAAGAAAAGAAAAGAAACCTTAAAATAATAAGGAAGAAAAAAAAAAGAACTATTAAAGTACGTGAATAGGGCTTGATTCCTTTTATTAATTAGTTTCTGTTGAGTTAATATATATACATATATATATATAAAGAAAAACAAAAAATATATATATATAAAGAAAAACAAGAAATTTATATGCACCACAAAAATTAATAAGGATCGTTTATCCAAGTCGAAAGGCCAGCTGATCTGTTGATTGTTGTAAAATCTGCGGTGGATGTCACGCCATTAGCCTGGCTACAAACAGATTCTTCAATTAATCATCTTCTCATAAGCATCCCCTCTAATTTAGATTGAACCATGTCTTGGTTAATTCAGAAAAACTCAGATGTCAAAATTTGCTGGGATTTGCTTTTAATTTTTTTCTTTTCATATAATATCTTTCATTATATAAAATATAAAATATTAAATTTATTCAATTTAACAAAGTTAAATTACATTTTCCGAGAATGAGGTTTTTTTGCATCCAAAAAAATATCAGCCGTAAAAACTATGCTCATAAGCTAAAGAAAAAAATTACATTCCATCACTGAAAATTATTCAAATACGTTTTCAAATTGTAATTGTACAACAAATACAATAAAAACTGAATCTTATTATTTGAAAAGTAATTAATAACGACTAGAACAATCAACAAATGTTTATACTGAACGACTAAAACCCTAGTAAGTAGAATACAAGAGGAATAAATACACAAATTAAACAACTATTTAACATAGATCTAGATAGTAATTTAGATCTACACACAAAATAGATCTTATTTCGATTGAACTTTTATAAAACAACAAACAAATATTTAGGAATTTTCTAATCCGAAAAAAACAAGGAAAGGGGATTAAACTTTATTGAGGGCTTTCTTAGAGATGGGCAGGCTAACTAAATTTCAAGACTTTGAAGAAAACGGGGGAGAGTACTGCAGATTAATTTCAGTTTATTTTTTAGCATGTTAATTAGGAAAAGAAAAAAAAAAGAGTAATGTGTGGCACTATAATAAAGAATTGTCTTGATTTTTTTTATTTCATAAACAACGATTTCAAGTCAAATAAAACAATATCTTAAAAGAACAAAACATCTTAGACACCATGATAAATCATGCATGGCCTTAAGAAACTCAAAAACACAAAAATATTCTTGAGTTCATATATGTTTTTTAAAACTATTTAAAGGTGAAGAACACCTGAGTGGGAATTCCCTCGCTGAATGAAACCCTTTGACATCAAGATCAATTGTTTTGATGGACTAAATTTATGTAAATAAGGATTTTCCCTTTATAACATTGAAATATGATGGCCTTCTCTCCCTTTTCTTCAACTAAATATTGAACGAAAAATAAAATTTTACAATTGAAGAGAGAGAGAGAGAGAAAAACAAATACTCAATTGAAGAATAAAAAACGTTTGTCTGAACAATGTGAATTTTACATTGTTAGATATTATTCAAACGAGAAAAATATCTAGTTGATCTATCGATTTTTTAAAGTTTTCAATCACGATTAGATGCTCATGTACACCTTGCATACAATGTGTCTCTTTAGAAATGTGTTTTTTTTTTTAATATTTTTAATATGATATAAATATATATATATATATATAATATAAAAAAATTAATTTTTGTCAACAATGTTTTTGAATTTTAATTTATTTTTTATATAAAATAAAAAAATTATTTAAACTAATTCGAGTTAATTCATATTCAACCTTGCCCCAAATTGACCACCCTGGTCATGCTTAGAAATGAAAGTAAAAATCATATTCCATGATTGAAAATATTCAAATACCGCATTGTTTATATATGAGGAAACCTCATCTCCTGAAAAACACATTTTGTAAGCCCAAGTGAGCGATAAAAATCCTAATTGTCTTAAACTTTTATGAGTACATATTGTAACTCGAACTCAAAATATGTTGTATAAATTACAAAAATTCTACTATCATGTCACGCCCTTATGACGAGAAAACATATTACACTATCCTGTTATGACTAAAACTATAGACACGAACTATATCAAAATTCTGCAATCAACTATAACAATCACCAAATATTTTTTTTCAAAATGACTAAAACCCTAATAAGTAGGATTATAAGACCCCATCAAGAGGGATAAATACACAAATTAAACAAATATTAAACATAGATCTGGATAGTAATGTAGATATACACATAAAATGATCTTATTGTGATTGGATTTTTATTAAACAAACAAACAAATATTTAGGACTTCTCTACTCCGAAGAAAAAAGAGAAAAACGAGAAGGAAAGGGGGATTGAATTTTATGGAGGGCTTTTTTAGAGATAGGCAAGCTAAAGAAATTTCAAGAAAACGGGGGAGAATATTGTTAAATATTATATATTCATAAAAAAATAAGCTGTCTAATTTCTTTGTTAGGTATTCACTTGAGATAATTCAGAGGTTAACTCCCTCTCTATTACTTAGTAATCTATTACTTAGTAAGTGTAGTTAAGGTTATTTTTTAAAATATTGTTCGATCAGAAATGTATAAAAATAATATATTTTTTATTTTTTAAAAAATTATTTTTGATATTAGTGCATGAAAATGATCTAACAATACCAAAAAAATTTAATTTGTTTGTCAATTATTGAATTTTTAACTATTTATGAAAAACAAAGTCGTTGCTTTTACACACGTTCTCAAAACTATAAATGTATTGGGAAAATGTAGACATCCTTAAACTTTGAAATAATATTGTTTTGATTAAATAACTGTGAAAAAACATATCTTTGAAGGTGCGTCATTTTAAAAATAGATAAATATTTTGAAACATCCTTAAATTAATATATATATATATATGATGTTTTTTTTTTATACTAAATACTTATTTAAAAAACAATACTCCAAAAAAATAAATTCAAACACCCTAGCTACCAATCAACAACGTGAATATTTGCATTACTAGGGTATTATTCAAAGGTGAAAAAAATCCACCGATTTTTCAAAGCTGTCTATCACGATTTGATGCCTAATGGTACGACTCGCATGCTATTATATACCTTTGGCATCTAATTCTTCTCTTCTTTTCCCTTCTCTCTCGTTTTTCCACCTCTCGTTTTTTCTGTAGCCAGCAGTAATGTGGGCACCGATGCTCTTGTGTGGTTGGCTATAATTTCGAGCTATCTTAGGAAGGACCACGATGTAAATGCAAATTGGTCCCCATCTGTACTAGGGCACGTCTTTTGTACTGTACATGGAGCATGAAACAATGATGCCAAATAGATCAAAGATGCAAACTTCGCGAAAATCTATTACCTGGTGGCAAGTAGTGCGAGTTTGGAGTTCAAAGAATGATATAAATTATATTTTGAAGTTTTATTTAATAGTTTAATTATTTATGTGAGATGGTTTCTTAACATGGTATCAGAACTTTATTGATCTAACGGTCACGGGTTTCAATCTCATCACCCTTATTCTAATTGATAAAAATCAAGCACAAAGTAGCGTAGACATATGTGCAAGTTTCAAGTCAAAGAGTTTTCACTTGAGGGGATGTGTTAGAGAATAATATAAATCATATTCTAGGGTCTCATCTAATAACTTAACCTTTTAGGTGAGATGGTTCCTTAATATCCATGTAGTTTTAATCTTTTTTCCTCGTGATTTTAGATTTGAGTAATATGGTTGTTAATATTATGATAACTAGAGAGTTATATGATCGTTTATTTCAGAATTTTTGTATGATTAATTGAAGTTAACGTAAACTGCCCTAAATAACGATGTTAGTCCCCAAAAAAAATGCAAACTTCGCAGGTGGTTTGAAGCAACAAGTGATGGGACCGCAAATAATTCAATGCGATTGGAATCATGGATCGATCGAGGTTTGAAATTTGAAAGCAACTTGCTGGTTGGCGTTTAGATGGGGGCCGGCTGAGAGAAATGAAGGATAAATGTTGAGCATGAAGTACTAGGAGGTGAAAGGAACATTGAAGTCGAAATGTTAACTAGGATTTAAGAGATGTGCCACATATACCTGTAATGATTTAGTTTTAATTTTACATTCATGACAAAAGATGATTGCAAATTTAGATGGCTTTCTTTTGGGGTAAAATATTTTTCAATTATTTTTTTCCTCTTATTTTTATAGATTTTTTTTCCATGTGGGTTTGATATTTTCTGCAAACTTTGTAGATTTAGATTTGTAGATAGGGACAGAGAATACAATATTTTATTTATTCAGTTGATTTTAGAATAAAATTAAAGTTTCAAGAATTATTTTTTTATTTTAGATTATTATAAATGTTTGTTTTTACAAACAGGACATAGTATAAAGGTTATATATCCAGTAGTTTTTTTCAATAAAACAATTATGAGTTTTAATGGCTATAGTAAGAAAAAAAAGAATTATCTTATTATATAATCAAAGGCCAATAAGTCTCACGGTAAACTAAAAAAAAAAAAAGAATTATCTCTTATTTTTAGACTCTTTCTTAACTCATAAACACTTAGAACACATAAACTATGATAAACCTACTTACAGCCTTAAAAAACCCAAAAACAACCACCTTAAAAGTCAAATTAGTAAGAAAGCTAAAGTAAAACGTTCGGTCACTATTCATTTATTGTTTATCCAGACTCACAATCACTGTGGACTGGATATATGATTTGCTGCTTCGGCATGCATTAAACTGTGATTGTGAGAACAAATGATGAAGCTACGTCGCCTACAATTACAACAAAAGCTGCGTGTTAATGTTTTTTTCCCCACATGTTTTGCTGTTGTAATGAATCATTTTGCTTCTTCCAAGGCTCATGCCACTCGCTCTTTCATGAGACCACGTCTATCCATCTGACTGTTAAAAGCATTGCAGGCGCAAGTTTGATGAGTATAAGTTATCTGCGCGTGATCTTAAAAATCAGGGTGTCCGTTACCGTCCAATAGCATTTGGTTTAGAATACTTTTTTCTTTTTTTAATTATTTTATTATACAAAAAGCTCTTACGTCTGCAGAGGAGGAGTGTAGAAGGGGTTTTTCTAAAGTTAATAGTCAACTATTGCTGCTATGAATTTTTCTACAGACTTTCTATTTGCATGAAAAAGAGTTGACAAGGATAAAGACTTCAGAAAAATTGTTTGAATAAATAAATAAATAAAAAGCTACTTGGAAGAATATTTCATTTGGTCAGAGGATTGGAAAAAAACAATTCAGGGTAAGGGTAAATCAAGAAAAATCAGTAAAATTAAAGTATTTTTAATTACAAAGAACCTAAAAGAGGGTGGTTTGTTCCTGTTTATTGTGACTCATTGTCACTGTGGACTCGCAATTTGCTCCAGTGCTTCGCGCGCAGACGTTTGTCTTTTTTTTTTGCCAATGAACAGTGTATTAACAAAAAAAAACCTCGAAAAAGACAAAAAAAGGCCGCTGGTTTCAGGGCCTCAACGGTAATTGATCGTTTTCGGTCCGGTTCGGCCCGGTTTGTCTGACCGGTTTTTTTTTAATATTTCATGAAACAGTGTAATAACCTTTTTGTCCCTCGAAAAGGACAAACAACACGCCTATGAGGGAGGGGCGTTCTGGTAATTAACCTTCTTTTTTTTATGGCGGATTACTGTTGGCGCGTCACAAAACGTGTCGTTTGTTGCCGCGCTCACGCGTGTTTTGGACGGTGCGTGCGGCTTACTCCGGCATCCAAAAATACCCAACCGGCGTCTAGAATGATTTTTAGGCATGTTCTCTTCAACCTGTTGCGGCGCGTGTGACACGATGGTGTCCGGAAACGTGTCAATGGTCGTTTGAATTTTCCTCCCAATTTCTCTCTCCTGCCTGTGTCAGCTGACGTCAGCTAAGCTGTTTTTTGTCAAATTTCATTTCAGTCCCTGAACATTGTAATTTGTTTTTCTGGCCCTTATTGCTATTATATAGGTTTTGATTTGTTTCAATTTCGTCCTTCAATTGAAATTGATTATATATTGGAGTTTCAATTAGGTACTCATGCTTTTAATTTTGCGGATTGAGCTGGAATTCTGAATATTTTTGGTATCAAAGTTTTCATTGATTTCAATTTCATCCTTCCATGCAAATTTATTATAAATCCTTAATATTTTCGGTATCAAAGTTTGATTTTTTTTCAATTTTATCCTTCTATGCAAGTTAATTATGGATTTCAGTTTCATTTCGGTCCCAATTCTTTTAATTTCATGTTTTGTTTGAAATTATTTAATTTCAATGTTTGGATTTACTTCAATTTTCTCCTTTAAATTAAATATATTATTTAAAGTATGTCTACTTAATTATATATTTTTATATTTATGTCAAATTAAAGTATGTAAAACTAATTGTATATTTTAATATTTATTGAATATTATCGCCTAAGAATATATAGAGAGAGAGAAAAAATGACCTAGGATTTTTTGAAGAAAAAAATTAATATCAGTATTCTTAAATACATTTAATATAATAATATAATGAATAAATCTTATAAAATAATAAAAAACAAAATTGGCTTCGAATTTTAATTTTGTGCTCTTTTTTTTAAGTTTATTTCTAAAAAAAATTAACAATATTTTGGTTTTTAATATTTCATATCTAATATTACTGGGCAAAAAATACAACTCAAAAAAACAAAGAATGACAAATTTACCTAGATTATCTACAATTAAAAAATATGTGAGCCACTTCCTGTTTCGATTACACTGTTATTTTTAGACGACAAATAAGTAATTATAGCACGCAAAAAATTAGGTTTATTTCTAAAAAAAATTACAATATTTTTATTTATAATGTGTCAGATCTAATATTACTGGGGGAAAAAGGCAACTCATAAATTTTTTTGACAAATTTACCTAGGTTATTTACAATTAAAAAATATACGACTCACTTCTCATTTCGATTACACTATAAAGTATGTAAGACTAATTATATGTTTTAATATTTATTGAATATTATTGCCTAGAAATATATAGAGAGAGAAAAAAAATGACCTAGGATTTCTTGAAAAAAAAAATTAATATCAATATTCTTAAATATATTTAATATAATAATATAATGAATAAATCTTATAATAAAATAAAAATTGGATTTGAATTTAAATTTTATACTCTTTTGTTTAAGTTTATTTCTTAAAAAACAAATTACAATATTTTTATTTTTAATATTTCAAATCTAATATTACTGGGGGAAAAAGACAACTCAAAAAAAAAGTGGACAAATTTACCTTGGTTATCTGCAATTAAAAAATATATGAGTCACTTCCCATTTCAATTACACTGTTCCGTTTAGACGGCAAATAAGTCATTATAGCACGTAAAAAAATTAAGTTTATTTCTTAAAAAATTTACAATATTTTTATTTATAATGTGTCAGATCTTATATTATTGGGGAAAAAGGCAACTCATAAAAAAAAAGTTGACAAATTTACCTAGGTTATCAATGATTAAAAAATATACGAACCACTTTCGATTACACTATTCCTTTTAGGCGGGAAAAAAATTTATTTGTAACATATTTTATCTATTATAATGTTACTAATTAAATATTTAAACAACTAATTACAGCATGTAAAAAATCAATTTTTTTTCTACATCGTAAAAACCCTAGCGCAATGTGCGCGCAAGCATACTAATTATACCACGCAAAAAAATCATTTCTAACATATTTTATCTATTGCAATTTTGCTAATTGAACATTAAAATAACTAATTATAACATGCAAAAAATGTAAGTTTATTTCTGAAAAAAATCACAATATTTTTATTTATAATGTGTCAAATCTAATATTACTGGGGGGGGAAAGCAGCTCATAAAAAAGAAAAACAAATTTACCTAGGTTATCTACAATTAAAAAATATACGAGTCACTTCCCATTTCGATTAAACTATTCCTTTTAGGTGGAAAAAAAATTTTATAACATATTTTATCTATTAGAATTTTACTAATTAAATATTAAAATAACTAATTATAGCATGTCAAAAATCAATTAATTTTCTACATAGAAAAAAGCTCAGTGCAACGCGCGGGCAAGCATGCTCATCTAACCTAAAACAAAAAAATCAATTAAGTTTAGATATGTCTTTTCACAATCAAAATCAACCTGAAATAAATAAAAATTAATTTAAGTTTATATATTTTTTCGTAGACTTTAAAGGAAAAACAAAACATGAAATATGAACTTTTCTTGTCAAAAAGAACAATTTGACATAAATATCTATTTTTATAGTCTAAATCAATGACAACAATATTTTTCTCTCTATTGTCAAAATTCTGCAACTTTTCTCCTCTCTTAGTCAAGAACTAAAAAATATTTTTTTAAACAAAAATTAAATTGAAAAAATATTGAAATACCAAAATTGTATAATTTGCTTGATTTTCAAGTTCAATGAGCAAAGTTCATCTTTTGCAAAACTTATAACATGCTATCTATGTTTAATGTTTAATGTTTAATGTTTAATGTTTAATGTTTTTTCATTTACATCCTTTTTTTAATCTCATATTTTCAAAATCAATATCAATTGGTATGTAATGATTACCAATTCGCTGGAAAAAAAGGGGGGGGGATAAGGTTGGATGTCCTGATCTCCTTTTCTTTTGCTGGTATCATGGCAGTACTTGTGTTAAATGTTAGGCATGTAAATTTCTAGCATCTTAATACTCTGAAGATCGGAATTTTTGCCGACGGTAGGCCTTAAGCTGTTAGGCGCTGGTTGAAGTGCAAGTAAAAGTTGGATCAAGTTTGATTGGAAAAGAATGGGGGTATAAGAGCAGTCTGGTTAATTTTGTTTTGTTTTTGACCGAAATGGCCTTAATCTTTTACACCAATTAAAAAAAAAACAGCTTAATTTTTACTTCATTTTAAAATTTTGATCCATTCCAGAAATTCCACCCAAATTTCAACCGAAACATTCCAATTTTGTTCTTTCCGTTCCGTTTCGACCAAATAATGTTTTTTTAAAATAATAAATAATTTTACAATATCTATCATATCTCTTAATTTAATAGTTAGATTAAGAAAAAAAATTACAAGAAATCTATTGATATATCTATATGTATTATGTTAACATTTCAGAACAATTAGAGAATATAATATAATCTTATGAGATTGATGATGGTATTTTCATAATATTATATTTATTCATAATTTTATTCAAAAAAATCATTTTATTATATATTTTTTAGATTAAATAGAACAATTCTAAATAATTTTATTTTTAGATTTGAGATAAAAAAAAATTTTGTATTAATATATATATATATATATATATATATATATATATATATAAACAGTACAGCTCCAAAACAACGCGCCGAAACGCTCTATAACCAAAACATTCTGTTTCAATTGAAAAACCAAAACATCAACCGAAATAGAATTGACAACCTTGTATAAGAGCAAGAATTACACCAATTTTCTTCTTGAATTATGGTGATTTCCACGAGTCCTGGTGTTTGAAACTCTCTGCAGTCAGGGCATGGATGTGACTGAGTATCTTACGCAGAATGCAACAAAAACCATCTGTTATAATGTCTCAGGGTGAACTGGCATCTATAGCCAGCAAAAGTCGCACAAAAATGGGGTGGGTTGTCATTTTAAAATTACTAATGATAAATAAATAAAATATGTAATGGAAACAATTAAAACTTTGAAGCCTATAGCTTCGAAATTTCAATTCATTCACGTCAGAAAGAGATGAGGTAAACTTGAACTAGTTTGAAATGTAAGTTTCTCACATTGTTAATCCACCAGAACATCTTGAAGAATTATTATTTGGAGCTCAAAGATTCAATTAAATCATCCCCGGTGCAATGTAGAGAACTTCATGAGTCAAACCGAACAATGGTGATGCAATGAAGAATTAGAAATCCTTAGTAGCAAACTGCCACTTTTAGTCACGATTTATCCCTAGCATTTTCAAGGCTAGCTCCCACGTGACAATTGCAGCAGCATTAGCAGGAAATGCTCTCAGTATTGTTGGACCCAAACCTGTATAGCATCCTTTAAGTCCAGCCCTGCTGTAGATCTATCAAAAAAGGAATTAATTTGGTTCTCTTTGTTTTCTTAAAAGAACAGTATTATTAAGTTTACTGAACATCGCCCTGGCATTAGAAGCAGGGATAGCTATTGAAACCAGCAAAAAGAGAGGAGCAGGTCATCTTACAGAATTCAGAACTGCAAATGGATTTCTTGTGGAGCTTTTATCTGGAGCTGTCTGGATAATAGTTTTTGCCACATCCAAGGGCAAAACAACAGACCAAAACTGGATAACATCAGAATGAAAAACTGAATCAAATGACTTCATGAAGCACATTAAACATTTTTTTACGATATGCAAGGTTATCAGCGTACTTACAGCAACGCCACTAAGGCCCCCGGTCACAATTCCAATCCCCATGTCAGTTAAATTGCTGTGGTCAGATAAAGTGGGTTTCAATCGTAAATGCATGTAATAACGGACATACTCATAAACACTAAAGAAGACAGCATTTCCAATAGATTCTCTCAACAATGTTGTAGAACCTCCACGAAAAATGCCGGTAACCTGAAAGGTTATCTATCAGCCAAGACCACATCATGAATTTAAGTTGCCAATAGGCAGAGGGTTTTCTCACCCCTTCATTTTTCACTGTTTGGAGGGCACAATCAAGGGGGCTACTGTATCTACTGAACTTTGGAACCAAGGAGTCGGTGCCTTGAATTTGCAGCCTACACTGAAGAAACTTGGTTTCACAATAATGCTACAGAAGGAAAAAACAGCAGGGAGATGGCGCTCTTATATATATATATATATGAAAGCTACAACTGACTTACTTTTACTAGCTCTGTTGGGCATAATACAAAACTAATAATAGCTCCACCATATGCTGCCGATGGAATTATTACCTCAGGTCGGGGCACATCACTTTGACCTCCTCCCTTCACGAGTAATAAAGAAAGAGGTCATAAACAATCACATAATAGATTCAACTCTCAATAAGACTTCAAAAGATATATATGCACAAAAAGGCTCTTCCAACAAGCTATACACAGACCTGCAATGACTGCTTTGTTTGGGAATAAATGCCAAAAAGAAGGGAACTCTCAAAAGCCACTCCAACAAAAGATGATGTTGCCCCTCTATACAGTCCTTTAACCTGTCAATAAAAACTATCACCTAGCTATCCTTTCAAAAAGAATAATGTCAGGAACATGCAAATCCAAAAAAATCTCCAACTCTTACCCTCAAATGGAGAGGGAAGATGTACTATAATTCATGAGATGTTCTACTAAAGCAGTGTATGAGCTAGAAGCTGCGCAGCAAGGATGATTACAATATTTTTTCAATGACAGAATGACTAAAAGCAATAAAACAATGTCAGGGACCAAAGAGCAGAAGCATGTTGCTGAAATTTATGAGTTCATAGGTGAGCTAACATCATCAAACCGAAAACCTTCTCTCACAGATTTTAACATGAATCTACCAATCATGCAAATAACCTTGGACCAAATCAGTAAGAAATATCATTGAAGTAACCCAACATGGTAAAGGCATGTTCCTAAAAAATTCTACCCCCAAAAGATTTTGTTGAATTCTTCAGATAAAAAAGAAGTACGCAATCTATCTATGCATACACTGATACACGTACTTAATCTGGCATAAACATAATTGAATATTTACAAATTGCCACTTTATCAATCTAATTCAACTTAGAAATCATTGAGTTAATTTTGTGGCTCGCGAGAAAACGTTAAGAAAGCATACTCCTTCAGTCTGCAGTATCCTAGCCGTGCAATGCAGACCATTCTTGTACTTAATCCCATGTGCTTCTGTATTATGTTTCTGTAGCTTCACCTAACAAACACAAATACGCACACAATTCAGCAACAAACCATTGTCAAAACTACGCAACAACTCAATAGCACAGACCATTAACCATCAACAGAAAGACCCATAATCACAACCCTTTTAAGCATCCCCACAAACTCCAAACCCAGAGCAACAAACTTTAAGATTGCCCACATCATAAAATTTCATTTTAAATAAGTTTTGCATCAAAAGACTGAAAATTGAGAGATGGGCACCTGTAAAACACTCACCTTGACAGTGTCAAAAGGGTGACCAGTGATAACAGTAGTAACACCAGCAAGTAAACCGGCTAAGTATTCCTTGTAAGCGAATGTCTCTCCCATTTTTGATTTCTCTTTAAGTTTCTCTCTTTTCTCTCTAAACCCCTAAACCTCAAAAGTAATTAATTAGCAATAAAAAATAATTGTCCTCAATAGACTCGTAAGAGTTGAGTGGTTGTCCTTGTCAGCGACCGGTCACCACACTACAGGTTTAATGTCTAAAATTGGTGTGGGAATCTGTGGCCGAAAGAGAGGAGAGATTGCCCAGAAATGTGCGAATTACAAAGAAATGGTGAGTGGTGACGGGTCTTCTCATTCAACAGATACAACCAAGTATTGGGCTTTTCACCATTACTACAATTGAATCATATTTTGGCCTGTTTGTAAATGTTTCAAAAATATTTAAAAGAAAAAATAAATTTTTTTTTTTTTTTTAGATTATTTTCATGTACTGATATCAAAAATAATTTTTTTTTTAAAATATATATTTTAATATATTTTAAAACAAAAAACATTTTCAAAAGTAATTTCAATCATACTTTCAAACAAGCACTTTGAGATATAGTGCCCGTTTGGGACGGCGTTTCATGAAATTTTGAATTTTTTTTTTCATTTTAAATAAAAAAAATTGGTGTTTTTAGATCATTTTGATGTGCTGATGTCAAAAATAATTTTTAAAAAATAAAAAAAATATCATTTTGATATATTTCTAAATGAAAAGCACTTTAAAAAACAACCGCAACCGCCCTCCCAAACAGGCCCATAGAGTGCAACTTTGAAATGCAGTGGAGGTTAGTTAATTTCTCATGCTACATTGATTGTTAAAAAAATCATACAGTATCATTAATATATTTTCTAGAAAAAAAGAAGGATAAATTATGTGGAGTTTAACTAGATATAATACAACCAACTTTACTTATCAGAAAATTATCAAAACAATCCGTAAAAATATAATTTGATTAAAAAAAGTAAAATGATATGTTTATTTAAATCACAAAAAGTAAAACATATTGAATCTACTTATATTTACTAAGTATATGTTAATCTGTCAAATCTTCAACTTAGATCATTAGACCTTATTAGACTTGTAGAAAGCAAATAAACAAAAAATCATTTAGCTCAATTTCCAATCAATCCAAAATTAAAAGATGAAATTCAAAACAACACTCAAATAGAAAAATGAGTTGAATAGACTCAATTAACCTATCAAACCTTAGTCATGAGACCGGGATAATCATATAGAAAAAAAATAAAAACAAAGTGTGAAATTCAATTCTCAATCAATTCAATATTGAATGATGAAATAAAAAAACTCAATTAAAAAAATATAAGCAAACCACTCGAGTCAACCTGAGTTAACAGTTCAAACTCATAACTCAAGTCATAAGATCATGACAACTTAATACAAAAAAAAAAATCAAAATAAATTATGAAACTTAATTCTCAATCAATCTATATTGAAAGATTAAAAAAACTCTCAAAACAATCAGGATAACTTGCAATCTAGATCATGAAATTATGATAATTTTATAGAAAACAAATAAAAAAAACTATAAATCACAATTCCCAATCAACTTGATGTAGAAGGATTAAATTTTAACATAGATATCCTTGTGTGTAATGTTGATCATAACAGAAAATAAACAGGAGCGAGCTTTTATTATTATTATTGTTGTTGATGAAAAATAAAGGTAACATCAACATCGAATCAGTAAAATTGATCAATGATTTTGAAAAAAATGCTTTAAAAGTTGAATGCGCTGGAAATGTTTTTTAAAATCTTTTGAAATAATGCAAATGCCTGGGGAACATATATAAAAGGAAGTCAAAAATTAAGATATGACAAATATAAACATAAATTGAAGGAATTCTAACAACGTATTTAAGAGGTTTATGGCAACTATGACCTGAAATTGAATCCAACTATGAATTCTAATTCCAAAACATAAATAGCATGCAGAAAACAGAGAGGAATAGTGCTCTTTAGTGGACGACAACATTATTTGGCTGCCTTTGAATTTCTAAGATGTTACAATTCTCGACTTGCAGGAGCATACTTCTTGACCAATCCACTCTTCATTAGGCTGCCCCTGACGTATCCATTCTTATCCAGCTCGCAACGTATTCATAGAGCCTGAATCCTCATTTAAGTTATTGTGCTGCCACCCTCTTTCTGTGGTACAATGTCATAATTTACTGGAGAAAATCACGTTTGAAATGCTCCCTGCCTTGCCTGGTTGAGTTGACCCTCTAAAAAGCTTGTCTCTTTCAGCAATGAATTTGGCAAATCTGGAACCCTTCACTTGTTTCTCATTATCTTGCAGTATTGACTCTGGCAGAGTAGGCAAGGGAGGAGCTGGTTTGGAGGGGAGAGGTGGCATTAATGCCCATACAGAAGAAAGGTGTTCATTTGGCTGGTCCAGATTTTGCAGTAGTGATATATCCCGCATATCTGTTGTGAGAAAAACAAATTTGTCAGCACCCACAAGCATGTTTTACCTTCATATACTACAGCCAGAAACAAAGCCAACATGCAAAAACAGTGAAATGGATAAAGTCATCTTGAATCGAATGTCAATTTGATCCTATAGTTGCTATATTCGCCAATACTAATTCAAGGAAACATGATAATATTTAGTATTGTGGTAGCGGTTTCTTTCAAAATGATTTTCGCTTAGAAATGCATCAAAATAATATATATTTTAATTTATTTTTAGCATCAGCACATTAGAACGATCGAAAAACACTAAAAACAGTAATTTAAAGTAAAAATAAATATTTTTTTTAAAAGCATGGTCACGCCACATTAACAAAGGCTCACTATTCCATAGAAACACAAATTTTTATGACCTCTATAAATTGTGATTTTAAAAAAAAAAAATATTTTTGGTGTTTGTACTTATTAATTAATGAAGCATATCACTCTGCAATGATGAGTTTGAGAATCTAAATAATGTGGGAATACAGATTAATTCATTTCATGATTGACATGTTCTCAAAGCCAGTGTTTAGATGAACTACCTTTTGCAAAATCAAAGATAGGCGCCAAAACCGCACATGGAATGCTGAAGTTAAGGTATGGTATAACTGTTCCTCCACCATGCCTTGCATTGCTATACCAAGAATATATCTCATTAAATAAAGCAGTTCAATCTGCAAGAACTGAACTTAACTTAACTAGGAGAAAATAAAAAAAAAAGAAAAAAAAAGACTTGTTTGAGAGCTCATAATACAGAAAATGTGTTCCCTCCGTCACATTAATATCAATACTGAAAAAATAAGTTTTGCTGTCATTTTGCTGTCACGCATACTCCATCATACCAGGTCCATAAGCAACCCGCACAAACTTCAGATGGATTATATAGATTCATACCAAGAGGAAGACAGTTTCCATTGTGGCACAATAACCAATGACTAATCACATTTAACTATTTAACAGCAGCAAAAAGGATAAAACAATAAATCAATTGTACCTGGTAACTAGTCCAATCATATGACCTTCTGAATTAATGACAGCACCACCACTACCACCTGGGTGGACAGCAGCTGTTGTTTCAAGCATTGCTGGAATGAGTGAATTACTTCCTTGAAGGGATTGACAATATGGAGGTGCCTTTGTTTTGACTACTTTTGATACCACTCCGGAGCAAACAGAGGGGGAAGAGCCTTGAAAATTCAAGGCATAAACAGATTTATCAAAAATCATGAAGTAAAGCAAAAAATCAAATCAAGAGAATCTTCAAAGTTAACTAGCTAATGGAAATATCAATTCAGCAGAAAGCCAAAAGGAATAAATGATATGGACTCATGAGCATCATAACTAAAGCATGTGACTAACACAGCCAACTGCATTGGTAGAGAGAAGTTATTACCAGAGCAAGTTAAGAATGGTGGAGGATGGAATGTGCATGAAATGACACTTTGGCTTTGGGTAGGCCGACTATTATGACATCATGTATTAGTTAAAATCTAGCATGATAGCACAAAAATTATTTTTAAGCAAACCATTTTCAAAGTAGAACTCAATTAAGGATGTACTGGTAGCAAAGCAGGCTTCGAGAAGGGGAAAAGCCAGAAAATGTCTAAAAGAGTAGTCAATCACATTTATTTATAACAGCTATAACCAGATATTTTAAGTTCTTCAACTGGAAGAGGCTTAGAAAGACACAAGTATAGAAAAATAATTCAAATAAACACTCCTGAAAGAATAAATCTAACAAGAAATATATAAAACAAGCAAGAATTTACCACATCGGGGTCCAAATAGTCCATGTCCAATGATATACGCCTTTGATCCCAAAGGTGGAGTTTTGAAATCCACTTTGGTAGGGCAAAGCTGATCTGGAACATGCTCAAGCTGCAAAAGGGCAACATCCAAAGGTCCCTTACAAACATACACTACTTCAGCATCACACCAAATCCAGGGGTCAGCATGATCCAAACGAACACGTATATTTCTATGGCCTTTGTACGACAGACTCAATTTGTATCCCTTCCTCTCATCAGCCACCGAAGAATCCACAATGTTCGGTGTTTTTGGTAGCAACCTCTGACTCTTCCCATAGCCATCAACTTCACTATATCTAGAAAATTCCTTGGGTGTAAGAAAAAGATCCTCCGATTTGGTTCCATCTTCAGTACCATTTGCAGTTGTTTTCCCAAATCTCCAAGGTTCTAAAAGGTGAGCATTTGTGAGTATCAGACCTTGATTGTTAAGCAGAACCCCGGATGCCCATACAGCTTCATCGATGGTAATAAGACAAATAGAAGCCATGGCCTTCTCAACTGGCAGTGGTGAAGGGCGATGAGAATTATGATGCTCGTATTTGTAAGGGAAGGATCCATCTGACTTAGGGCTGTATGCATTCCCTACAGCATTTAAGTTTTCCTTATTAATATGAATCCCTTTTTCAGCATTTTGAGGCTCCTTAAGCAGCAAGTCACTGCAAGCAGTTGCAATGGCTTCCCACGGAATCACCAGCTGTCACCCAAGGCTAGAATTTGTGTGATCTGTTAACTATCAGATAATTTAAACATTAAAATTGAGAAGCATTCCAAGTCACCTGGATTTCAGCACCAGTACTCTTTTGCCGCAATGGTCTAATCAATATGCCGATGAAATCTGAATTTTCACCAAAAACTGGACCACCTTCCATTCCTGGCATATTTAGAGCCAAAATGGAATCAGAATTCTAAAGGATGAAAGAGCCACAGAAAATATGACAGAAATGCTTGCACCTGGAAGACACCGAAAGTCAGCCATCAGCAATGATATGTCAGATGATCTGGGAGGATAGCAGTTGGCAATGGATCCCACTGACAAACTGCAAGTATCAGAAGAATATGACAGTGAAACTCAGGGAGTCCAGTTTAATTTCAGGAGGCTAGATGACCACGGAATATAGATATTTCATGTTCTGTTCTACTCTAAAACATATAGTAAATAAATGGTCTCCTTTAGTATTAATGCCCTATATCAACCAAACTAGAAGTGCCCCCTATACGAGCATTTAAGAATGGACACTGCAAGTACCATATTTATGTGCTGAATTGTGCTTTTGACAAAAACAAAATCATTAGAAATGATATATAAGAATCCAAACTAACTGTAAACATAAAACAAGTTGGTAAAACAAATAATAATACCTGTTAAAGAAGTGGACTGGTGAGAGGACACCGAAAGGAGAACCCATCGCTAAAAGAAAATCCCCCCTTTTTCTTGATGACGATATTTTAAAGTTGGGCAGATCCTAAACGATAATTTCACGTCTATATTATAAAATGTAGATGCAAGGGAATTATAACACACAAAAATCATGTAGATGGGTTATATGAGGTGGCATATAAAAAGGAAACAGAAAAACAAAAGGCACACTTTACCTTCAAATTTAAGAAAACACCAAGAATAGCAACTCTTGTGGTCGACCTGCCCATAATACTTGGATTGCTAGATCCCCCCCTTGCATGTCTGTGGCTCTCCACAATAGAAGCATTCCCATTCTCAGTCTGCGAGGATTGATTCAGCATTGCATATCCCTTATATCACACGTTTAAATTAGATGTAGATAGTCCTTTGGAAAAACATTGTCCCTTGCTAACCTTTGTCTGAACATCATCCATAAATGGCTGAGACCCACTCTCATGTGAGGCCAGAGACCAACCAACCTCCCATCCATGGTCCATCGAGCCTGAAGAAGCTTCAACAAGTGATTGAAGAGCAAGGGAAGATACAGGAACATCAACCTTCATGGAGAATTGATCGATTAGAAACATGCTGTGTAGCAGTAATGAGCAAGATATTTAAATATCTCAGTAACATTGACACCAGTATGAAGTGCAATTTCCAATATTGGAAACAAGAAGCATGTAATATGCTCAGTTGACAGTACTGTTGAAGTTCCAACACAAACATAACATCCAGTAATTATCGCAAGTTTAAGCTGCGTTTGAATACTGTAAACCATCCCACAAGTAATGAATTTGCATGCCAAACACAGCCATGATCCAGGACAACCAGTATCGTACTTAATTACCAAATGCATTGATAAATCTAATAAAACCATCATGCTCCATTTTACTGAAAAAACAACACAACAAACTTACTGAAAATCAAAATCTAATACTTAGTTGGCTAGTGTCAGATAACTAATTTTCAATGTAGTTACACAATCACAAATTGATTCCCTCTGAGGCTTCCTCAATGTTCAGCTAAACAGATAAGTCGCTCAAAATGCCTACCAATCTAATAAGTTGTGCACTGAGCCAGCAAGGGGCTCCTTTATCCAAACCCCCAACTGCATCTTTCCTCAAACCCAACTTTTCCTGCAAGACAAAACACATTAACTCCAGCTACCAATCACTTGAACAAAGTTAACCACTAGCACAGTATCATCTCAGACCTCCACCATAACATCAACATGAGCACCAGGAATCAACTCGGGTGGACCCTGCAATCAAACAACAATCCCCGCAATTCACATATCCAAAAACAACAAAATAAATCCAATTACAAATTAAATATAAGTAATTCAAACCTGAGAAATGCCCTCTCTATGTTTTGATGACAAAAAAGGCTCAACAACAGAAGCAACTGTGACTACCAACCCAAGACCCTGGCTTTTAGCCAATTCAGCAGCATAAAGGGTGTCAGGTAATAACAGCCCAGAAGCTGATAGTGTTGTATCGCCAGAACTACACGTACCCAGATAAAGAAACCTCAATAAGAACACATTGAAATGAAAAGGAAGGCAAAATTGTATTCCAAGATAACATTTTTGAAAATAAATTCACTCACTTATATTGATGAAAAGCATGCTTTCGCATCTTTAGTCCTTTTGGGTCCTATATAAACACACAAAGCACACACATACTCATTGTCAACCTATGAAAGCACAGATATGTGTATAGTTGATTGAGGGACTTACAGGGCCTTGGATTCTGACCAAGACAGCGAAGTTACTGGCGAAATCTACAGTTTCAGGCAAACCCATGAGGTTGTTTTGTGTAAGTGACTTTTTAATTTGCTTTTCGATTGCATTAACTTTAACATTAACTGTTTCTGTTGTTCTTTTGCTCTTGCGGAGACCGAGGAAGGTTTGATGACATCAAATTTAAGAAATTCGAGGTGCAAGGCCAATGGGAGAACGACGTCGTGGAGTTAAATAAATATGATACTCTGCCGATAGTTATTAGTTACATTTACATGCCCGCGGAGGAGGTCAAAAATCAATCCAATAAAATTTTGCATTAAATTAATATATATATATATATATATATATAAGTTTGAATGTCAGTTAGTGTAGTTTTGGTCAATTAAAGTTATTATTTTTACCATACTAGAAACCTGACAAATATAAATTTTAAATACCCGAAGCTGATTGAGTTTCGAGTATTCGTAACCTGACCTCCCACAAACCTAAATAACATAATTTCACAGCTCAAACTTAAAAATAAGAGTTGAGAGCACCATTTCTAGATCTGGGCAAGTGAGAACGCAGTTAATAAAGATAAAAGAGAAGTTTCTGCAGCATTAAATCAAGAAAGTGATGGTTCCATATGTTGTATTCATGAGAATGTAGACGTGACAGATTAATTCAAGAAACCATGGCTTCTTCGTCTCTCTAAATGCAGATTTTGCAGGTTAGAGGCAGCCTCAGCTAGCACTTACACAGCAAGTTTTTCAAGCAAACTCTCTTGCCTGGAGAAGAAGACATATGAAGAGGAGGACGATATGAAAAGGTGGGAGCAGCATAAATTAATAGAAATCTACGCTACAAGTGGATTAACAGGAGCCTTAAGCGCCTGTTATTCAGATCTGCAGAATGCGTGAGAGGAAGGGAAGTCTGTCAAACACAGTTAAAAAAATACATATAAAAATTTGATCTTTTTATATATATATATATATATATTTTGCAAGCCCCTGTTTGGATTGGGGTGCTATAAATCCATTATTTGTATATATGAACTTCTTTATCACCCCAAATATATTTATTTATATACTTTGGCATATAAATATATTTATTTATATATATATATATATATATAAATATATTTATTTATATACATTTGAGGATTTGTATCTCGCTCATAATTTGGAACTAGTCTATATACTTTGGCATTATCATGATTTAATAATAGCAAAGAGATTCTATAAATATATAAAATAATTTAGCACAACATGAAACATTAAGATCCAATTAAATCTAGAAAAAATCAAAACTTGTAATACCTTGGTAATAAAATTTAGAGAGTAGAAGGATGCATAAAATCCATATGCATAGATCCATATACATAGAAAGAATCCAATTTGTATAAATAAATGGGGAAAAAAATAGAGACTAGTCCTGTAATGCAATTGGCACGAGAAACAGCCCATCGGTCCCTCTCTCTCTCTCAAACGAAGAAAGGTCAAGCCAAAACCGAGCGGTACTCCTCCACCACCACCACCACCACCTCCTTCCTTTTTCATAATCTCTTTCTCGTCTCCTCCCTGTAGAATCAAGCAGCAGCCGCAGCAGCCATTACCATTAAGCATAGCGTAACCGATAAAAACAAATCCCCTTCAATTCTTTTGCTTCGTTATTAATAATAATATTATTATTATTATATACATTAGCTTTCAAGCCAGAAAAAAAATGCCAGCCCAGAAACGTTCCTACGAGACCCTCCAGGAGGAAGATGATGCTCTTCTTCAGCAGCAGGAAGACCACACTAACAACAACCATGAACAAAAGCAAGAGCCTCGAAGCGATATTGAGGATGACGGTGGTGTTGACGAGCGTACGTGTGCGAATATTTCTACGATAACAACAAGCACTAGTTCTCGCTTTGTGCATTTTGTTTTGTATTCGACTATGGTTCTTGGCTAAGTATGTTTTCCTTTTCTTTTGCTCTGACAGAATCCGATCGAAGCCAGTCTTCTTCGAGTATTAATGAAGACGTGAAACAAGAGTAATTTTTTCTTGTTTCGGATTGCTCTGTCTTATCGATCATGCTGTTTCTTTTTTATTTGGGATCTTCACTTTTTGCTTCTTTCTTACATTTCATCAGTGTGTAAGTCCACAAGCTTTGTGGGTTTCTCGAGTTTTGTCTTTTCTTTTCTAGCAATGGCTGGCGACCTATCGTTGAATTCTCAACTGCGTATTTCTCTATAATTGTGTGGGGGAGTTCAGTGATGGGTTTGAAGGGTTGTCGTGATTTTGGCTCCAATTGATTTTTTTGCATGAAAGTTGGTTTCTTGTGTTACCATATATATATGTAGCTGGTTATAAGACAATTGCAGGCAGTTTCGTTTCGGGATTCGTTTCTGTGGCTGGAAATTTTGTATATGCAGGGTAAGATTCTGGTGCTTGCATGTTTGCTGGGTTGTTGAATTTGCATATATTTGTTCGTCTTCCTTTAGAATATGAAGCGTGAGTTTGCCTGCAGCATTTTGTTGATGTGGATTAAGTTAAGTGAAACAAGTAACTGATCGGAGAAGTACCAAGTAACTGATCCGAGGAGTGGTTTAACTGGCAACTTCGTAATTACGGCGGATTCGCTGTTAAGCAATTTGATGGATGGTCAGTTCTTTTAATTTGAGAGTCGAGGAATCGTAGTGCTTTATCTGTTTATTTTTATATTTGCTATACCATGTGGAGCTGTGAAATATGCATGCATTTTTCCAAGGAGCTGAATGGTGATGCTGACAAAGCTGCAAGCATATGATTTGTGTAACGCTGTCATAATTTTGAACTCTCAATTATTTATATTGTAATTTGATGAATTTTCTTGGTATATAACATCTCTTTTCTTTCTTTGATTACATCATTTTGTATACTGAATAGTTTGAATTTTATTTTTTTAACCTCGGGGTTTAGTTGTTTGGGATCTGATGTAATGCAATTTACAAATGTTGCCCTTTTATTGGATGCATGGTCTAGACCAGCATCCAATCTCATGTTTGTAGTGTATATGTCAACAACTTCAGGAAAATTATCGATAATAAATGAGATCTACAAGCATTTTTTATCTGTTCCTGTGACAGTGTAAGATTAATTGGTGTCAGTTGAATTATACCATGCATTTCCATTTGAAACTGAGATTTGTACACCACCGAGCAGCTATAACTAACTGATCGCAGGTGCATATTAGAGGCAGAACTCACAAGTCTGAAATAGTGTCTGCAAAATAACTTTTCCAGCTAATTTTACTACTGCAGGTCCTATGATGACTTTGGGCTAACTGAGGTTTTAGATGCTGTTCCATTTATTATAGTCTTTTACATGTTTACTTCCTGGTTGCTGATGCAAGATTTTCCTGGATGCTTAGAATATAAAGGAAACATGTACTTAGCAGAAGGCAACTGCTTTTATTTTTTATTATTATTTAAAACAAAGGATTCTAGATTAGAGCATAACTTTAGGATTTCAGCATTTTTTGGTAAAGTTTCTGTCATTGGAAGGATTTAATATGCTTTCAAGCGTTTTTCTTCTCATATTTTGCATAATTTTTACACCTCAATAGTTTGGACCAATACTTCAGTTGAGTTCATTTAAGAGCAGCCAGGCTTACTATGCTTTTTTCCATAGATAATGTGCTACTAATCAAGTTTGATCTTCAAAAATATCCCAGGCATCTGAAGTAACAAGTTTGAGAATAATTCTTATGCATGAAGATAGAAAAAAAAATATTGCTGAGCACTAGATATCAATGATTGGCTGTGAATATATTGACATTGACATTGTTTGTGCTGATGCTTGTTTGTAGATATGTTGTAGTGAAGCTGTCCGAGATACGGAAGGAAGTGCAATGTCCAATCTGTCTAGGTATGGGTTTGGCGATTTTCTTTACTCTCTTTGAGATAGCTTTTGATAGATCCTAAATTACAAATAGCAAGATGTTATCCGATCTTTAATAATTCGTTAAGAAAAACTTTTCTCTAGGATACATAAATAGCACAATGATTTCACTTGTAAGCTCATTATCTCATATATTCTATCAAATAGCCACTTTCTCTTTATTTATATGCAAGCAGAAATGGATTTTGTTTCTTAGAAAATTGATTTCTCCTTTTTTATGTGCAGGGATTATTCGTAAAACAAGAACAGTGATGGAATGTCTGCATCGTTTTTGCAGGGAATGCATTGACAAATCTATGCGGCTCGGGTACCAAAATCTTGTTTCCTTGACAGATTATTTTCCCCCTAATGTCTCTTTAAAGGAGGCACTCTAAGATTAAACATCTTATTTAAAATGTATACTGAAATTCACAACAGGAACAACGAGTGCCCTGCTTGCCGCACACATTGTGCCAGTCGTAGGTCTTTGAGAGATGACCCAAATTATGATGCACTAATTGCAGCTTTGTATCCAGATATTGACAAATATGAAGAAGAGGTAAATAGGATCCTTCCTAATCGGAATCTGATTCTGTATTAAAATTTGGAATTCAATTATTAGCTGCTTGAGTATCTGTGGTAGGAATTGGCTTTCCAGGAAGAAGAGAAGGCTCGTAATAAGGAGGTGAGATGTCCAATTTTTGTTTGAAGTCCTGTTGTGTACAGATTCTCATTCATTCATTCTTCAAATTTCTGGTGAATTTAATACACCAAAGAATGCTACACAAGCAAAAGACTAAATCATTTTTCATACGTGTACATGCTATATGTTAGACAATAGCATGACTACTGCTCAAATGGTCAAAGCATGAATTGTAATTCAACGCCTTACTATTTCTATGGGGATCTATATGTTTCATGTTTCTATCAGTTGTACAGTACCCTTTTACTATAATACAGATTTTTGATGAGATAAGTCACTAATTTTGTAATTTTGAGGGTGGTCTTATTGGCCTCACTGGTGAATCTTTCACAGTAATATGTCTTCTCCCAATTCATTTCTTAAAAGTATTTAATCCCGAGCTTTATTTTTACAGATCCAGGCTACCATTGCCCAGACTTTTCATAGACAGGCTGAAGCACTGAGTAGAAAACGGTCAACAGCTAAAGTGACAGCAGCAGTATTTGCAAGGAGAATGCCAAGCCGATTTCGAGATCCCCACTCAAGGGGAAAAAGAAATTATCGAATAGTTGAACTTCAAGGATCTGATGACAATGAAGATGCAAATGGTGATGGAGGCAAAGATTCATCATCTACTGAAGAGCTCAGTGCAGAAGTCAAACCAAAAAGATACAGGAGGTGTTCATCTGCTTTTAATACAGATGGAGGTGGTGGCGAAAATGATTCAGAAGTGAATAAAGAATCTGTGGGGGCATCTGCTGGGCTCATTAGCTCCTCAGAAAGGCTCGCCTGGGGCAAAAATGGCATGCGGAGTCACACCCGATACAGCAGTGCAAATGGCAGCAATGTAAAAAATGCTCGAAACAGTCGCATCTCCAAGTTAGCTGATTATCTACGTAACGCCGAAGAAAATGATAATGAGGTAAAGTTGATTCAGGTCTGGTTGTGTTGTGGACTAAATAAAATGAGGAACTATGGAACTTATTTGCAGCTTTAAACCAGATCAAAAAGTTTCACATTCCAAGTCAGACTCTGAATCTAACCTTTATGACAGTCGACTTTGTGAAACTATTCTGTTTATAGATTATTATTTCCCCTTGAGCTCTCACTTTACTGCTCTGAAATGATTGACCCATATTCTTTCATTTCAGCTGGATATCAACATCATGCTTGTTTCTTTTGATGAACAAAGAGTACCCAGTTTGCAGCGTCCATACCTTTGCTGCAGGCCAACTTTGTCGATTAAGAACCTGTGCCAGGTAATTCTTCTTCCAACCAAAACCTGTTTTCTGTTAAAGACATCTCATTTTACTTTAAGAGCTCCTGTTGCTGCATTTAGAATTGTCCATCGATTCTTTGTTGATTGCAGTATGTTGCTTTCCAAACCTCTTTGCAAGCCAATGAAGTGGAAATATATTTGGTCCAAGATATGAATTCCAAGCTCGACTTTTCACTCTCCATGAGCTCTCCAGGTTCTAGACATGGTATAATCGATCCATGCAAAGATAAATTGCAAGTTTTAGAGGAACAAGAAACTTTGGGAGGACTTAAAACAAACAATCGCATTCATGGGCACCTGGTGAGCTCGTTTTCTTAGTTAACGTTTACTATACCCATGCTCACATGCAGCAGATGACAATAATTGTAGGAGCACCGTAACAAATATTTTCTTTTTCTTTTTTCCCCCCAGCTTTTGGCTTATCAGAAAAAGCTTTGAAAGTCCGAATGGTAGAGACATCACCTATCAAAACTGTCGTGGATTCCAAGTTTTCTACATCTTGCTCTACACAAGTATAGATTTTGATACACTTACAACAGGGAACTCTGTCGGGTTTGTCTTTCTCATAGCGTGCATGTTCATGACCATCTGACATTACAGAAATCATAGTATTTGTATAGGTTTATTTGAACATGAATGAGCATTTTATTGCAGGAAAATGGTGTCAGATATCTAACTTTGTTCGTTTTAAGGCTTTGCCACCAACTGCATTAGTTCCTTGTGCAACCCTGTGATTATGATTCTTTACTGCTGCAATATTTTCCTTAAACACTGATGCATTAGATTTTTTATTTTTTTTTCTTATTTAGTTTAAGATTTTTTACGGCAAATGAATTCTTATTAACTCTATTATTATTTATTAGAGTTTTTTTCTTTTAGGGTTTTGTGACTATATATTGTTTAGTTTATTTTCAACATAACTTGTATTTTAATAGAAAGGTTTCTTCTATCAGCTCCTTTCTATTTTTTTTTATTTTTTTTAATCTTAATTAATCCAGTTTTCAGATATGTCAAACTTCTGCAAGCATTTAATGAACTTATTGCTGCTAAAATGTGTGCAAAATCTTACTCCAAGTTGTAAGCGTGATTTTTCTGAAAAATATCTAATGGCACTTCTATATCCCATCATACCAACATTTTCTAGTGCATCTTTCATTATGATTGTAGAATATAGTCATTGCCTGGGGTTCGGCAATGTTTTTGAATTTCTTTAGCTTCAAGTTAAAAAACATTTATCATTTTAATTTTTTAATATTAAAAAATATTATTTTAATATATTTTTAACCATTATTTTTTCTAAAAAAAAATATTAAATCATTAATAGTCTTACATCGGCCCTATGATGAGACTTGCAATCCATCTAGATAAAGAATGAAGATTTTAGGGATTTTTATTTCGAAAATTAATATAGATTAAATAAAAGTAAGGTTGTAAATTTTGTTTTATTATGTTTTATTTTTTTCAATTAAAATGAAATATTTTGATTTTAGAGTATTGTTTTGGAGTTATATTATTTATATATATATTTAAATATATTAATTCAAAAACATTAGTTCAAATTTAAAAATAAAATTATTTAGAATTATGTTATTAAATCTAAAAAAGATACAAAATGATTTTTCTGAATAAAATTATAAACATGTATAATAATACGAGAATGTTAGCATCAATCTCGCAAAGTTATTATATTCTTTTATTGCTCTGAAATTTTAACATAATATATATAAAAAATTTGTGTTCCCAAATGATCAAATCAACAACTTTTTTTTCAAATCAACAACTTTTTGTTGATATATTTTAACGTAACATAAAATATATATTTTAATATATTTTAACATAACATAAAATAATCAAATCAACAACTTTTTTTTCCTTTAGTGTTCCCAAATGATTTTGTTTTTCAAAGTCAATGATTAAAAAATAAATTATTGAATTTAAAAAATGTTAATCTTAGTGTCAATAAGTTTGTCTTCAAAACGGCAAGTTTGATTGGGATGGTTTGATTCTTTAATCAAGTAAAACAAAATAGATGGGAATCTAAATATTTTATTTTAATTAAATTTGATTGTGTTTAGACTTATTAGAGTGAGTGTGTTATGGGATTGAAAATGAGATTATTGAGAGTTTATTTGGTATTGTGATAGTTGTTGTTTTTCAAAGTGTTATTCGCTTGAAAATATATCAAAATAATATTTTTTTATTTTTTAAAATTTATTTTTGATATCAGTATATTAATATTAACTGAAAAATTAAAAAAATAATTTGAATCAAAGAAATAAAAAATTGATTTGTTTTAAAAACATTTTTGAAACTAAAAAATAATCGGGCTCTAAAGTTTCTATGATGTATTTTTTGTTTTTTTAAGATAAAAATAAGTTAAAATTTGAGTTTTGAAGCCTTAAAACTTGAACCTCAATTGTTCAATCACTAGAGATAATTAAAATTTGTTGTGGTTAACAGCATATCATCTACCTCTGTAGACGACGTATAGTTGGAGGAAAAAACTAGACTCGCAATCTATCCTTTCAAGCCCCGATGTGGCTAGGCTCGACTCTCTAGCCTTTTCCTATATTATTTTAAGGAATTCTATTATAAAATTAAATAAATTAATTGAAATGATATTTAAAAAATCATATGATTGTACCATACCTTTCAAATAACATTAGAGTTGTTGATGATAATGCTAATTGTTTTATGAATAATTATATACAAATTTAATGTGGATGATTTTTAGATAATATTTTTGATTTGTTACCTTTCATGATAGCTTATTTTTATTTTATTTAATTAATTTTATATGTGTATATATTCTATTATCATTTGATTAAATAGAAAAGTTATTTTTTATTTACATAAATTATTCCCAATTCATTTAATTAGATGCTCACAAGCTTTTTAATTTATATTTTAAAAACATTATATATAAAAAAACACGTTGTAAAAACTAAAAAAACCTAAATTTTTTTATTAAAAAAGTATGATACGCAATCAAGTACAGATCAAATAACGTGCGGTCTCTCAAACTAGAAGAAGTAAATTATTGTTAATTTACTCAATTTCTTTTTTGCAGTTTTTATATTTTTTTCATGAAATAGTAACAGGTCCTGGTCATCATTAAACGGCCACCTTGACCCAATCCCTGCCAGCCACTCTATTACGGGATCTCCGCATGCCAGCACCTCATTTTCTATATAAAAAAAAATCATTTTATCTAATAATTTAATTATTTATAAAATTTTAAAATATAATTTATATTATTTTCTAATATAATTTTTTTCAAATAAAAAATTTTTGGATTTAAAATTTACACAAGTTTATACTATATTATGCTTAATTTTTTTATCAAATAAAATAAAAATAGTAAAATTCAAACTCGTGACCGCTAAATAAATAAAGTTCTGATATCATATTAAACAATCATCCCATCTAAAAATTTAAATTATTAGATAAAATTTTATATTAATTTATATTTTTTTACTTATTATATCTCCTTTGATTAGTACCAGTACTTCTTTCAATAATCTATTGATTGTCTTCTTCATGATGCGATGCTCCAAGATCAACATTGCAGTAATAGATAAAGTGGATTTGTATAAGATAATGTAATAAATATTGTGTTTAAAAATATTTTTTATTTTTTAAAATTTATCAGTACATTTTGTCAGAGTATCAAACTTTCCTTAATAAGTCATCATCAACATCCTTGATCGATGTCTTATTTCACAAAAAAGATCAGTCAATCAACGCTACACAACTTATTAAGGAAAGTTAAAAGCTCAATGCAAAACGAGTCAGCTCAGGTTGGTACAGGCAGAGCAGAACTTGGCAGCCGTTGTTGAATGCCGACCTCATCAGCAATGCCGGCTCCTGCTGATCCCCACTGTACATCTTGTGATCAACAAATACAAATGTTCAAAAAGTCAAATCCAACTAGCAGATCCAAGCCATCAGATGAAGATCTAACGGCTCGAGTCTACTGTAGCACAAATTAATGAAACATTATACTATTTTTTTTATTCGAGGAAAACTGTCTCCCAGAAAGCGTATTTTGTGGGTTTAGATGTGCGAGTAAACCTCGATTATTCTAGACTCTTGCAAGAGATGCACGCTCTGACTTGAACGCGAGACCTGCTGTGCAGATCTCAAGCCTTTTGTTATTATGCCACGCCACTTGGGGACCATTATACCATATCGATTGTGTTTTCTTATAAGAAATGCACGTCCTGGCCCGAACTCGAGACCTACTGTGCAGATCTTAAATATTTTGTCATCACACCACGCCACTTGGAGACAATTATACCATATCGATCGTGTGTTCTTTAGGGTTGTCATTTTCGTTGCGTTTTGGCCGAAATAGCTGAAATGTTTCGTGTCAGTTAAGAAAATTTAGTTGTTTTTATCTCGGTTAAAATTTTAATTCATTCTAGATTTTTCAGTTAAATTCCGGTTGAAATATGACTTTAAAAAAATTAAAAAAAATGAATGAATTAAGCGCGCCGGCACCCCAACTCCATTCCAATTTCCATTCCCCAAATCGTTTTGCCTCAAATCCCAAACACTTCTCTTCCTCACTCCTCCGACTCCTCACTCCTCGGGAATCCTCAATTCACAGTCCCTCCAAGCTTTCTTCTTCACTCATGCAAGCCTGGGTCTCCTCCAATAACATATTAATCACAAGTATTTAACAAATGAGACAAAAAGTTTATATCAAACCACACACACACACACACATCTACCTGAAAATCCAATAAAAGTGGCACGTGAGAGAAAAGCCACAGCTGCAAAATAGTTCGCTGCAAAAGAGCAGTTACAGCAGTGAAGAGTAGTGTCCATTGACCTTTACAATCCACTCTAAGGCCTCACAGCGAGCCCTGGCTAAAGACGGGTAGGTTTCTAAAATTTTGTACAGCTGATTTTTCTCCTCCTTGGCAAACAAAGAGAGAGTTCCTCCTCTTCCCTGTTCAGCAAAGACTGGAAAAGTGTTTCGTTTGTTGCTATTAATGCTATAAAAACTCTCCCTTTACTTCATCTTGAAAATAGCCTAATAATCAAATGTCTAGTGGATGAATTTCCTTACATACCACCACAAGATCAAGATATTTATTTTTATATTAATAATGTAGAGGTTGTTGGATTTATATTTCTTTTATTTTAGGACATTTTACTTTCATAAAATTTTGAAATTTTATTTAAGTCAAATTACTTTAAGTTAAAGTTCTATTTAATATTGACTGTTTAGAAATGTTTCTAATTTTGATATTATGTTTGTTTGACTTTGTGTTTGTATTGTATAATTTGAAGTTAATTTATCTTGAATTTGAATTATGTTTATTATTAATATTTTAATTTTTTTATAATATAATTAATTATATATGAACAGTATAACCCCGAAATAATACACTTCCATTCCAATCAAAAAAGCAAAGCAGCAACCGAACCTAAACCTAAACGGAATTTGATAAATTTGGTGATCGTACTTTACTTGCATGCATGCAAAACGGGGGATAAATCTATTCCTGATCCTGAGGGTCGCTGGTGTCTTCGGTGTGCCTGGACTTGCCGCCATAAGTCTTCTGGTACTTAATATAACTGCCCACATTATAATGATTTAAATTTTTACTTAAAAAAAAGTAAAGTAGTAAAAATAATTATTTAAAAAAAAAATAACACAAATGGGAAAAAGTCATTGCTGGGAATAGTTATATACAAATTTAATGTGGATGATTTTTAGATAATATTTTTGATTTGTTACCTTTCATGATAGCTTATTTTTATTTTATTTAATTAATTTTAATTGTGTATATATTCTGTTATCATTTGATTAAATAGAAAAGTTATTTTTTTATTTACATAAATTATTCCCAATTCATTTAATTAGATGCTCGCATAAGCTTTTTAATTTATATTTTAAAAACATTATATAAAAAAACACGTTGAAAAAACTAAAATAACTAAAAAAATTGATTAAAAAACTATGATACGCAATCAAGTACAGATCAAATACATAGTTTACAACATAACGTGCGGTCTCTCAAACTAGAAGAAGTAAAGTATTGTTAATTTACTCAATTTCTTTTTCGCAGTTTTTTTTTTTTTCACGAAATAGTAACAGGTCCTGGTCATCATTAAACGGTCACCTTGACCCAAGACCAACTGATCCAATCCAATTCCTCAGCTCATCCCATCCCTGCTAGCCACCCTGCTACGGGATCCCCACACGCCAGCCAATGCATTTTCTATCCAGAAATTATTTTATAACAAATGAAAAGTGATGAAATGTATAATTGGCTGCGAATAAATGAACACTGCTGAAAAGTATTAAAACAAATCGCTGGCTGTGAACAAATAAATGAAATGAACAGTGCTGAAAAATATTTTATTTTCATTTATAAAGACAGTGTGTCATTACAAGAATTGTTGTGAAATAAAATAGAATATAAATATATGACATAAAGTGATTTATAATAAAAACTATATAAGCTCGATGGATAAACAAATTGTTTAAATCTTGATCTACCCCATATAAATAACTCCACAAAAGTTTTTAACATTAACCTCCTCCTCCACCTCCACCACAACCTCCTCCACCTCCACCACAACCACCTCCACCACAACCACCTCCACCACAACCACCTCCTCCATCTCCACCACCTCCATCTCCACCTCCACCTCCACCATCGCCCCCCCTACGGCGTTTACCTCCGCCTGAATTACTATCACCACAAGCGAATATGACCATGGAAATAATTGACAAAGAAACAACAATCATGCATAGCAACAGAAAAGCCTCAGAGGAACCAAATAGGAAACCTGCTTCTGAATGGACAATGCCTTTATGAACTAAGAACTCCCTCGCCATCTTGATTTCCTAAGGCATACACTCCCTCCTGCCACAAGGCTTGCGATGGCTCTAAAATGGTTGTTATTAAAACCATTTTATATAAAAACTAGTTGGAATATTCAATTGCTTGGCTTAAGGATGAAGATTACTTGGTGGACTTTTCAAACGTTTTATTATTACACAATTGTTGTCAAACTTGGTTCCTTGTGGTTTATGACTTCGATTCTTTTTACGAAGCAAATGAAGAAAAACAAAGGTTGACATTAAGCACAAAATGAAAAATATCCAGGTTTAACGCTTTCCAAACCAAGCATTTGGTATCCAATCGGTCTAGATATTAAGCACTGTTGCTTAAAATTAAGTTTCCGTTTTCAAATGAGATAGAAAAGCATCTGTAATTTTATAAATTACTTTAAATTTTAAAAATAATAATCAAAATACTGGGACCAGATGAAAATGAAAATAAATTTTGGCAATTTCCATGGATGTGTATGGATGGAAGTTTCCTTGTGCTTTCACCAGACATAAACTTCAATGCAGTCAATAAGAGCGTTCAAATCAGTTGTCCTGTGATGCTCAGCCTTATCTGCAACTTCTAGGAATATGTTACAATCAAGGTATTAATTCTGTTATAGTTGGTTGGTGTTTTGTTTTTTTAATTAGAATGAAATGTTTTTATTTTAGAGTGTTTTAGTATAATATTTTGGAGTTATATATATATATATAATTAATTATATATATATATATATAATTAATTATATATAAAATATATATAATTAAAATAATAAAATTAAAAATAAAAACTAAAAGCATGTACATATAAACATAAATAACAATAAAAATCATTTAAGAAATATATATAAAAAAATAAAAGAATTAAAATATGGACTAAATAGGAGGCTTTTCGGACTGGACCGTTTTAATAAATTAAGAAGAAACTTTAGGCACCGTATAATTCAAATCAGCTGTCCTGTAATGCTTAGTCTTATGTGAAACCTCTAGGAATATGTTAAAATCAAATGGTGTAAATTCTATTTTGGTCGGTGTTTTATTTTTTTAATTAGAACAAAATATTTTTGTTTTGGAATGTTTTGGCATACCGTGTAAAGGTTGCACTGTTTATATATAATTAATTAATTTATATATATATTAATTTAACAAAAATAATTTAAATTCAAAATAAATTAACTTTAAATTATATAATACAAATATAAAATCAAACAACTATAGTCTCAAAATTAATTATGATATTTTAATTACATGCCAATTCAGGTCTCCTCCAACATGTTTAATTCACATCAATATTAGTTACACGTGTCATTCATTTATTGGCTTGACCTCGTGGCATCTACGCCACGTGATTATCTCTATATCAAATTATCAATCCCTTGTAAAAAGTAAAAAAAAATAACCTATTTATAATTCTCTACCTTCAAATCACAGCTCTCTACCCAAATACCTTTCATTTCTCTACGGTAATAAAGGACCAACCATACTGAAGGCCAGCAAAGCTCCACCATGGAGATCACAAGGATTAGACAACAAACCTTCCAAAAGTAAGAAAACTCTCTCCAGCAACCCTCTCTCAATACAAGACTAAACTCTAAACCGGGATAAAAACCGGGACAAAAAATCTGAAATCAAAATTGGTTTTGGTCTTGGTATACTCTTTCCAGGTATGAAATGAAATCAAACGGCTTAGGTTACTTCATTCATAAGGATTAAGAATGAGGTCGGTCATTGTCGTGGAAGAAGAAACGATAGGGGTGCCGCAATGGGAAAAAGAAATGATGGGGGTGCTGTCGTGGAAAGAAATTTCGGGGAAGAAGAAGTGAAGAATTGATGAGGGTGCCATCGTGGAAAGAACAAGTTAGGGATTTGAGTACGAGGGAAAATGAGTTCGGGGTGCAGGGGTTTTTTTTTATTTTAAAAAAAGCCGAAAAGGCACAGATAAAATGTTATGTTTTGGCTGAAAAATTAATAATGAAATTTAAATCGAGAAAAAAATAATATTATTTTATTTTTTTAATTGATATAAAATATTTCGAACGAAACGAGATTTGGTTAAAATAACAAAGTCCAGAAGGATAAATTAAGGAGAGGGTGAATAATGATAGGGTATTTGATTGTATGTGAAATACTTTAAATTTCTTTTACTTCTTTTAGTTTTTTTATATTTTAATATGATAATATCATAAATAATCTTTTAGAAAAAAAATATTATTTTAATATATATTTTTAAATAAAAAAATACTTTAAAATAACATGTACTAACTCTTAAACAAGGCTCAGAAAACTATTTCCAAACCCTTGTAGCCTAAGGTTTGTTCCATGCCTTTGAGAATTTTTGGAATAGCCTACGATTCTAATAGTAGTAAACACATATTACTATGAATTGTAGTCATAAAATTATTATTCTACTTTTTTGTGCACAGTAATTTTATCCTTGAACTCTGGAGTATTTTTGAATTTTTATATTTCTTTGCACAGTAAAATAATCATAATACTATTAAATAAGATAAAAAAAAAAAAAACAACAGTTTCTGCCATAGGTCTCATGGTTCAGTGCATAGTAAAATAACCTTTTTACCATCTAATAAGACAAAACACGAGTTGTCTGCGGGAGTAATTCGGTCATTTCATAATTTTTGAAAATGTCTAAATATGAATATGCCCCTATAAAAGATAAAATACAAGAGTAAGTTGTAGGGGTGTTTAGGTAATTTACAATTTATTATTATCATTTTTTGCCGAATACTCCGATAGTTTTTGGCTTCACACCCCATTATGGAAGCACATACGATGTCTTCTGATAGTTAAAAATGTTCATCCAGCGTCTCATTAGATTTGCCTCCATGTCCTTCACCACATGATGGTAAACATGGCATTCCAAGGTGACCGAATACGTGACATCAGTTGATTTTTTTTCCCATTTTGTTTCTCCTGCAAGCCAAAATACACAGAAGTTCCTTTTGTTTATGATGTTTTCATTTCAATCCCTTCTATTTTGATTGCTTGGTATGGTCATGATTTCTGTTATAGAAGTTTTGTTTTGTTTTGTTTCAATTTTATCATTTGATTGAAATTGAGTATATATTTCATTTTCATTTCGGTTCTTATTTTTTTAATTTTCAGATTGGTGTTAAATCCCTTAATATTTTCGATACAGAAGTTTTGATTTTTTCACTTTTGTCTCTTGATTGAAATTGATTATATATTTGGTTTTCATTTTGACCCTTATACTTTTAATTTTTTATTTTAATTCCTTTATTTTTTTTATATTTCTGAAATAATGCCTATTTTTGTCCATGTTTATATATATATATATATATATATATATATATATATATATATGCTCTTAGTTTTAGTTTTAGTTTTAGATTTTAATTTTTATTATTTTCTCTTTTCTTGAGGTAGTATTGTTTTTTACAAAAAAAGTTCTTAAATTTTAGTTTGTTTTTGTGATAATTTAAAAAATGATATTTCTTTTTTATTTTCCTATTTGTTCTTTCTTTTAGTTTTTTTATTATTTTATTTAATCTTTAAATCAATTGATTTTTTAAGATAATAATATTTATTTTTATTTTGTTATATATTTATTTTTTGATGTTTTTGATGTTATTTTTTGTTAAAAATTAACTTTTACAGTTTTATTGTGAACAAAATAGAATATAAATAAATATATGACATAAAATGATTTATAACAAAAACTATATAAGTTCGATGGATATCCAAATTGTTTAAATCTTGATCTACCCCATATAAATAACTCCACAATAGTTTTTAACATTAACCTCCTCCTCCACCTCCACCTCCACCACAACCTCCTCCTCCTCCACCCCCACCACAACCACCTCCTCCACCTCCATCTCCACCACAACCACCTCCACTTTCACCTCCACCACAACAACAACCTCCACCACCTCCATCTCCACCTCCACCATTGCCCCCCTTACGACGGCGTTTGCCTCCGCCGGAATTACTATCACCACAAGCGAATATGACCATGGAAATAATTGAGAAAGAAACAACAATCATGCATAGCAACAAAAAAGCCTCAGAGGAACCAAATAGGAAACCTGCTTCTGAATGGACAATGCCTTTATGAACTAAGAACTCCCTCGCCATCTTGATCTCCTAAGGTATACACTCCCTCCTGCCACAAGGCTTGCGATGGCTCTAAAATGGTTGTTATTAAAACCATTTTATATAAAAACTGGTTGGAATATTCAAGTGCTTGACTCAAGGATGAGGATTAGTTGGTAGACTTTCCAAACATCTTATTATTACACACCATTGTGGTCAAACTTAGTTTGTTGTGGTTTATGGCTTCGATTCTTTTTATGACGCAAATGAAGAAGAAAAAAAGGTTGACATGAAGCACAAAATGAAAAATATCCAGGTTTAGCGCCTTCTAAACCAAGCATTTGGTATTAAGCATTGTTGCTTCTCGATGCCCACGCATAATTCAAGGTCTACGGTTTCGTCGTAGAAGAAACAACACTCAGATTTTTTATTTAGTTTTTCATTTTCATCTATTATATTTGTTAAATACTACCTTCAAAATTTAAATCAATGATTAGTCTTCCTAGTATAGCTGTTTGAAAAGAAGGTTTGTCATGAATAATCATTTTATTGAATTTTCTTTGGAAATTTATATGCACGATGCCACACCACACTTTTATGTTCCCAAACCATTTATAATTATATTGTTCAACGTTTTAACTCTATTAATACATGTCCAAGAAAATCAGAAAGAGAAAAAATATATAAAAACACTTTGATTTGCCAAAGAAATATATAATGATTTTGCATTTATAATTATATTGTTTTCTTCTTCATTTAAAATTTTCCCATTTTATTTCTGGAACACAGACATGATGATGGGTCCCATTGAAGTTCAGGTCACCAGTTTATTGAATTTTTTATATTTCTTTGAATAGTAAAATAATCATTTTATCCCTCGAAAAAGACAAAAATCAGCTCTGGTCGGGAGGGAAGCTACTGAAATTTCATTTTTTCTAACTTTAAACATTATAAATTAATTTCTTGACCACAGTGTACTGCTAGTTATTTTTTATTTGTCTAATTACATAAATTATCAATTTTAAGGCACACTTTCGAAGATGGGGAAATATGAATAGCAAGAAAGGACAATTTAAGAAAAGAAAGCAATTAAATTGTTTTGAAGAACCAAGAGATTGATTAAGTTACAAATTATAGAAATTTATTATGGGAATTTTAAAATTAACTGATTATCTTGCTAAAAATACATAAGTAATGTCGTGATGATTACGATGGGACTAAACAAAACTCAAGGTTTGTTTAAATAATGACCTCGCGCGATACTCATTTGGCCACCTATTTCTTCTTTCTCAAATAAAATGATATATCTCAATCATGTTCGTTCGTCAAATTCCACAACCAAAATTAAGTCTCCACTTTTCCATTTCTTCTTTTTTAAAGATTAAAAAGAATGAAACAAATCAAAGGAGCAAGTCAGCTGTAAATTGCAACTGCCTACCTTCATATATATATATATATAAAAAGGTCACCCTCATATAGACAGCACAAATTAACCCCCTGAGGCTATACCCACCCGCCAGCCAGTATTGCTCTCGATCAGTCATCACGATAACTCGAAACTCACAACCAGCAAGCAAAAGAAACAGCAAACATGGTCTTGGAATCACCAAAACAGGACTCCACCTCTAGCTCTACGGCATCAAAGAAGCTAACCCTAGGTTTTCTTATGTCCATATCATCTCTGATATCTCTTTGCATGTGCCAAGCATGCAGGACGAGTCTCTAATCAGCTCAAAACAGTCAGCAAGCGAGCCTACAGAAACAATATCAGCAACATCAACAAGAGCCCAAGACAGTCTCCAGGATTGCCACTTGCAAGGCCAAAGCAGCTCTTAATTGGCGCAAATAAGCAACAAGGCATTCATGTTGATGCACCATAAGAGAAGTGTTGACCATGAAAACGATGACGTTCTTTTGGGTTCCGATGAGTTTGGTGATGGCGGTGTCTGGCAAAAGACTATCTTGATGGGTGATAAGTGTCATATATATTTACAAGATAATTGTAAAGTTTTTTTTTATATATAGATGTAATTTCATTATTATAAAGGCTTTGTTACTGTAGAGTTGGAGAAGAAAAAGACATGAGAAACCTGAGCGGATGGATAGAAAAATCTTTTACTTCCATTTATAAAGACAGTATGTCATTACAAGAATTGTTGTGAAACAAAATAGAATATAAATATATATATGACATACAGTGATTTATAATAAAAACTATATAAGCTCGATGGGTATACAAATTGTTTAAATCTTGATCTACTCCATGTAAATAACTCCACAAAAGTTTTTAACCTCCACCACCTCAACAACCACCTCCTCCACCTCCACCACAACCACCTCCACCACCACCACAAGCACCTCCTCCACCTCCACCACAACCACCTCCACCACCACCACAAGCACCTCCTCCACCTCCACCACAACCACCTCCACCACCTCCACCCCAACCATGGTGTTTACCTCCGCCTGAATTACTATCACCACAAGCGAATATGACCATGGAAATAATTGATAAAGAAACAACAATCATGCATAACAACAGAAAAGCCTCAGAGGAACCAAGCAGGGAACCTGCTTCTGAATGGACACTGCCTTCATGAACTAAGAACTCCCTCGCCATCTTGATTTCCCAAGGCATACACTCCCTCCTGCCACAAGGCTTGCGATAGCTCTAAAATGTTTGTTATTAAAACCATTTTATATAAAAACTAGTTGGAATATTCAATCGCTTGGCTTAAGGATGAGGATTACTTGGTGGACTTTTCCAAACGTTTTATTATTTATTACACAGTTGTGGTCAAACTTAGCTCCTTGTGGTTCATGTCTTCGATTATTTTTATGACGCAAATGAAAAAAATAAAAATAAAGGTTGACTAATACAAAATGAAAATATCCAGGTCTAGATATTAAGCACTGTTGCTTCTCGATACCCATGCATAACTCAAAGTCTATGTTTTCGGCAAAGAAGAAACGACACTCAGATTTTTTATTTTATTTTTTCATTTTCATCTATTTTATTTGTTAAATACTACCTTCCAAATTTAAATCAATGATTAGGCTTACTAGTATAGCTGTTTAAAAGAAGGTTTGTCATGAATCATAAATTAAGTTTCCGTTTCCAAAAGAGATAGAGAAGCATTTGTAATTTTATAAAATTATTTAAAATTATAAAAATAATAATCAAAATATAGGGACCAAATGAAAATCAAAAATAAAATTTTTGCCATTTTCCATGGATGCATTGATGGAAGTTTCATTTTCATTTAAGAAATAGAAGAATTAAAATATGGACTGAATAGGAGGCTTTTCGGACTGGACCGTTTTAATAAATTAAGAAGAGACTTTAGGCACCGTATACTTCAAATCAGCTGTCGTGTAATGCATAGTCTAAACTCTAAACTCTAAACCGAGACAAAAAATCTGAAATCAAAAGTGGTTTTGGTCTTGGTGTACTCTTTCCAGGTATGAAATGAAATCAAACGGCTTAGGTTACTTCATTCATAAGGATTAATAATGAGGTCAGTCATTGTCGTGGAAGAAGAAACGATAGGGGTGCCGCAATGGGAAAAGGAAATGATGGGGGTGCTGTCGAGGAAAGAAATTTCGGGGAAGAAGAAGTGAAGAATTGATGAGGGTTTTTGCCATTTTCCATGGATGCATTGATGGAAGTTTCATTTTCATTTAAGAAATAGAAGAATTAAAATATGGACTGAATAGGAGGCTTTTCGGACTGGACCGTTTTAATAAATTAAGAAGAGACTTTAGGCACCGTATACTTCAAATCAGCTGTCGTGTAATGCATAGTCTAAACTCTAAACTCTAAACCGAGACAAAAAATCTGAAATCAAAAGTGGTTTTGGTCTTGGTGTACTCTTTCCAGGTATGAAATGAAATCAAACGGCTTAGGTTACTTCATTCATAAGGATTAATAATGAGGTCAGTCATTGTCGTGGAAGAAGAAACGATAGGGGTGCCGCAATGGGAAAAGGAAATGATGGGGGTGCTGTCGAGGAAAGAAATTTCGGGGAAGAAGAAGTGAAGAATTGATGAGGGTGCCATCGTGGAAAGAACAAGTTAGGGATTTGAGAATGAGGGGAAATGAGTTCGGGGTGCAGGGGGGTTCAGGTTTTTTTTTAAGGCCGGTGAAATGTTATGTTTTGACTGAAAAATGAGTAAAAGAAATTGGGATAAAAATAATAATATATTTTTTTTTTAACTTGTATGAAATATTTTAGACGAAATAAAATTTGGTTAAAATAACAAAGTCTAGAAGGATAAAATAAGGAGAGGGTGAATAATGATAGGGTATTTGAAACATTTTAAATTTCTTTTACTTCTTTTAGTTTTGAATTTTGTAAATTTTTTTATATTTTAATATGATGATATTAGAAATATTTTTTTAGAAAAAAAAAATATATATTATTTTAATATATTTTTAAATAAAAAAATACTTTAAAATAACATATACTAACTTAAACAAGGCTCTGGAAATTATTTCCACACCCTTGTAGCCCAAGGTTTGTTCCATGCCTTTGAGAATTTTCGGAATAGCCTACGATTCTAATAGTAGTAAATACATATTAACAAAACACTAAAAGGCGTGGATTTTTTACTGTGCCTTCTCTCTAAATTCACTGTGGATTGCGACAGTGTGCGGGCGAAAATGGCCCTCGGCGCGCGGCAGAAGGGCGCTGGCACGCGGGGCTAATTTCGAATTTTCCTCTTTTTTTTTTTTTTTAAATATTCATTTGTGAACAGTGTATTGACGATTTCGTCCCCGATAATAAGACAAAAACAGGCATCCGGGTGAGGGGCACCGGCGTAATTGCACGCAGTCGGACCGGCCCGGTCCGGTCCGGTCCGCCGCAACTTTTTCTTTTTTTAATATTTTCTTAAATGGCTAAATACGATTATAGCCCCTAATAAGACAAATACCATGAATTCGGTGCAGGGGTGGAACGGTAATTGTCCCTATTTTTCGAATTATTTAATCGGCGTCTGTCAGGGCGTGAGGCGCACGCGCCAGACGGTTTTCCGCCTCACGCCCTGTTCAGATGTCCGTGGACACGGCGGAGGCCGGTTGAAGCCGCCGGCCACGTTTTCTCTCTCTCCTGCACATCAATGTGCAGGAGAGTCCCCCATGTATTTTGACTTTGCACTTCGGTCCCTCGACTTTTAATTTCGTTTTTGGTCCTAATTTCTGTTATATGAGTTTTAATTTTGTTCGATTGGGTCCTCCGATTTCAATTGATTGAATGTCAAAGTTTCACTTCGGTCCTTCTACTTTCAATTTCCGGATTGGCTGTATATAACTCAATCAATTCGGTACAAAAGTTCCAATTTGTGCAATTTTGTCCTCTGTTTTCAATTTAGAATAAATGTAATTTGCATTTCAGCCCTTTGACTTTTAATTTTTGAATTTCAGCCCTTTATATTTGATTTTCATTTAAGTCCTTATACTTTTATTTTTTTATATTTCTAAAATAATCCCTACTTTTGTCCATGTATATATAAAAGTGTATTTAACACAATAATAATAATAATGATAATAATAATAGTAATAGTAATAGTAATAATAATAATAATAATAATAATAATAATAATAATAATAATGACTTAATTATTTTTTGTTCTTACGCTTCTCTGTTTTTTTCCTTTCTCCCGATAATTTGATAATAAGTTTTTTTTTTGCCGGTTATAGCAATAATAATAATTTTTGTTTTTTTTATCTTTTGTGAAAATTTCTTGCATGTTTTTAGTCTTTCATTGTTTTTTTCCTTTCATGATAATAATAATAATAATAATAATAATAATAATAATAATAATAATAATAATAATAATAATAATAATAATTAAATTGTTTTGCGTGCTTGCTCTTTCTTTAATGTTCTTTTTCCCTCCGGATAATTTCATTTTTTTTTTTTACAGTAATAGCAATAAATTTTTTTTTTTAAAATCTTTTGTTAAAGTTTATAGGATGTTTTTAATCTTTCATTTATTTTTGTTTCTTTCATTATTAACATAATAATAATGATTATAATAATAATAATAATAGTGATTATTATTAATATTATAATAATAGTGATTATGTATTCTATTATTATAATAATAGTGATTATTTATTCTTTCATAATAATAATAATAATAATAATGATAATAATAATAATTTTTTAATTGGTTTTTCTTGCTTGCTGTTTTGTTCATGCTTTTTATTTTTTTCCCTCGGTATAATTTAATAATTTTTTTTGTTTTTATTCTAGCGGCAATAATAATTTTAAATGTTAAGACTCTGATGTTCCTATTGTTATAATATTTTAAATTAGTATTGCTTCCTTTTCCCTTTTGTTTTCTTTTTTTTGCTCTTTCTATTAATTGATTTTTATACTTTTATTATCTGCACAATAATGATTTAAGTAAGTTTTTTTTTCTTATTCAAATATTTTGCTCTTTTTTCTAATGTTAGTGTACGCTCTTTTGTGATCGTTTATGACGCAATACCTATATTATAAAATATGTAATCTATGCTTACGTTACAAACTCAACTCAAAATTGTAAATTATATACAAAAAAAATACCAGCGACAACGCGCGGGCAATTTGCTAATTACTATGAATTGTAGTCATAAAATTATTATTCTACTTTTTTGTGTACAATAATTTTATCCTTGAATTCTGGTGTATTTTTGAATATTTATATTTCTTTGTACAGTAATATAACCATAATACTATTAAATAAATAAATAAAAACAAGAGTTTCTACCATAAGTCTCATGGTTCACTGCATAGTAAAATAATCTTTTTACCATCTAATAAGACAAAACACAAGAGTTGTCTGTGGTGGTGATTCGGGCATTTCACAATTTTTGAAAAAGTCTAAATATGAATATACCCCTATAAAAGATAAAATCCAAGAGTAAGTTGGAGGGGTGTTTAGGTAATTTATAATTTATTATTATCATTTTCTGCCGAATACTCCGATAGTTTTCGGCCTCACGCCCCATTATGGAAGCATATGTGATGTCTTCTGATGGTTAAAAATATTCATCCAGCGTCTCACTAGATTCGCCTTCATGTCCTTCACCACATGGTGGTAAACATTGCATTCCAAGGTGACCGAATACGTGACGGTGATCAGTTGATTTTTTCCCCATTTTGTTCTCCTACAAGCCAAAATACACAGAAATCCCTTTTGTTTATGATGTTTTCATTTCAATCCCTTCTATTTTGATTGTTTGGTATGGTCATGATATCTGTTATAGAAGTTTTGTTTTGTTTCAATTTTATCATTTGATTGAAATTGAGTATATATTTCATTTTCATTTCGATTTTTATTCTTTTAATTTTCGGATTGGTGTTAAATCCCTTAATATTTTCAATACAGAAGTTTTGATTTTTTCACTTTTGTCCCTTGATTAAAATTGATTATATATTTAGTTTTTATTTTGACCCTTATACTTTTAATTTTTTTATTTTAATTCCTTTATTTTTTTATTTCTGAAATAATGTCTATTTTTGTTCATGTTTATATATATATACTCTTCGTTTTAGTTTTAGTTTTAGTTTTTAATTTTTATTATTTTCTTTTTTCTTGAGCTAGTATTTTTTTTAAAAAAATATCTTAAATTTTAGTTTGTTATTGTGATAATTTAAAAAATGGTGTTTCTTTTCTTTTTTTCTGTTTGGTCTTTCTTTTATTTTTTTTATTATTTTATTTAATCTTTAAATCAATTGATTTTTTAAGATAATAATATTTATTTTTATTTTGTTATATATTTATTTTTTGATTTTTTTATGTTATTTTTGTTAAAAAATAATTTTTGCAGTTTTTTTATGTTGTCGATAAAACATTCTGCTATGTAGTATAAGAAAAAATGTTCACGAATACTAAAGATTTTAAAACTAAGTAAAGAACTGAATGGTATTTCATTAAATAATATTCTTAATATATTTTTAATTAATTATTTTTTATATATTTAATTAAAATAGAAGAGTTTTAAAAAAAAACATAAAATGGTACTTACAAAAAGAAATACTAGAAGTTTGTGCCTATATGTGCTTGGCCTATAGTAAAGGAGGCTAGGACAAATACAACTATAATTTTTTATATAAAAAAGGTATTATATGTGTCATAACTCAATTTTGGGTCATTCCCCAAACTACTCGAAAATAACAAAAAAATAAAATAAAAGGGGCTGGTGTCAATGGAAAAATCAAGGTAAAATTTTGGATGTTTTTCGAGAGTTCGATCGTACCTCTTTTACCCAAAAATGAAGAAAATCGCAGATTCAAGGTTAAAATAATTTATTATCAGATAAATTTGTGTAATAACTAAGTCGAAAGATATAATTATATTTTTATGAGCCAATTTGATCTAATCGTTGACCAATTTAAAACTGTAATTTTGTTTGAGAGTCAATTTAAGGTCCAATTGAAGGATTTAATTAAGTGCAAGGGCTTAATTATATTTTAAATTGGCCAAATTAATTTCACTAAGGGCTTAGTCAATAAGAAATCAAGTTCTTGAATTTAATTTGGGCTCAATTGAGGAAATCAAAATTTTTGGACCCATTTGAATTTTTCAAGCCAATTGCGTAAGTAGGGGGTTAAATTAAAAATAATTGAAAGTTTAATGATCAATTGAAGATCAAATTGGATAAATCAGAAATAAGAGACCGAAATGAAAGAAGCGCAATAGTTAAGGCTAATGTTGAAATTTGAACAGGGGTATGATTGCACAAATTCATAAATTTAATTAGGGGTGCAATAAAAAACAAATACAAATTGAAGGACCAAAATGCACTTTTCACCCCTAAAGCACCCCTTTTTCACCTGCACCGACTGAAAAGCCCCTGCACTCGCCGCCGACAAGTTTCCTGCCCCAGTTGCCGACCAGCCACCTGCGCTCGCCACCGACAGCCACCTGACCGGAGCCACCAACAAGCCGAAAGCAGCCCACCATGTGCAACGGTAACCCCGACTGATGGCTATAAAAACCGACGAGCAGAGATGCAAAGAAAAAAGAGAAAAGGAGGAGAAAGAAAGGCTGAAAGAAACAAAGAAAAGCTCACGTAAATTTTCGAACCACTGTCTCCCTCGCACCAACTCCCTTTCATTCTCACTCTCTGTCGTTTTTCTCCGCTCTCTCTCTCTAAAAAACGCAACAGACCCGAAGCTCTCTCTTTCTTCCTCTCGGGCAGCCAACTCCCATCACCGTCGACCATCACATCCACCTAGGCTCCACCTTCGTCTCCGCCAACAGCTCCAACGCCTCAGCCACCTTCTCCGGCGAAGGAAACAGAGCAGACCCGACGCCAGCAAGCACAGCCCGTCTCCGTTCCGACGCCTCCTCCGGCCACCACAGGCACTCATTTCCGACACCACCACGACCAGAAGAACCAAATCGACGTCCTCTACACAACCGTATTAACAGGTAAACCATTCATCACACTCCAAAATTTAACTATTCATAGTCTTCTACATTTTGCATGCAGCGGGGAGTGAATTGATTCACTCCCCGCTGGGCCGTTTGGGCCGGGCTTTGTGCCCGGCATGTTGTTAAAGATGGGCTTCCAGCCCACTGAGTTGGAGGCCCAGTCCATGAGAACAGGCCGAAAGCCCAGTCATAAATCCAACGGGCTGGAAGCCCACAACCCAACAGGCGGGCTGGCAGCCCAGTCACCAGGCGGGCTGGCAGCCCAGCCACCAAGTGGGCGGACTGGCAGTCCAGCCCAGCATCAGGGCTGGGCAGCCAGCCCAACAATAGACAAAAAACAATAAATAATAATAAAAATATAAAAAAATATAAAAAATATATATATTTTTTATATAAAAAATCTAGGAAAATGTGTTGTTTTTCTTGCATACGGCCAATACACTAGCATATTTTAATAAATCATTTTCTTTCAAAAAATATATATGTTCTTGGGTTTTTAAGAGAAAATGAGTTTTATGGGTTTTTAAGAGAAAATGAGTTTTAACATGGATTTTGCAAAGAAGAAAAATCATTTCTTGCATTTTTTGGATTTTACAACATGTTTGTAAAATCCAAAGGGTATTGGCCAATATTTCAAAAAATATAAAATCTTATTTTTTGGGAATTTATTATTCACTGTTGGTATTTGGATAAATAAATCCTAAAAGGGGTTAGTATCCAAAATATTCGACGGGAATGATATGCTATTATTCACTGTTGGGATTTGGATAACTAAATCCTAAGGGGTTAGTATCCAAAATCTTCGACGGGAATGATATGCTATTATTCACTGTTGATATTTGGATAACTAAATCCTAAGGGGTTAGTATCCAAAATATTCGACGGGAATGATATGCTATTATTCACTGTTGGTATTTGAATAACTAAATCCTAAGGGGTTGGTATCCAAAATATTCGACGGGACTGATACGCTATTATTCACCGTTGGTATTTGGATAAATAAATCCTAAGGGGTTAATATCCAAAATATTCGGCAGGGTAATATCCCATCACCACTTAACCAACATATGCGTTGAAAGATCAAAACCATAACAAATCATAACCAAACAAAAACACCAAGCAGCTTACCTTAGGTAGGGCGTACTAGGGGTGTTAAAACCTTTCCTTTACGCAACCAGTCTCTTACCCTAGAATCTCTGAAAGACCAGTTTAGGTTTCCTAGTAACCATGATACTAGGTGGCGACTCCCTTTACGCAACCAGTCTCTTACCCTAGAATCTCTGAAAGACCAGTTTATGTTTCCTAGTAACCATGATACTAGGTGGCGACTCCCTTTTTTCACGAAAATAAGGATAATCCCCCCGATATTGAATTCCTTCGCTTGTCGGGGAGAGTCGTCACGACGCCGCGCTCATTTTTGGGGTGCGACAATATGTTTTTTTTCAGCCATCATCTAAGTTAGCAAACACAAATTATTTTTTAAAATTATTTTTTAAAATTATTTTTATCTAAAATATTTAGTGTTTGTTTGATAGCGTGATTATTTTTGAAAGTGTTTTCATTCAAAAATGCTTCAAAAAAATTTATTATTTTTTAAAAATTAATTTTAATATCAGCACATCAAAATAATTTAAAAACACTATTTTTTTAATTTAAGATAAAAAATAACAATTTTTTTTAATTTTTTTCAAAAATATTTTTAAAACGAAGTATCACGTACCCCTAAAATACTCTGTCTTTCCTAAAATACTGTCTTTCCTCCATCGTTTTCTAATAATATTCTCTCCTTTCTCTTAGACTCACGAATTGAAACGTCAACACAATTAAGTTTTAGATTGGAAAATTAAAATGCTAAATCTAAAGGGACCAGAATAAAAATGAATGGATAATGGATGGGAAAAGGTGCATTTTTTGCATGATTTTATGTAATTCCATGCTTATTTTTTCATTGTGGTCCTTTTTTATTCATGTTTATAAGATATAAATTCAAATTTAATCTCATTAAATCGAACTCTAATCGTGCTTAAAAACCTAATAGAAAGTTTTAAATACTAAGAAAATGCAAATATCAAATACCACCACCAACTTAAAAAAATATTGTAATGCTCGCACTTTGGGACTTGGTCTGGCGAAGAAGGGACTTGTTCCCTTCCTCAACTCCTGGGTTTGAGCCATCTTTCTGTACATGTCTGTCATCCCACGGTATTTTACTTATCAGCTTGTAGGATATTTAGTGGATTCGGGAATTAGTTGAGGTGCGTGTAAGGTAGTCCAGACACTCTGAATTTAAATGAATGATGAAAATTCACTGTTTATTACTATTTAAAATACCGATCTGTTTTAGTTTTTTTTAGTAAACGGCCAGGTGAAAAGAATGAAGAGGTCTGGTACTGATCTTTCTAAGCTTGCCAAGGCCACTTTCTGGTTGAGGTCCAGCAGCATCAGCATCCCACATCTTGTCCAGAGCTAGCTTGAAACCCGATAATATTTGTGCCGCGAGCATTGTCTAGGAATGGAGGCGACAGGATCAAAATATTATCATGGAAGATGGAGTTGGTCCGTTAGATCGGTAGATGATCAAAGTACTACCGATGACATTTCATTTTGTCGGTAATTCTGGAGGTAAGAAACACTGATAAAATATAACAAAGGAAGAGTGATGAAATGTATTAATGGACTGCGAACAAATGAACACTGCTGAAAAGTATTGAAACAAATCTCTGGGCTGCATGTGAGCAAATAAATGAAATGAACAGTGCTGGAAAGTATTCAAACAAATCTCTTGGCTGTGAAAAAATGAACAGTGCTGAAATGTATTGGTTGGTTTCGAACAAATGAACAGTGCTGGAATGAAGCGCTGAAGCCAATCCACAGTTAATTGAATGCATTAACAGTAATTTAACGATCTGTTTTAGCTTTTTTTATGGATAAATTGAAAAAAACAATCAAAAACAAAATTAATTGTTTATATGAGAAAAGGGGTATTTGATCGCAGGAAGGTGTCTCACGCTCCATCTAAAATACATGGATCCTCCCATATGCATGCGTTGGCCACTTTTTATTTTTTTATGATTTTTCATATTAATGCAAATACTGATTAAAAAAAAAAAAAAACAGGATAAGGTTTCCACCGTAAGAAGTTTTCATATATTTTTACAAGATAATTGTAAAGTTTTTTTTATATATATATATATATATATATATATATATATATATATATATATATATATATATAGATAGATAGATAGATAGATGTAATTTCATTATTACAAAGGCTTTGTTACTGTAGAGTTGGAGAAGAAAAAGACATGAGAAACAAAATAAAGACTGTGTCATTACAAGATTTGTTGTAAAACAAAATAGAAAATAAATATATGACCTATAGTGATTTATTTATAATAAAAACTATACAAGCTCGATGGACTCCATATAAATAACTCCACAAAAGTTTTTAACATCCACCTCCTCCACCTCCACCTCCACTTCCACCTCCACCACAACCTCCTCCTCCTCCACCCCCACCACAACCACCTCCTCCAACTCCATCTCCACCACAACCACCTCCATCTCCACCTCCACCACAACAACAATCTCCACCCCCACCTCCACCATCGCCCCCCTTACGACGGCGTTTGCCTCCACCGGAATTACTATCACCACAAGCGAATATGACCATGGAAATAATTGACAAAGAAACAACAATCATGCATAGCAACAGAAAAGCCTCAGAGGAACCAAATAGGAAACCTGCTTCTGAATGGACAATGCCTTTATGAACTAATAACTCCCTCGCCATCTTGATTTCCTAAGGCATACACTCCCTCCTGCCACAAGGCTTGCGATGGCTCTAAAATGGTTGTTATTAAAACCATTTTATATAAAAACTAGTTGGAATATTCAATTGCTTGGCTCAAGGATGAAGATTACTTGGTGCACTTTTTCAAACGTTTTATTATTACAAATGAAAATGTCCAGGTCTAGATATTAAGCATTGTTGCTTCTTGATAACCATGCATAATTCAAGGTCTATGTTTTCGGCGAAGAAGAAACAACACAGATTTTTTATTTTATTTTTTCATTTTCATCTATTTTATTTGTTAAATACTACTTTCAAAATTTTAAATCAGTGATTAGGCTTACTAGTATAGCTGTTTAAAATAAGGTTTTTCATGAATCATAAATTAAGTTTCCGTTTCCAAAAGAGATAGAGAAGCATTTGTAATTTTATAAAATTATTTAAAAATTTAAAAATAATAATCAAAATATAGGGACCAAATGAAAATGAAAATGAAAATAAATTTTGTCATTTTCCATGGATGCATGGATGGAAGTTTCCTTGTGCTTTCACCAGATATAAACTTTGATGCAGTCAATAAGAATGTGTAAATCAGCTGTCCTGTGATGCATAGTCTTAGGTGAAACTTCTAGGAATATGTTAAAATCAAAAGTAGTCAATTCTATTTCGATTGATGTTTTGTTTTTTTAATTAGAACAAAATATTTTTGTTTTGAAATGCATATTGTTTCAGGGTTGTACTGTTCATATATAATTAATTAATTTATATATATATATATATATATTTAACAATAATAATTTAAATTCAAAATAAATTAACTTTAAATTATATAATACAAACACAAAATCAAACAACTATAGTCTCAAAATTAATATTTTCTGCAAAAAAATAAATAAAGAGAAACTAAAAATACATGACAGAAAAAACAAAGATAAGAAAAAAAAATGGTGATAGATAGGCCAAGTATAAAAATCTAAAAAAAAAATGTTTTCTTTGGAAAACAAATATTACAATTGTTTTACCGCTACAATAATATCACTTGTATAGTACGTAAAATAATCAAAATCTTAAACATAATTATAAAATCACCATTTTTAAATAGTGTTTCCTTTTAGTTTATTTTGTAAATGTAGCTGAAAACAAGGCATCGATATCTGTCATTTGGGTTGTGAAAATAGATAGATAGAAAAGTCATACCCACACAATCAATTTGGACAATTTTGGTTTGATCCCAATTTCTTTATCGACCTCGTTCTCAAGTGGCATTATATTTTAAAAGTGTTTTAAAAAAAAATGTTTTTTTATTTTTTATTTAATTTTTAAAAAAAAATAGTGTTTTTAGATCATTTTTATATGTTAATGTCAAAAATAATTTTTTAAAAATAAAAAATTTATTTTAATATATTTAAATAAAATATTTTTAAAAACAATCTTAACCATATTTTCAAACAGACATAAACCCACTTTAGAAAGCAAAGCAAGTTAGGTTTACAGTTTAGCTAGTCAATCTAGAGTCAACTTGAAATTTTAACACCGGTTTTGTTTTACTTTAAATTGATTTTTTTATACTAAAACAATGGTAAAAAACAAAAAAAATTCAAATAACCTGCCTTCAAAGGTTTTTTTTTTAAAAAAAAAATTAACTTTCAATTAACTTGCTAAACTAGTGACTTTAGTGGATGCTTATCTCAGTGCCGAAAACCTTTTCCAGCAGGAGGGCCTCTGCTAATTATCATTACAGTAAACGCTTCAAGTTCATCATTTTCCCAGGAAATATTTCAATCATTTGTCTCACCATGCAGGGAATGCCATGCTCACAAGCCCACTGTTAAGAAAATGCCAGCAAAACCTACCAAGTTAAATTAACCTGGGCTCTAGTTCATGGTTTTTTCAAAGTACAATTTCATAATCATTCATTCATCACATGTGATAAGCAGTTTAGATGTGTTCCAATTCAATAAGAGCTACTATTGTGTGGTTCTCCTCAGTCGTCTCATGTTTTTTTTTCACAAACTAGTTCAGGCATTACAGTAGCTGAATAAGATTCCAGAAATTGTTTTTTTTTTTCCAATCATATTGTTTTGAGCAATGCTACCACCCACCCCAGAAATTGTCTTGTATCCTAGGGTCACACTTGTCTCATGATATGTACCATTTTTGGGTCGCCATTAATCCTTGTGTTTTCTCATGGTACATGGCATTGCATGAACGCATTCCCCTATCATTAGCTCTCCACCACTGTATCATAGACTGGGATAAAAACAAGTGCGCCAAAAGAATTTGAACCACCAGGAAATCCAACTTATAGTCGCCTATGAAAATAAATGTTGATTAATAATTGTTGCCTTAATCTCTGTTCCCCCAACTGAAACGAACCAACTTGTCTAGTCCCAAAGAAATGCGTACAATCACATAAAGTTTGGATTTATACTCAAATCGAAGAGATTTAGCTAGGCATGTCTCATTCTGTCACGTTTTTAGGATTTTGGTCTAAACAATAGATTTGGTTTCTGAATTATTATCGTTTGAACAACATAAATATCAGCACTGTGTGGATCAAACAAGCAAAGATAATTGTGAAAAATCTTTAGCAAAATCAGGAAAGACCAGTTATGCACATGGGAGTCAACTATAAAGTTCTTAAAACAAGAGCATGTCACAAGCAAAATGAGATTAAAAAGTACCTCGCTGCATATGTATCTCCTTATACGACTTTGATAGCATTGAAGAAAAGCAAGATGCACACATCATCCACAAAAACAGGAATCTGAAAGGCACAAGCAGAAATCATGACAACAGAATTTATAATTGAAAATGAGTTTCAGAAAAAGAAAGAAAGACCTTAACGTCAAGGCAGTGGAAATATTGCAAGAGAGTTGTTCCAGAGGCTAAAAGTTGAAAAATGACCCTGAATCTTAGATATCCACTTTGTCAAGACCATAAAGCTGAAATTTACAACACCTAAACAGCCAAAAAAAAGGGTTCTCTTCTGCTTACAGGAAGCCAGTTAAAAAATATTTCGAATCTCGTTTGAGAAAAAACGATACTCTGTTCAAATAATTCACATGGTTACAGTACCAAGACTTCTATTATTGCACCAGGCACTGGCAAAATAGAAGGACATCAGATAAGAAAGTTGCATTTCAAACAACGATGCCTGTGAAAGAATAACAATGAATATCCATTAATCAAGGAAGCCCGATATAGGCTAAACTTGGATGAAAACAAACTTGGCAAGGGGGAAAGGGTGCACTGACTGCTGGCCATAGCTTTCAGGAACCCAACGAAATTAACATCAACATGAACTGTGCAAATTTTCATGTTTCTATTATAACATGAGTTTTTTTTGTTTTTGTTTATTTTCATCACGCCACATTATTAAATAACTAGTTCAATCCAATAACTTAGCTTAAGCTAATAGGTGAATATCTAATAACACATCTTCTCAGGCAATCAATTAATTATAATTAAAATAAAAAATAAGAGTGATGAGATTCAAACTTATAATGATATCATTAAAAAAAATCTCAGTCTAAATATTTAAACAATTAGGTGAGGTAATAAGAATATATTACTCTTCTATACACATGATCCCAAACTAAATGCCTATATGGTCTTAATTTCTTCCAAATATATGAGCTACGAGGAAAAGAATACTCCATAAAGAAAAATATCTTACAAAATTCACAACATTCCACCTGAATCTCAGTTTTAACTACTGCTAATTAAGCCCCATACAAACTGTCATGGTTATTTGAATAACCAGATGTAAGTAACTGTACAGAAAGAAAGTCACATAGCCTGGCATCTCAAGATTTTCCATGCTTAGAAATGTATCCCTGCAAATGAAAAAGGCAACCATTAAGTGGCAGGCGTGAAAAACTTACAAAATCCATATCTATCCCTTCCTACACGTGATCTCTCAAATCAAAACACTCACCTCAACAAGCTTTGCCATTTTTGGCTGAGATGAAGAAAGATATTGCTTAATTGATTCAACAGTCGCTGGAATTTGATGGGGTTGCAAGGTGCTAAGAACCTTCTCAACTGTCTTTTTAACTATTGTGTTGTGTGCATCCTTGCTGAGATGACCTTCACGCCAGGTTGGTTTCAACATATCTTTAACAAAATCAATAAGAGCAGCACGAAAATGTCTCAGAACTTTTGATTCTTTTTCCACATCCTCACCTATCTTTTGGTCAACCTCCATGTCATTGTTTTGTCTAACACTATCTGCCTTTAAGTCCTTTTTGTGTCTTAACACACCTATTTGGGGTCTAGCATCACGATCAATTTTGTTTGTAACTCGATTAACTTTGTCATAACCAATACCCGACGCACTTTCTTCCTTGAGTGCACTCCCATTTTCACCATCAGTGGTACCAGCTCCTCCTGACACTGTTGCAGTAGTAAATGAATCTTTTCCAGGTGTACTGCAATTTTTATCCAACAGAATTCCGTGGGGTTTATCATGAGAAGATATAGCACTTTTCTCACCATTAAATTCAGTGCCAAAGTTCTGGTTTGATAAGGAATCATATATTGGTTGCTGTGATGTATTTGAGATTGATGCTCCTAAACTAAAGAAAGAGAATTCGAAGGATTTGTCTCCTATATTGGGCAAGTCAAAGCTATCTCGAAGAGGATCATACTTGCTCCCAGCAGATGATATCATTTCAGGAGTAATGAAGAAGGAAGGGCGAAAAGGTACAGATGGCTCCCAGTCATTTGAGGAAATTTTTGTTTTATGCTCTGCAAGACGCAATCGATCCCCGGGTACACCAGCTAGAGACAAACTTTCTGGCTCGGAACCAGAGAAAGCAGAAGCACTTCGCAGTAATGAAGATGATCTCGAAGCACAATCACCATCCGGCAGCTTTTGAGAACCAAGCAGACTTAAATCAAAAGTGGAACTAAAAGAAAACAATGATCCTGTACAGGTTGAGACATGGTGAGATGAGAATGAAACACTGCTTGATAAAAAGTACCGAAGCTTGAATCGTGCACATTCTAATGGAAAACTGAGCTATGCAAAGAAAGTAAACTCAAGGAAGCAAGCTGTTAAGGATAGCTACCTCTGTTAATTAGAGAACTGTAACTGCCATAATCAGTCCCAGGCCAATGTTGTCTAAAATTCTCTATTCCTACATCCTTAAATGAGGAAGAAAAGCCAGGATCATCTTTGGAGGAAGTTAATTGCTTGGCATTGTGAGGAATGCCTTCCCTTTGTCGAGGTGACAGCTTGTGTTTAGCATCCAATTGATGCAACCTTTGGTTTTCTTTGTGTTCTAGTGGTGGAAGTCTTTCTGGAGAGAAATGAGAAGAAAATGTTGCTTCTTTTCCCGTTGAAGAAGCAACTAGGTCAGGAAAATGAGGAAACTTTGGTGTCTCCAAAATGTTTCTCACACCTGATACAAGGAAGGAACATGTCAGATATTCAGAACATCTTGATAGGGAAGGTTCTTCAAAATCCATATTACAAGAATGCTAAGTACCTTCATCAAACGGGTCTTCTCGAGTTGCAACCTCATCCACCCCTGACTGTTGGCTTATATTATCTGCTTTATTGGTTGTATGAAGGAACCTACATGAACTCCCTCTAATGCACCACCCTTTGGAAAAAAAGTCACAAATTACCGCTGCGCGTTTGTTTCCATCCCTGAGCTCGGTAGAAGGGGATATACTTCTTGCCCTTGTCCCAGAAGCCACCAATCTGGAAAACCTAATGATTAGTAAGAATAGGAATACCGCGTCACTAAGGAAATGAAGAGAGTAACAACAAGAAAAGGAGATATTAGGTAGGGAAAACCTGAACTAGAACATTCTATGATAATTAAAGTTCAAGACTAAGTCAGCATAATCACACCTCGATGCTTTTTGCTCTTTGGTATCCTCTGACTTCACGTCCACTGGCTTATGTTCTTCCTTGGAGCCCATAACAATATTAGCCCCCTGACCCAAGCAGTTTCTCTTAGATAAGACAACATCCACCTCTATGCCAGTGATAACAAATGGATGAGCAGTCTCAACAGCTAAAGCTTCACTGCTATTACCTAAATGAGTCTTGCTAGTGCCACAGGCTTCACTGCATCCTTTACGGTTCTTTATCGTATGAGCGTCAGCATCTGTTTTATTGACTGCACATTCCAAAGTTCCATTTTTCTGAGCAAAAACCAAATGTTTACTCAACTTGGGGGACCTAGAATCTGCATAATTCACACATGACTTCTCCTTATGCAATCTTAATGGTCCGTCCAGAGGACCACACCATTTGAAATTATTGACGCTATCTTCCTTCAGTTCAGACATCTCACGTGTAGAATGTGATCCCAGTTGCCTGACAGACACTGTATTCTGTCTACTATCTACATGGAAGAAAAGCTAAATCAAGAGTAATACAAAGCTGTCAACTTCTTAAGACAGATGTTTGCATGATAGATAAGGTCCTAAAAGAAGTTTTTGGAGATTTAATAATTAAAAGGAAACACCATGTAGGATCACCTATCCGACTAATTATTGAGTCAAAGTCAAGAACCTGCATGATTGCTCTGTTTGAGCAATTGCAGAATCAAGAAAAAGGTAGAAATCTACCACATTTCTAACAGCATGCTTCACTGTATAAGATCAGGACTAGGGAGACAGTGTGGGACAGAGGCCATAGCAAAAATTCTTATCTAAACTTCATTCTAGGAGCAAACAAATCATGGGAAAGAGCAAATGGAAGGTGTCCAAGTCATTTGTGGAAGGAAAGGGCACACTCATAATTTTTAGAACGAAATGACTCCAGATGCCTAAATTAGTGATGCTGGCTGTGTTAATCATTTTCGAAATAACTGCAAGAATGATCATGTATTTGGGGAGTAGGGATGGAGGTGTAGAAGCTTTTCTTTTTGTGTCAAATCAGTTATAAAGTGGTGTGAACTAGATTGAAAAAGTGGTGTGAACTAGATTGAAAAAGTGGCAGTGAAAAGATAATCCAGAGGCTCATCTGTATGCTGAAATAGCACCTGCATCAGTAGCCCCTTTTTTGATGAAATTAGAAAATATCATAACATAGGGATTTCTACTAGACTAGTGTAGAGGGAGAATACTGTTTTCTAGACCCTTTGAACATCACAAAATGTCTTATATTCATAGGGATCCCAACTAAGCCTCGGTACCATGCCAACCAACATAACCTGACCTCCGCATTTTATTTCTAATGCAAGCAGGAATCAGTCCCAACTCCGTACCATGCCAGGCAACTTTACCTGCAAAACTAGCTAGTGCTTAGTCGAGCATAAGATAATAGTCATCTGAAAGCCCTTCATTTTGTACTTTGTAAAGAGATCACAAGATTCTTCAATCCCATGGAAGTTGTTTCAATGGAGATTTGTCATCGAAGATTCTAGAATATGATCTTATCCCCCCTGCCCCCTACCAAACCTGAGAGGTAAATACATAGCATTTCCTCCACTCTAATCATAGGCTTATTGATCCAAAGCCACATCACTACAGTAATATGGAATATAAAAAAGAAAAGAAAAAATAAAGAAATAAAGCATGGGGTAACAGTATTATGAGGTTAAGCAGCAGAAGAGAATTATTATACAAGAGAATTTATTAAAGGTGAAATCCTTTTTAGTTTATTTGGTGAATGAAAATTTTCTTTCATACAAAATACAAAGGTGCAAAAGTTCATTTTTAAGATGTATGGAAGGAGCTTAAAATCCGAATACAGTGGTTGGGCCAGTGGCAATTAAATTATTTCTAAAAAAAGTAGTTGAAAAACAAAAACATCACATCACATTTTAGTGGATCACAGTTACGTGGCATAAACTGAAAAGAGAGTAACTTCAAAGCTTAAGGAGGCAAGAGAGAGTAGAAAAGGTAATGTTTACTTCTCGAAAGTCTCTTACACACACACTCTGCTTTGCCTACAGGGAACAATTACCCCCTTTTGAGGGTTTTGGGGGTCAATTGGTAAACTGAATAGCTTCCCCATCCTAAAACGTTATGGAAGGTTCATAATTCCCATCATGATCAATCATTGAAGAGGGAGGGAGGTAAAAAAGGAAACAGAAACAAGTTAGGCACATGATAAACATTGAGAGTGTAGGGAGAAGTAGTTTCCTTACTACTTCTACTTTCTCTTGAAATTCTCTAGGTCTCCTCTTTCACAGGCTCCAATTGGCCATTCTTTTTCTTGTTTTTATTTATGCAATTCCTT